>SJXQ01008115.1:275074-312891 GCA_006408695.1 Aepyceros melampus
TGAGTGCCGAAGAATTGATGCTTTTGAACTGTGGTGTTGGAGAAGACTCTTGAGAGTCCCTTGGACTGCAAGGAGATCCAACCAGTCCATTCTGAAGGAGATCAGCCCTGGGATTTCTTTGGAAGGAATGATGCTAAAGCTGAAACTCCAGTACTTTGGCCACCTCATGTGAAGAGTTGACTCATTGAAAAAGACTCTGATGCTGGGAGGGATTGGGGGCAGGAGGAGAAGGGGACTACAGAGGATGAGATGGCTGGATGGCATCACTGACTCGATGGGTGTGAGTCTGAGTGAACTCCATGAGTTGGTGATGGACAGGGAGGCCTGGCGTGCTGCAATTCATGGGGTCGCAAAGAGTCAGAAACGACTGAGCTACTGAACTGAACTGAACTGAGTATCGATAAGAAAGAAGGTCAGGGTAATAGAAAGGATACTTATTCCACATGTGGATATTTAGAGAAGGAATCTTAAAAGAAGTGTTATCTGATGTAAGCCCTGTAAGTTTAGAAAGAGGAAGCTAGTCAAAGAGGGGTAGGGGAAAAAGAGTTTAAACTTTAGCTATGTCATATGCTTCAGGTGGCTCAGTGGTAAAGAATCCACCTGCCAAGCAGGAGGTGCAGGTTTGATCCCTGGGTTGAGAAGATCCTCTGGAGAAGGAAATGGCTAAACCAACTCCAATATTCTTACCTGGAAAATCCTATGGACAAAGGAACTTGGTGGGCTACCGTCTATGGGGTTGCAAAGAGTTGGACCCAACTTAGCAACTAAACAACAGCAATGTCATATGGAAAATCACAAAGCTAAATTCATCATATTATATACACAGAAGACCAGTAAACCACCCTCCCCAACCAACCCCAAACACCAAGTTTGCCAGTTTCTTACTTCTATGTAACAAATTACCTCTAAATTCAGCATCCTATAGTATATATAAGCAGATCAGTAACAATAATTTCTCTGCTCCTGGGATGACATCTATTCAATGCACATTTAAACTTCAACTTGAGCTAAATAAGTAATTTTCAGGGAGGAGGTATAGCATTTCATCTTTAACCCTATACCAGTCCAGAAACATATGGGGGCGTGAAGATATAGTCAAACACAGAATTCTAGCAAATATGGCCAGTAAATATAAAGAGGACAGTATGGCAGGCAACAATTTTTCATCATTTTGCCTGAAAATAGCTCTTTTTAGTTTTTTATTTTTACCTCATCAGCTCCTCATAGTCTTTTCCTTTTCCCTTTTCTGTTATTTATTGTTTAAGCTCTAACCCCATGATTTATTTATTCAGTGAATGAATGGAGGAATGCGTTTATCTAAGTGCCCCATATCCAGTGAAAATGCATTGTGTAGCTGGACTTTTCATACAGAATTAAATTCTTTCCATCACCATTTTGTAACTTCCCTGGTGGCTCAGTTGGTAAAGAGTCTGCTTGTAATGCGGGAGATTTGGATTTGATTCCTGGGTTGAGAAGATCCCCTGGAGAAGGAAATGGCCACCCACTCCAGTATTCTTGCCTGGAGAATTCCATGGACAGAGGAGCCTGGTGGGCTATAGTCCATGGGGTTGCAAAGAGTCGGACATGACTGAGTAACTAACTTACGCTTTCACTTTCATCATCATTTCCAGAGGGACTGGAGAGCTATATCCAAATTCATAAAAGCGAGAAAACAAGAGTTCAAAATGTCATGTTCTTACAAAGATAATTGCAAATCAGTCTTTTGTGGGGCCAATGAAAAAAATTCTTTCACAAACAGAAAAAAATAACTCCTCTAAGGGCCAGGAACAGATAACAATGAATAAATATCGTAAAAGTCCAGTCTTCAGATACCATCACTGGATTTTCTAAAGGTTTGGTCATTTCTGAAGCAGTCAGGCTGCCATTAGTCTGGGGTGGGGTAGTTTTCTTCTTTTGAGAGGCAACATCCAGCCTTAGATTCTAGAAGAAGCCCAAAGTCCACAGTCAAATTGCAGAGGTGAGGAGAGGGAAAGCCATTACTGGGGCACCTAAAGAGCAGGCTTGAGCTGCGCTCTCCATCCCACTAGCTCACTCACAAAAGTGCTCTCATTTTCGTCCTCTCCCCTGTTTTACCTTTGCCCAAGAGCTGTCACACAACCTCTCTCTTTCTGTCTTTCCAACTTAAGTCAGTGCTGTGGCCTCTGGCCAGGGTCCCTGCCTCCTCACACTCCCCCACCATCTTCAGCACTGTATCCCAGAATCTCATGGGGAGCTTCTTTAAAACATGGATTTTGTTCAGGTAGGTTTGTGCTGGGGCCCTAGAATCCTTATTTTTCAAAAGTGCCCTAAATGGCTGCAGTCACTAGCCAGATTTCAGAAAGACTGCTCTACAGGTTACTACAGCTATTCAACACCATCCTCACGTGGCACCACCCACTGCCCCAGCCTCTTCTCCCGGTCCTCTCTCCCACCAGTCAACCACCTACAGCCCCTGGGATCTCGGGGCTTGTCACAAGCTCTTCCTTCTCCTTCTTCCTTTAACCAATTGCTGTTATTGGTCAAGCATTAGCTAAATCCTGACTTTTTTGATTGCTCTGACCTTCCTCTGTGAGGTACCTTCCTCCTGCTCTCATCACACCTTATTATATGAGAGGAAAGTATGTTTCTATTATAAATCACTAATTTGGAAATTCTTTCACAGCAGCTGAGCCTATACCCTGCTTGATTAATAAGTAATCTTTTAAGAAGGGATGACTTACCCTTCCTTTTTTCTGGCTAATATGTTATCAATGTGAAATCATGACCTCCGTGGTTCTTCTTTTTTTAATTGAATTATAGTCAACTTGTAATGTGCTAGTTTCTGGTGTATAGCAAAGTGATTTAGTTGTATATACATATTACAGGCATATACATATTATTTTTCAGATGCTTTTCCATAATAGGTTTTTATAAGATATTCAATATAGCTCCCTGCGCTATGGGCTTCCCAGTGGGGCTAGTGGTAAAGGATTCATCTACCAATGCAGGAGACTTAAGAGACCTGGGTTCAGTCTCTCAGTTAGGAAGATCCCCTGGAGAAGGGCCTGGCAACCCACTCCAGCATTCTTGCCTGAAGGATCCCATGACAGAGGAGTCTGGCGGGCTACATGTCCAAAGGGCAAGGAGCAGACACGACTGAAGTGACTTAGCCTGCACCCTGTGCTATGCACTAGGTCCTTGTTGTTTATGTATTTTATATATAGTAGTGTTTATATGTTACTCCCAAACTCCTACTAAATTTATCCCCTTTGGTAAACATACGTTTGTCTTCTATGTCTGCGAGTCTATTTGTATTTTGTAAATATAACATGTTTTAGACTCCACATATAACTGATAGCAGATGACATTTGTCTTTGACTTACTTCACTTAATATAATAAACTTTGGTCCATCCATGTTGGTGCAAATGGCATTATTTCATTCTTTTTAATGGCTGAGTAATAGTCCATTGTGTATATTTACTCTTTGGTTCTTCTCAATCTACCTTCCTTTGGGTTCTTTATCAACTAGGCTTTAAATTCTTGGTGATACCATCTTCAGTTTCTGCTTCTAGAATCTTTGAACCTTGTATTTAATTTTTTTCTTTTTCTTTTTAACACTGAAAATATTTTGTATTAGGGTATAGCCAATTAACCAGAGAAGGCAATGGCAACCCACTCCAGTATTCTTGCCTGGAAAATCCCATGGACAGAGGAGCCTGGTAGGCTGTAGTCCCTGGGGTCGCTAAGAGTCAGACACGACTGAGCAACTTGACTTTCACTTTTCACTTTCATGCATTGGAGAAGGAAATGGCAACCCACTCCAATATTCTTGCCTGGAGAATCCCAGGGACGGGGGGAGGCTGGTGGGCTGCAGTCTATGGGGTCGCACAGAGTCGGACACGACCGAAGCGACTTAGCAGCAGCAGCAGCATAGCCAATTAACAATGTTGTGATAGTTTCAGATGAATAGTGAAGGGACTCAGCCATACATAAATATGTCCCCATTCTCCCCGAAGCCCCTCTCCCATCCAGGCTGACACATAACATTGAGCAGAGTTCCATGTGCTAAACAATAGGTCTTTGTTGGTTATTCATTTTAAATATAGCAATGTGTACTTCCCAAAGTCCCTAATTATCCCTCCACCGCACCAGCAACCATGAGTTCATTTCTAAGTCTGTGAGTCTCTTTCTGTTTTGTAAGTAAGTTCATTTGTATCATTTCTTTTTAGATTCCACATATAAGGGATGTCATATGATATTTCTCCCTCTCTGGCTGATCTACTTCACTCAGTATGACAGTTTCTATGGACCTTGTATTTCATAATGTTCCCCATAATTCTCCTCTAGGATTGACGGTTTAGCTCCTACCTCTAACCAATCCTCCAGTCATTGCCTTAAGTAGGAAATCCCCAGAAAATCACACAGAAGCCAGACTTGACTCCCAGCCCTTGGCAAGGACTGGGCTGGGTAATCCCCAGGAGAGGCATGGAGGGAACTATTTGAAGGAACCAGTGAATGAATGGTATATAGCTATCAATTCCAACCATTCAGAATTATTTTTAAATGCTAGAATTGTCCTCTTCCCCCATGCCAATGGATTTGAGATTCTAAACGTTTCCTCTATGAAGCATCACTACCATGAAACCTATTTTATGGCCGAGAAACTTGAGGGAGAGTGAAGCAAAATGGTAGATATAATTAGCTAGAGGGCAAGGATTGTTCTCTGGTCTTAGCAACACACTGGATTGCACAGGTGTTTCCTGACGCATGCTGCCTCTCTATGTGGAGATCTCTATCTAACATGCCCGGGGAGCAGGCATGTGGGCTGAGTAATTATCAATGCCTTTCAGAAGTATGGAGCTTAGAATAATTTCCTCTTGTAGTTTTTCAAAACAACCAGTGTTTGTGTCTTTTTAATCCTTACAGAAGGCATAGAGGGCTAAGATCATCAGTGATTTCAGAGGCATGAGGCTGCAAGAAAACTTGACTTTGCTGTCAGGTAAGAGACACAGATGCTCACCTTGAGCAGGAAGAAAGGGGCACTGAATTGATCAAGACTGAAAGCAACAGCCCGTCTGCCCTGTGCCCATAAACGGGGAGAGGGAGCAGAAGAGCATTCTTTCTCATGTGGCCTGATTGCTGTTGGAGAAAAGGATTCACCATGGTACACAGAACTCTCTTTTCCTGACAGATAAATGAGAAATAACTAGGATTGGGGCTTCATTCCTCATTGTTTAGCATCTTTAGTCCATCAGCTTTTAAGATGTCTGAGGAGCAGAAAATGTAATTTTATCCAGTTTTGTTAGACAACAGCCTTTCCTCATCTGAAAAAATAATTTTAAAAGTATCCTAACTCTTAATATTTCTGGAGTTGACATGAAGTTAGTGGAGGTAGAATTTCCATATTTTATTATGCACCATGAAAATCAGCCTTTATGCTTAATGGAAGCTTTATGCTCACTGATAAATCAAGAGAGTGCAGGCAGGGCTGGGTAGTGAGAGGCAGGGTGAGAGCTCAGATACTGGCTCTGTTGTCTGTGGGCTAATAAAGGGTAGACTAGCTTGATTTACAAAATCATCTCCAAGAGAGGAAAGAAGTGCAGAGGGGCTTGAAAGACTGGAGCTGCTTGGCTCTCGGGTGAATATGCATTTTCTGCAGCCAGATTAAGGATTCATTTTGTCCTTGACACAGCACGAAATTCAATCTGCACTTACTTACCCTACAGACAACAGCCTGCCAGGGGTTGTGCGAAGATTTTATAATAGTACAGGCAACAGTCTTCGCCAGCAAAATAAACATTTGGGAAATTGTATTTCAAAATCGTTTCTTCTTCTCCCCAACAATCCCCAGCCCATCATGCAATTCTGGTTCAGTGAAACACAGCATTTAATATTTTGGAAATAATTTTCAAGCAGATGGGGGAAGAGGCAGGAGGGCAGCTTCTATTACTAGCCTTGATGATCTCTCTACCTTCCCTTCTTTGTCAACAAAACAACTCAAGCAGTGATTGTTTTTCCTTTGAAAGAAAATAAAATAAGACAGCATGAAAGTGTTCTCAGATTTGCTCTCTGTTTGCTTCTGAAATCTTTCTAAGCTGAGGTCTTCTATGTGATACGGAAAGCTCATTTTGAACCTGACTGCTGAGGACATCTTGGAGAGATGCTAAGGGGTGTGTGTGTGTGTGTGTGTGTGTGTTTCTTTTTTAAAGAGGAGAGGGCAGGATTTTCTGTCCCTGGCAGAGTGAGCCTCAGAACCCTTTGTTTCTGTGTAACAACGAAGGTGATTCTTCACACTCTCTTTATTGAACTACAAATATCTTTCCAGATGAACACTCTCCTAATCTAATTAGCTGTAAACAGGCCTCCCGGGTGCCACGCTGCTTTAGCTAGGGAATGGCATGAGCAGGAGGGGAGAGGGACTAGTGCAGGAAAGATATCCATGACTGTGAGTCTTTTAGATGGGCACAGTTGGGATGGGGTGATGTATCTGCAGGAGACTTTCTGTCTTATAGGGAGACAGAAGCAAAGATATATTGACTAGTCTCCTAAAGGGCAGAATGGCCTACTATGAACAACGAAAGCTTGTTTTTCTATAGCACTTAACTGCTCTTCCCAGAATATGACTTACTAGTTAGCATAGCAAAGGAATGGCATCAAGCACGCTGGGGGATCCTGAGGGATCTTGGCTGATTAATATGCATCCCCACTGTCAGACCCTGAGAAAGGCCACGGAGCCAAATGTTCACTTTGGAAGAGGTGATCCCACTATGGTTCCTGGTGGGACACCAGATCATGAGGGATTTCAGGGTGGGTTAGGGATCAGTGGGTACTTTCAAGTTTCACAGTCAGTGGTACAGAGTCCAAAGTCAGAACCTCTGTCTGTGCAGAAGGTTGGAGAAAGGTCACACAGCTTCATTTTTAAAGACAGCTTTCAGTTATTCACCCTCTTCATGTCATTTTGGAAGGGATTCCTAAAGAAAGACGAGGGGATGATCTGGCCTTTGGTGAACAGCAGCCAGTGGTGACAGGGGAAGGGTGGGCTCCCTGGGTGAGGCAGGTCCTAGGTTAATAAGAACCTGAAGAAATGAGGCTCCACTGGGTCGAGGTTATGCCGACCACCAGCCAGGCCTCCAGTTCCACGGGACCCACAAGGTTGAATAATCACTACCCGCCTCTGACAGCTGTTTCCTGCCAGTCACCCAGCCTTGAGCCAACAGATAGGATTTCTGTTGTACTCAGCCTCCTCGGACACCCCTGCTTTCTGGTGTCCAGTGTTGGCTGGAATGGATTCTAGACTTGTTCTGAAAGGGTTTGAGTCACCTCTACTGGGTTACAATGGCTTCTGGGCTCCAAGCCCACTCCTCTGTTCTCTGGTCTGTGCTATGGGGCTGGACTCTGCAAACTACACTTCCCAGACTCCTCTGCATTTCCCCGCCAATGAGAGGTGCAGGTGGGAGATGGACAAGAAGGTCAGGAGAAGGAGAGGAGGAACTATTTTCTGGCATTTAGCTGAGGTCAGCATTCTTCAGCAGCCTCTAGCCTCTAGCCCCCTTTGCTGCTTCCGTCTCCTCTCTGCACTCCTCAGTGGTTCAGAGGCAGCTGATCCATGTGGCTTCAGCAGTGAAAGTACAGGCTGTGCAGTAGTCCCAGTACCAGCTGCAACCCTCCCTCTGGCTTCTGGTAATAACTCTTCTTCCTGTTGTCCCTTAGCTCTGGAATCAGCAGCTGCTTCTTGCAATGATTCAGTTCAGTTCAATTCAATCGCTCAGTTGTGTCCGACTCTTTGCGACCCCATGAACTGCAGCATGCCAGGCCTCCCTGTCCATCACCAACTCCCGGAGTTCACTCAAACTCACGTCCTTCGACTTAGTAATGCCATCCAGACATCTCAGCCTCTGTCGTCCCCTTCTCCTCCTGCCCCCAATCCCTCCCAGCATCAGAGTCTTTTCCAATGAGTCAGCTCTTCGCATGAGGTGGCCAAAGTATTGGAGTTTCAGATTTAGCATCAGTCCTTCTAAAGAACAGGACTGATCTCCTTTAGGATGGACTGGTGGGATCTCCTTGAAGTCCAAGGGACTCTCAAGAGTCTTCTCCAACACCACAGTTCAAAAGCATCAATTCTTCGGCGCTCAGTTTTCTTCACAATCCAACTCTCACATGCATACATGACTACTGGAAAAACCATAGCCTTGACTAGACAGACCTTTGTTGGCAAAGTAATGCCTCTGCTTTTGAATTTGCTGTCTAGGTTGGTCACACTTTCCTTCCAAGGAGTAAGCGTCTTTTAATTTCATGGCTGCAATCACCATCTGCAGTGATATTGGAGCCAAAATAAATAAATAAATAAATAAAGTCTGACACTGTTTCCACTATTTCCCCATCTATTTGCCATAAAGTGATGGGACCAGATGCCATGATCTTAGTTTTCTGAATGCTGAGCTTTAAGCCAACTTTTTCACTCTCTTCTTTCACTTTCATCAAGAGGCTTTTTAGTTCCTCTTCACTTTCTGCCATAAGGGTGGTGTCATCTGCATATCTGAGGTTATTGATATTTCTCCTGGCAATCTCGATTCCAGCTTTTGCTTCTTCCAGCCCAGCATTTCTCATAATGTACTCTGCTGCTGCTGCTGTTAAGTCACTTCAGTCGTGTCTGACTCTGCGTATAAGTTAAATAAGCAGGGTGACAATATACAGCCTTGACGTACTCCTTTTCCTATTTGGAACCAGTCTGTTGTTTCATGTCCAGTTCTAACTGTTGCTTCCTGACCTGCATATAGGTTTCTCAAGAGGCAGGTCAGGTGGTCTGGTATTCTCATCTCTTTCAGAATTTTCCACAGTTTACTCTGATCCACACAGTCAAAGGCTTTGGGATAGTCAATAAAGCAGAAGTAGATGTTTTTCTGGAACCCTCTTGCTTTTTTGATGATCCAGTGGATGTTGGCAATTTGATCTCTCTGATAATTTTAGCATCCCCCTTTTGTTCTATGGGGCTTCCCTTGTGGCTCAGCTGGTAAAGAATTTTCCTGGAATGCTGGAGACCTGGGTTTAATCTCTGAGTTGGAAAGATCCCCTGGAGAAGGGAAAGGCTATCCACTCCAGTATTCTGGCCTGGAAAATTCCATGGAGTATATAGTCCATGGGGTCACAAAGAGTTGGTCTCGACCAAGCAACTTTCACTAACTCATTTTTGTTCTAAAGTCAGTATAGTCAGTTCCCTGTATTAAATCCATCAGTGTAGCCAGTATCCTATGTTAAATCTCCTCTGTTGGAATGCTTTCATTTCTTGACTGACCCCTGATAAATGTTGATTCTGACACTGACAAGAAACTCAGTTTAGAAAGGTTCCACTTGCTGAATTAGCAAAAGGTTGGAGGCTTTCTCCCTTTGTGGTGACATCACTAAAAGAGAACCCATGGGCAGGGTGAGGACTGAGGACAGTCAGATGGGCAGAGATGCTCTCCTGGGGAACTTCATACTCTCTAACATCCTCCAGAAATATTCAGGTTGAGAGATGAGCCCACACCATGCTGATGGCTTCCCCGTTTTGCCCTACAATGGTCTGTCTTACAGCGCTTCTTCCTTGGCATTTCTACACGTGAAGAATTTTGAAAACTATACTGCAGTACTCTACAATCACATCTTTCTTTTGTAAATCCTCAAAGTTGGACAGTGGAGGCAGTGGGAAAATGGCAGTTGTTTTCAAGTATAGTCTGAGTACCCATGGGGAATCATTGAAACCCTCAGAAAGTAATCATGAGCTCACTATTATTATCACAATAGTAAGACTTGATTTACCTTTTTCATTTTAATTCACTCATAAGGGTACAATGAGATTTCAAGAGATTACATACATAGATACAGAAACAGATGGTAGGCAGAAGCAGATATTTCAGAAATTCAGCAGAATTTCAGTTCAGTTCAGTTGCTCAGTCATATTTGACTCTTTGCTACTCCATGAACTGTAGCATGCTGGGCTTCCCTGTCCATCACTAACTCCTGGAGCTTGCTCAAACTCATGTCCATTGAGTCAGTGATGCCATCCAACCATCTCATCCTCTGTCATCCCCTTCTTCTCTTGCCTTCAATCTTTACCATCATCAGGGTCTTTTCCAACGAATCAGTTCTTCCCAACATGTGGCCAAATTACTAGAGTTTCAGCTTCACCATCAGTCCTTCCAATGAATATTCAGGACTGATTTCCTTGAGGATTGACTGGTTTGATCTTTCTGTTCAAGGGACTCTCAAGAGTCTTCTCTAACACCACAGTTCAAAAGCATCAATTCTTTGGCACTCGGCTTTCTTGTGGTCCAAATCTCACATCCATACATGACTACTGGAAAAACCATAGCTTTGACTAGATGAACCTTTGTTGACAAAGTAATGTCTCTGCTTTTTAATATGCTAAGTTTGTCATAGCTTTTCTTCCAAGGAGCAAGCGTCTTTTAATTTAGCTGTCTTTTATTCAGATATCAAGGAGATTCACAAAAGTAGAAAAGAGTGCTATTATTCTAATTTAACTTTTGTTTTGGAAAATAAAGTTATTTATTATAAAAATATGTTATTTGTGTTAATATGTTTCTTATTTCTATTTTCTAGTGAATTAATAAATCCTGGTGTGGAGTTGGTACATTTTCTTCACTTTTACTAGTCACTTAAGTTTCATGCTCCAGCCCCTGGTCATCTGGAGTTCAGTCCCCACATGGATGTCAAATCCAGGGAAATCATTTCCAAGATTTTCAATGGCCCAGACTGGTTCTCTCTTCCAGGGGCTGGGGGGGAGGTCCATGTCCTTGCCCCAGGACACATACTCTTCCTGTCCTGATGCTTCAGTCACCACCCTTACATTACTCACAAGAGTGTCAGACTCCAGCTTTTTTGACTCCAGTCTCAGGAGACACCTGTCCAAGTCACTTAGTGGCCTCCCACAGTGAGGGGAAGCATCGCACCCTTCCCCCATGGGGATAGCTGAGCCCCGATGCCATACTGACACTAGCCAGCCTCAAGCTACAGGTTGCAGAAATAGTTTTCCCTCCCTTCTACTGTGGATGCTGCTGCAGGCCTTATAATATTTGACTGTGGAAGGTGGGAATAGTTGACCGACATTATCTTGGGATCTCAGTTGAAAGTTAAGTAGGAATAACTAGTCCAATTTTTAACATCAGTCATAAAATCATCCTGAATTTCTAATGAAATATCTCTCATTATTTATATATTATACATGAGGAAATTAAAGTTCAGAGAAAATATTAATAATTAAAGGTAAGTGACTAAGCCAGGATTTGAACTCTGATTTGTCCAAAATTGAGGGGGGCATAACAACCCATCCAGTAATCTTGTCTTTAGAATTCCATGGATGGATAAGCTATAGCCTGTGGTGTTGCACATTATGCATATTGTCAAGTTGCCTTCAGAGAAGTTCTAGCAACTTAAGCTCACATTAGTGATGAGTGAACATGTCCCTTTCACCATATTCTTGCTAAAAGTAGGCCTTCATCACTTTTTAACCTTTGCCTATTTATCAGACAATAGATGATATCTCATTGCTGTTTTGACTTGTTTTTCTTTGATTACTACTGAAGATGAAACTGTTTTTATATTTATTGGTCATGTTCTTAATCATTAAAAAAATTAAATTGTTTTTTCCATATTGATATGCAGGAACTCTTTATTTTTAGAGGATTTAAATCTTATCATATACTATAAATATTGCCCTAGTTTTTCACTTATCATTTAATTTTATGAATTTTTTGACATTGCACACATTTGAAGATTTTATGTAATTAAACCTAGTAATACTTTTGTTGGCTTTCCCTTTGTAATATCATGCTCAGAGAAATTGGAATACTTCCTAAAATATTTTTTCCAGGAAGGTATAAATCTATTATGTTTTCTGAATCTTTGGATGACTATGAATATGTTTCTGTAACTCTCATGTAGGAACAATATCTTGGCAGTTGGAGCATTTTTGACACACCATCCTCAAAATGCTGTAGAAGCTATTCCACTATTTTCCGAAATTTACTTTTGAGAGAGAAGTCTGATACCAAAAAGATTTTTGTCTCCTAGTATTTGACACACCATCCTCAAAATGCTGTAGAAGCTATTCCACTATTTTCCGAAATTTACTTTTGAGAGAGAAGTCTGATACCAAAAAGATTTTGTCTCCCAGTTATTTGTAAGAGCAGAATGACTGCAAGATTATTCTTTACACTTGGAATAAAAAGGAAAAGCCAGACATGATGTGGAGAGTCTGTTTTACACTTTCTGGAGTTCAGTGGGTTTTGGATTAAAGTCAAGGATTTCTTCAACTAAAGAAAATTACCTTTTTTCTTTTAGGTCACCACTCTCTCTCTGATGTATTCTCTTCTTCTCGGTTTCCTAGTCAATCTCCAGGACCTATCCCATATGCCTCTTATATGAGTTTCAGAATTTCCCCAGTGAGCTGGCTGGTTTTCTCACGCTGTTTGTTTCCTGTTGTCCAACTTGCTCGTCAGTATGGCCATTGCATTTTCACATCAGGCAATTATTGTTTCACCTAAGAGTAGTCTTCCCTGATCTCAGACTGTTTCTTTTTCATGAGTGTTGTCTCCTCAAATTATTACTCAGAATCTGATTTAATATCTTACAAAATTTACTTTCCTGTTGCAAGCTGTTTTTGAAAGAGCTCTCCTCTTTGGAGATCATGAACATTTTTTCTATATTCAAATATTTCTCTGTTTTCTCATCCTTATGAGGGAGTGCTATGTTTGCCCAGTTTTGGAAAATGGAAGAGGCCCAGTTAGAGAGTGTTCAGGTTCATGTCTGATTTCTTCAGTGTGCAGAAAGGGATCAAGGAAGAATCGATCATTTCTGTAGTTTAATTTCTCTGGATCAGCAGTCCCGTTTTCTAGAACGTTGAAGAAGGAACCACATCCCAAGGTGGTCATGGACAAGCGCTTCCCCACTGTGCCCACATTCCTTCCCACCTGTCAGGGGCACCATCCTCCTTCTCTAATGGACAAGATGGTCTTGTTGTGAGAATGTTGTTCTTATCACATTGTTTGAACTGGACTGAATTGAAATGGCAGTGGATGTGCCTTTTATGGCAGATTGTGCTGAAAAGGGAAATTTGCACCTGTTTGGAACTGGCATTACATTTATAGAGAGCAAGGGGGAAACGAACACAAAGGCCAGCACACTGGGGATGATTACTGCCAAAATTACTTACCAAAGACATCTGCGAAGCTGTGATCCAGTCAGGAGGGATGTGGAAATGAGCCCCAGCTGAGTCCCCCAGCAAAATGACTCCCCTGGGCTGTGAACCTAGGGGGCACAATTTATTTGCATTATTTATGCACTCAAGTAGTTTGGAGCCTCCAGGTTAGGTATTAGGTGAACACAAACCCTGGTGTATATTCTATGCATGGAGCATCATATCAGTGACACATTACCACTTTTTGAGTGTTGGAGGATGAGGGGCATAGCATTTAGGAGCTGAATGAGATTTCTAGGCCACTGAAACTGCCAACTAAGCTGTAGAGGTGCAGGTGTGTTTCCTAGCTCCACATAAAACAAACTGCTGTGCAACCTCTTAAGCGAATGATGGATGAACAAAAACATCAGAAGTTTATCTGAACTCAGAAATATGCCCAGATTTTGGTCCTGAAAATTGCTTTCTTGGAAAGCACCCCCATTTCTATTATAATTCACTTTAGGAATTAGTGATATCATGGAGCAATTTTGATTTTTCAAACATGTTATGGATTTTTAAAGTCCTGAATCTGTAAAGGCAAAAGCGCCGAATGGACAATTATGACTGATCAATGGAGAAATGGAGAAATAAAGTCACTGTGCAGCCTTGTAAATCTGAGATTACAAATCACTTAATCTGATTCTGAGTAATTCACCCATGGGTGATGCATGTACTCTTCCAAAATTCTTAAAGTCCTGAAAGAATCAAGTGATGCCTCCCAGAGTCAGAGAGGAGAGCCTCCTTTCCCCACCTACAAATCCCCTGAATCAAGCCAAGGATGGTCCAGCCTTACTCCAGTGGCTCCCTATCTCAGGACTCTGGGACAGCTAGCATTTGGCTATGCACCTGGGGACTGAGAAGGCCCAGGACATTGAAGAGGGGATGGGATTTAGGGAATCCAAGAGACTTCCCATAGTGAACCCAGAGCCTCATACCATGGTTTCACTTAGATGTTTATTTATTCATTTATTTGTTAATTCATTCTTTTATTCATGCAACAGCATTTCTAAATGGTATGACTTATGTATTGGGTCCTTACATTTTCTACCTCTATCCTACTCCCTTGACAGCTTAGAGACAGTTAGACTTTAAGTTGATTGAGGACAAGGACTATATCATGTCTGCCCATGAAAACTCAGAGCCACGTATAGTCCTTGGGCATAATAGGAATAAGTATTCATGAAATATCCTGTTGAGTGAATGAAATATTTTTAAATGTTTGGAAAAAGCACTGCCTAAACAAAAATAGTGATGCTACCATAGGGTCTTGTTTGAGGCTGATGTTGGGCATCAGCAGTACCATGTTTTCAGTACCATGTGGCTGGTGTTAATAAGTTTCTCCTAAGAGTACTGGTAGGCTTCCCTGGTGGCGCAGTGGTAAAGAAACCACCTGCCAATGCAAGAGATGTGGGAAATGCGGTTCAATCCCTGGGTTGCGGAGAACCCCTGGAGGAGGAAATGGAAACCCACTCCAGTACTATTGCCTGGGAAATCCCATGGACAGAGAAGCCTGGCAGGCTATAGTCCATGGGGTCTCAAAAGAGCTGGACATGACTTAGCAACCCAACAAAGAGTACAAAGACTACTGGTGGCCCAGATGTCTGTGGCTTTGGGGCATTTAGACACAGAGCTTTTGTTCAAGGGTTTTGGGGAACTCTCAGCAGTTATAGTTTGGCAGCTTTCCTCAAGTTACCCACATATACAAGCCTTTAACCCATTTGACACAAGGGACTCTGTCAGTACGAGCCCAGATGTCTGACCTTGTGGTGTACTGAGAAGGACACAGAGCAGATTGAAAATTATCACCTCCACTTATTTTCTTCTTTGGAGAAGTGCTGGATTTCAGTTACCAAGGTATCTATTTTACAGCCTTTAAGAAAAAACTGAATTTTATATTTGTGTATAGTTGATTAATAATGTGTTAGCTTCAGTTGTACAACAAAGTGATTCAGTTACGCATATACAAGTATCTATTGTTTTTCAAATTCATTTCCCAATTAGGTTGTTACCTAATATTCAGCAGAGTTCCCTGTGCTATACAGTAGGTCCTTGTTGGTTATCCATTTTAAAAGTAGTAGTGTGTACGTGTCCATCCAAAACTCCCTAACTATCCCTCTAATAACTTTCCAGTCACCCAATAAAGGAATCAGTTAAACTCAGTTTTTCTTTGTCTACATTCTCCTCATTTCTATAATCTTTTTCATATATTTTTCTAATTTGTCATGAAAACAAATGTAAACTGGTCAACATTACGCTGTAGCATCAAGCATTTCCTCATTTGTCTGTTCGATTCAATTTGACTCAGACTAGAAAAGAATATTCTATTAGGATAAGTACACTGACTTTTACCATTCATACCTTCACAGAATTTCTTCTCGTATGGGATTCCATCTTTTGGATCAACACCCTTTAAGAGAGAAATGATGAGACTAGCAGTTTGCTTTTAAATTTATGAGACACAAGTACAAAATCCTCCCCAGATGGCTTTTAAAGCACAAAGGCAAATCAGTAGATAAAATCCTTTGAAGTCTCTTGAGCCCTTAATCCAAGGTAGCAACATTCTAAGTGAGTTAGGCTTTAAGGAGCTGGGGGCAGGAATAAGGAGAGGTCAAGAAACTGGACCATCTTGTTCAGAAGGATGCAGGACAGGGATCTGAGTGCTGAAAGTGTCACTGGAGGGAGCACTGAGGGTCCAGTCAGTGCTGGGACACAGGGGCAGAGTGGGCTCTGTGGTCTCTGAACTGGAGCTCTAAGTATCCTGACTTCTCCAGTGCCTCAGGAGCGATGCTTCTAGAGCAGTGATTCTCAACAGGGCTGGTTTTAAGGCAGCCCCCTACCCGCCCCTGCCCTGCAACCATCCCCAAGGCACTTTGGCAATGTCCGGAGACACCTTTGGTTGTTACAGTGCGGGGAAGGGGAGCTACAGGCATTTATGGGGAGAGGCCAGAGATGCTGCTGATTATCCTACATTTTGCAAGGCAGCCCGGACCATAAGACATCATCCCAAATATTGATACAATGAGACCAAGAAACCCATAAATGAGGTTGAGCTTGTGAGTTGGACAGGGTTACCATAGCTGAGGGCACTTCCTAACACTAAATGCTAAGTCTGTGCATTAGTAGAGTAGCTGGTCCTTGGAAGTTTCAAGCAGAGTCTGGATAACCCTAAGGAAAAGTTAATACACATATATAGTTATGTTTTTGTTTTGTTTTGCTTGTCAAACTCTGGTCTGGAGAGCACTGGCATTCCACTAGATAGTAATGGTATTAACAGTATTCTAGGAAAAGCCTGACGGTCAGAGATATATTGGAAACAGTATGTTCACTCTCTTGGTCTCGGGGGCTCCCAGTGTGCAATAAAACATTAAAGATGCCAAGAAATTCGAAAGTAAAGAAAACTGTTTAGGCTTACTTGACCCAGTACTTTCTAAACCTGGGTATAGCACCCCTCCTCCTGTATCTTTTAACCTCCCACTCGACAGCGGAGTTCCTGGACACAGTTAGGGAAATGCTGGGCTTGGTGGTTGCAAAATCCTCTCTGAGTTCAAGATGATTTTGTGATTCTGGGAGGCATTTTTCCTCTATGAAAAGGGCTAGGTGTGAAGGTCCTGTGTCTTTTTCCTATTAACTGATGATGAACTCTGAGTCTTGCTTTCTGGGCTCCTGGTGGATTTCCACTGGTGTAGCACAGTCTCTTATTGGCCTTCCATATCTAGGAGGGGTCACATGTCAGAGTCAGAGATGGGGTCATGGAACCAAGATAGGAACTTCACGTTACTAACAACCTCCGTCAACCTCCGTGTCATCCAACAGGACAGCTGAGCTTGACTCTATCAAAACAAGAGCTGCCTTAGGGGTCCTGACACCTCCATACCTTAAGACGAGGGGTGATGTCTTCCCCTCCTCATGAGATGGCACTTTGACTAATGATAGCGCAGGTGGGGTGGGCTATACGAGGTACAATCTGTCTTGCTCTTCATATCCCAGAAACAACAGACCATCAGTGTCCTGGAGAGAAGAAACTATTTACAGAAACTTTCTCCTCTTCATCCAAGCAGACAAATTAGGCAGCCATTCAGAGGCAATTTATCTTGAAGCTGGCGAAACTGAAACTTCAAGGCCCCTTGTTTGTAAGATCCCCACCTGTGTGAGTGCTGGGAGCAGCTGGGAGCTGTAGAGCGTTTTAGGTGGAGAGGAGTCTGGCTGCAGTCAGAACAATGTTTCACTTAAGCACTCCTGGTAAATTGGAAAAGAGATCTCAAAAGAAAGGGACCTGAATTTCCAAGACTCCAGGAATTTGTTAAGATTTATTTAATCATTCTAGTTAATCATGCTTTTATACTTGATATTGTATTTGGTATACTTTTTCCTTCATGCTGCTGCTGCTGCCAAGTCGCTTCAGTCGGGTCTGACTCTGTGCAACCCCATAGATGGCAGCCCACCAGGCTCTCCCATCCCTGGGATTCTCCAGGCAAGAACACTGGAGTGGGTGAGGACCCCTCAAATCCTATAAGTTCAAGACCTCACATTGAGTGCTGGGAGCAGCTGGGAGCTGTAGAGCGTTTTAGGTGGAGAGGAGTCTGGCTGCAGTCAGAACAATGTTTCCACTTAAGCACTCCTGGTAAATTGGAAAAGAGATCTCAAAAGAAAGGGACCTGAATTTCCAAGACTCCAGGAATTTGTTAAGATTTATTTAATCATTCTAGTTAATCATGCTTTTATACTTGATATTGTATTTGGTATACTTTTTCCTTCATGCTGCTGCTGCTGCCAAGTCGCTTCAGTCGGGTCTGACTCTGTGCAACCCCATAGATGGCAGCCCACCAGGCTCTCCCATCCCTGGGATTCTCCAGGCAAGAACACTGGAGTGGGTGAGGACCCCTCAAATCCTATAAGTTCAAGACCTCACAAAATTTAGATTTGCTACCATTGCTGTCTTCAGATAAGTGTTTGGCTTCTTTCCTTCCTTCCCTTTTCTCTATTGGAAGCTACTAATCTGTTATTCATAAGGAACCAGGGTAGCAGCATAGATGCTGCGGGATGTAGGTAGTGGGGAAACTACAGGTAATTTCCACTCTGCCTGGCTAGCTTTATGAAACAGGAAAAAAATGGCTGCAATGAAATGGTGACAGCATGTGCTTTGCTCCACCAGCTGTTTGGGTTGCTGTAAAAACTTTGCTAACACCACGATTCATTTAATTTCACACTGTTCCAGACAGAACCAAGGGGTTAGATGTGAGTGACCTTAAACAAGACTTACAGTGGCTGTGACTGAGAGAGCCTCAGCTCTCATTACATCACTGACACTTTTCACGTGTGATTGGATTCTATGCCCCTCTTTCAAACAGCAGAAAAAGAGTTGCCTTAGCCTACCATCTTATCTTCTTCCTCAGGTCTGGCTAAGCAAACAGGCAATGGGCTTGTAAGGAGGACAGAAAGCTAGAGAATAGGGTTAAGTCTGAATTTAGTTGCTTACCCAAATGCCGTTACAGTTTGAATCTTGATATGAGTCCCAGTTGTCTGGCCTGCAGAGAGGACAACCACATTAGTCTTCAGCATGTGTTTACCACTCTGAATGTCAGCTTCACAAGTGAAGGAATGAATGAATGAGTGCTACACCAAGTGTCACCGATAGCCAACAGGTTCCTCAAGGAGAAACGCCACACGCCATTGTGTGTTGTGGCCCACAGAATACCCACTCGGCCTCTTTGTCATTCTCTTGGCTTTGGGTATTTGCTGGGAGCTGGGGACCAAATGCAGCCTTTTCATAACTGACTATGTTCATGGGTGGTATTGTTGGGTAATGGTGCTGATGAGTGTAATGAACACATCTGCAGTCTATTTTCTTCAGACAGGCAACACCATTAAAGTTACGCCTCTAAAGTCCCAAACATCGGTTAATGCTTCAGCACTGTAGTCACAGCTAAGATGAAGGCTGGCATATCCAGTTTGAGTTCTGAGATGTGATTGGCTGAACATCAGCCTGGCACTAAAATGAAACTCGCACTCCACTCCCCGCAGCCCTTGCCTTACTCTTGGTGGAAAAGGCTACTCTTTCTGGGCCCAGGGCTGCCTGTAGAGCTTGAGCAGGAGGATGGATAAACATCCGCAATAATCTGTCTACTCACTTGTTTCTTCCACTAGACTGTAAACTCGTATTTCTATTTGTTTACCACTCAGCATGATGCAGAATGCTTGGCAATGCTTGATGAGCATTTTGGGGGGCAATAAAATGAACAATTACTGTTTTTTTTCCATTGAGTTTTACTTCAGTGAGGACACGGAAGTCCCTTCTCTCTGTAAGCACGAATCCCCTAGGCTGGAGGAGATGATTATGCCTCCTGCCTCCTTTTCAGAAGGTAATTTTCAAAATCAGTGATGAGAAGAGACCATTACCTTCTGCCTGGGTATGCCATCTTGTTGCTGTCGTTGCAATCTCTCCCTCGCCAGTGAAAGCCCCGCAGTGTCTGAAAGTGAAGAGCACACACAGGAAGGGTCAGTTCTACTTTGATGCTGTCCATGGTGAAGGCCAGTCAGAGCTGTCAGAGGGGTATTGACATCTGCAGTTTCAAATTCAAATATAGTCTGGGAACACCAGAGATCACTAAGAAAATTAAGATGAAGATGCTAAGACCTCCCAAGGGAGGTGAAATATAATATGGTGCCAGGGCCAATCACAGGTGTAGTGTGCACATGTGTGTCAATATGTGAAAGTATGGGGGTGCATCTGTGTGAATTTGTAAATACGTGAGCATGTGTGCATTCACATGGTTATGCAAATGCATGTTTCACACACGTGTGTCTGTGTGTACATGTGGGTTCATGTGTACGTGTCTATGTGTACTTCCACACACAGCAGGGCCATCCAACTCCCTGAACTTTCTCTATTAATCATCAACCTTCTCAGGCCCCAAAGCATTGGTTTATTTTGTCCAATGATTAATAATTTTACTGAATAATTAAAAACTCTAGCCAAACTGGTTACTTGCATGGATTTATTATATTTTTGACATGTCTGATTCAAAAAGATCAAGAGCCGTGATGATGTCAAACAATGCTTTTATTTCTTAAATTGCCAGGTAGAGTATCTGAGATCCCATCAACTTTGGAAAGTTTGTGACATCTGTTACTTGCTTGTTGAATTTCACAGAGAATATTATGATATCCTAACTGTTCTAAATCAAACATGTGCACACAAACACATATACACTTTTCAAAAGTAAGTTAAAATATATTTAAGAATTTTGAAAATAATTCATGACATGTTTTCAAGATAACTGTTATCCCCATGGAGAATTCCAGCTGGGAATGACTTCAGGAAATGAAAACAGTCTAGGACTAAGAGCCACTTTGATGGTCCATGTGGAGATAGCATAAAGGTATAGAAACATTATAAAATGGTGTATTATCAAATTAATAATACAGTAAAATGGCATTCAATCTTGTCTTATTAAAGGAAAGAAGTTTATAGGAAGCAATGCAATATTTACTGAACGTCTGGTTACTCTTAACAATACTTACTGGGAAGTCACTATATTTGTCTGAATCGGCATCACTGAATGGCACAGAATTTTGTATAGCTCTAGAACAAAGAAAATGAAACACCTGTGAGCTAAGAAAAAAGAAAGTGTGTTTGTGAAAATAAATACAGACAGGTTTAGATATGACTGTGTTGAGTTTACTTAACAAAACCCCATTCTAAAAATAAAATTAAGGGACTAAATAAAAAATTTTAAAGTAAAGATAAAATTGAGTACTGGCCCAAATTTACTTATTTCTGTTCATCACTCAACAGAACTATTTTCTCTCTGCCATTTTACTTGGCATATATGGGTAAGTAAAATATGAACTCAAGTTTTAGAGGGCATGGGATATGGCTGTTGAGGTCCTCAGGAAAGGAGACTGCATTTTTGGGCCAGTCAATAAACTTAGTACTAGAATTTTACACATTTTACACATTCTGAGACAGAAGTCTTTTCTTTTTTTTAATTTTTTTTAAATTAATTTTTATTTTTTAGTTTGTTTTGCTTTACAATACTGTATTCATTTTGCTATACATTGACATGAATCAGCCATGAGTGTACATGNAGGAATCTCCACACTGTTCTCCATAGTGGCTGTACTAATTTGCATTCCCACCAACAGTGTAAGAGGGTTCCCTTTTCTCCACACCCTCTCCAGCATTTATTGCTTGTTGACTTTTGGATCGCAGCCATTCTGACTGGTGTGAAATGGTACCTCATTGTGGTTTTGATTTGCATTTCTCTGATAATGAGTGATGTTGAGCATCTTTTCATGTGTTTGTTAGCCATTTGTATGTCTTCTTTGGAGAAATGTCTATTTAGTTCTTTGGCCCATTTTTTGATTGGGTCATTTATTTTTCTGGAGTTGAGCTGCATAAGCTGCTTGTATATTTTTGAGATTAGTTGTTTGTCAGTTGCTTCATTTGCTATTATCTTCTCCCATTCAGAAGACTGTCTTTTCACCTTGCTTATAGTTTCCTTTGTTGTGCAGCTTTTAATTCTAATTAGATCCCATTTGTTTATTTTTGCTTTTATTTGACTTTCAAAAGCTATAGCTAGCCTCCTAAAAAGAACAGTAATAGTAAATCTTTAGAGTGAATTGATGGTGACAATACTTATTGCCTAGAGCATACCTGAGTATATTCAATTTCTAAGGCTGCCATAGCAAAATACCACAAACTAGATGGCTGTTTAACAACAGAAATTTATTCTCTCACAGTCAGGCAGCTAAAGTCCAGAATCATGTGTAGCCAGGGCTGTGCCCTAAGGCTGAGTAGAAGCCTTTCTCACCTCTCTCTGTCTCCCAGTGGTGGCTGTAAATCCCTGGTGTCCCTGGTTTACAGCTGCGTCACTGCGATCTCTGCCTCTGTCATCACACGGCATTCACCGTGTGTGTCTCTTCACATGATGTTTTCCTTCTCTTCCAAACACAGCAATCATATTGGATTAGTGCCTGCTCTAATTGCTTTATCTTAACTTGATTACATCTACAAAGACCTTATTTCCAAACAAAGTCACAGTTACAGGTACTGAGGGTAGAACTTCCACATGCCTTTTTGAGGGACACAATTCATCCCACAAGACCCAGGATCCTTTCCCTTGATCCAGCTTCCAGTGATAATCTAAAGTAGGTTAAGTCCTCAAATAAAATTGTCCCAACCTCTAAAATAAATATTCCAAGCTCATTAATTCCAAATGAGACCTGACATCTGTCTTTCACCATAACAATATTCTTTTGGTAATCTTATGAAACTAATCATATGGGCTCTGTTTCTAAAATACCTTTACCTTTGATTTACATATCATGTAAATAGATTAGTACTTTATACACTCATGTTTCTTTTGCTCCACCTATAGTTCCCTTACATGTGTCTATTCTTATTTGTTAGTTCCCAGAAGGCAGTGACTAATCAATGCTTTCTTCTCTCTTTCCTGTTAATCTCTATAGAGGGAGTCCTACAGCAGAGTTCTTTGGACCCCTAAAGATAAAATTCATACTTAGCAACCTGGTAGAATTGATTCTACATCAGGTGGGTTCATGTGCAGCCACACATTGTATTTAGAATCTTCTTTTACCTTCTAACTCAGACTTTGACCTAAGTGACCTAAGTATAAGAACCCCTCTACTCCCTTATAAAGATTTTTATTTCAAAAATCCCATTGCCCTCCTTTTAATCTGTTTTCCCTAAACCTGTTCTCCCATGAGTACATCAAGCATTTCTCTATATGACTAAACACCAAATATGGCCAAGCTCTCTCCACTGACACTCCTGTGGCCCAGACAAATTAAGAGATATAGTTGAAAATCTGCTTAAATGGTCCAGGAATATTTTCTTCATTGTCATTGTTATCATACTCATCACTTACAAAGTGCTTAACAAGTATTTTCTCACCAAAAACCCTGTAAAACAGGTACTTTATCATCCTAATTTAATTTAAAGACAAGGAAAACTAATGTTCAAGGATTTTAAGTAGCTCACCCAAAATCACACAGCAGTAAGTGGCGGAACACCAGATGTCATGGGATCCAAGGAAGCTCATCTGCTTGAGGACACAGAGGACTCCAGGAGACTCTTACCTAACTTCACCCACAAGTGGGTGGTAACTAGGACTCAGATAATATGTTGTGTTATAAAGAAACATCATATGCATAGGAAGAAAAAATAAGTAGTATTGTATCGGCTGTAGGTTATAGAGTAGTTGACGACCTTCTGGTTAAACAGGAAAGCTGTGCTTGTGCAAAATTAGTTGAGAGAGGAAGAAAAACAAGCGACCTCTGAGGTCATGCTTCTCTTCCAGACAACTCTAATTTGCTCTTTTCCAATTAGATGAACTGTTTCCTATTTGTTTTTTGTTGTTGTTCTTTAGTTGCTCAGTCATATCTGACTCTTTGCAACCCCATGGACTATAGCTTGCCAGGCTCTTCTGTCCATGGGATTTCCCAGGCAAGAACACTGGAGTGGGTTGCCATTCCCTTCTCCAGGGGACCTTCCCAACCTAGGGATCAAAACCCTGTCTCCTGCATTAGCAGTACACTTTTATTTCTGAGGATTAATTTAGAAACTAATATCCCTAAAAATGTCATGAGTGAGCCAATACATAATAATGAGGAGAGAGGTGGGGAAAGAATGAAAATAAAAATACTAATTTTAAAATAATGTTAGTGCTACAGAAAATGAAAAGGAGAGAGGAGGAGTGAAACTTGTTCAGTCATGTCTGACTCTTTGCAACCCCATGGACTATACAGTTCATGGAATTCCCCAGGCCAAAATACTGGAGTGAGTAGCTGTTCCTTCTCCAGGGGATCTTCCCAACCCACGGATCAAACCAAGGTCTGCCACGTTGCAGGTGGATTCTTTGCCAGATGAGCCACCAGGGAAGCCCAGAAAGGAGAGGGAATGAGATAAAATGCAAATCTTTATAAAATCCCTATAAAAGAACCTAGAAAGTTTTCTCCCATGTAAAAATTTACTGTCATCATTCTGCTGACTGTGTTTGTCAGATTTCCAGAAAGTAAACAATGACATGTAAATTTCAAACATGTAAACCAAGCAGTTTTCTATTGAAAGCATAAGGCTATAGATTGTATGTACTGCCCTGCATGCTCTTTGGAAGAGAAAAATATTTGTTAGTGTTTGTTTTTTTTTTGTTATCAAAAACACAGCAGATCCTGATGGTAATTTTTGTAAATCAGTTATTTAAAGTATATATCAGTCTGCCCTCATTCTGGTCAGTAAGACTACTTTTACTTTCTGTTTGAATACAAATAATATATATATGCCATTTACTGATATATGGCTTCCTTTTCAGAATCACTTTACATATAATAATGTTAAAAATACTATTAATATTTGCTGCATAAAGTCAAGAGGGATGGAATCAAATACCACTCTGTAACTCTTACTAAAAATTTCATTTCAGATGTAATTTTTTGTTTTGCTTTCTGTTTGTCTGTTCTTCTTTTATTCCTTTCTTTTCCAAGAAATTTATTTATACAATTAATTAAAAATATCTTAAGACAGAAGATCTTCTGAGACTCTTTCTGCCAAGAGCTGGCTTGATGCAATCTTGACAAGTGAGAAGTTCACTTTGGTCTCTCACCCTTCTCATTTCTACCTCACTCTTTCTGTTTTTTTAAAGAATTTCTCGCCAAATCTCTTGCTGTGTATATATGTTAATGTAATTAAGATATTTGAATTGTTTATGTGGACTCTGGTCGATGCAGTGCGAAGCCCAGAAGAATAAATGTTGAGGGTATTTCAATGGTTGAGATGGTTAGGGAGATCTTTTTAGTGAGTGCAGTTTTTGGTGTTCCTCCAATCCTGCCATGAAGCATTGTGCTATTCTACCTCCATTCCAGGCCCTGACTTGATTGTTCCCTTGACTTTACGCAGGACTAAGTCAAACTTATCATATATATGCCTAGCAAGAAGTGGGCCTACTATCCATGTGTCTAATCATCGTAACAGTAGTATATGTTTTTTTTTTAAAGGAAAGACAAACCCTGATCTGAGTTTGTTTTTTGGGGTTTTTTTTTAATTAAAAAAAAATTGATCTATGTATTTTGGCTCTGCTGGGTCTTCACTGCTGCACAGGCTTTTGCTAGTGGCAGCAAGCAGGGAGTGCTCTCTAGTGCAGTGCTCTCTTTACGCTGGCTTCTCTTGCTGCAGAGCATGGGCTCTAGGGCATGGGGGCTTCAGTAGTTGTGGCACATGGGCTCAGTAGCCCCAGCTTCTAGGCTCTAGAGCACAGGCTCAGTAGCTGTGGCTCATGAGCTTAGTTGCCCTGCAGAGGTGGGATCTTCCCTGATCAGGGTTCAATTCTATGTGTCCTACATTGGCAGGTAAATTCTTTACCACTGAGCCAGGAGGGAAGCAGTATTATTTTTGAATTGTTATATTACATATTCAAGACTTGAAGAGAACAAAATAGTATATATTCATCATGGTTGATATATATTGAAATGTCCTAAGTATCAAGAATGTTCCAAGCATTTGACTGTTATATCTCAGGTAATTCTCTCAAGAACCTTTTGAAGTAGGAATTAAGTTTACCATTGGAAATTGCTGATCTTTGACTGCTTATAACCTATAAAAATGACAATTTCATTTTTTAGACATACTATTATCCCATTTTACAGATGAGTAGACTGAGGCTTCTGAAGATTAAGGAATTTACCTGAAATAAGTGATGGAGCCAAATATCTGAACTGACGCAGTGTGAATTCAAAGCCCACAGTCTTAAAGATGCTTGAATGACATAGTATATAACAGAATGCATTTGGACAAATATACACATTTTTACTTGTGTAAAAATGCTCTGAAAACTATTACATGTTCTTCATGCTCTTCATCAAGGATAGTTTCTCTTTTTGAATTAGTAATGCTTTTCCTTTTGATAAGAGCCAAAATTTTGAAGAAAACATCACTATAATGAATTGTCCATTACTTTCTGAAAGATTCTACTCACCTAGTAATTAACCATTAGTCACTTTTCTGGCCTTTATCACAGTAATTTTGAGGATTATCACAGGGCTCCACCAGCCTGGAAATGATTCATCCAGTCTGTGCAATTTGTTGGGTGGTTTGATTTGTAGGAGAGTAGGGGTAGCAACCCACTCCAGTACTCTTGCCTGGAGAATCCCATAGACAGAGGAGCCTGGTAGACTACAGTCCATGGGGTCACGAAGAGTCAGACACAACTGAGTGACTTCACTTTCATGCATTAGAGAAGGAAATGGCAACCCACTCCAGTGTTCTTGCCTGGAGAATCCCAGGGATGGGGGAGCCTGGTGGGCTACCGTCTATGGGGTCCACAGAGTCGGACACGACTGAAGCGACTTAACAGCAGCAATAGCAGCAGCAGGGGTTAAGTAGATCCAAATTTAAGCCATAACCAAGATAGGGGAGACTTGCATTACTGGTTACCACCTATGCAAGCAGCCTAGGAAAATTTTTGGCTTTGGGGTTTTTGTTTTTCTTTTTAATATGTATTTATGTATTTGCCTGAAGCAGGTCTTAGTTGCAGCATGCAGGATCTTTCGTGTGGCATACAAACACTTAGTTGTGGCATGTGGGATCTGGTTCCCTTACCAGTAATAGAACCCAGGCCCCCTGCATTGGGAGCACAGAGTCTTAGCCATTGGACCACTGGGGAAGTCCCTGGCTTTTTTTTTTTTCTTTTTTTTCAGATGAATATGAGATGATCAGTGTCCCTATTACCACTAAAATATACTCCTAATTCAGTGAAAAAACAAAAACCAGACAAGACATTCTATGTGTGTTAGTTGCTCAGTCATGTCTGACTCTTTGCAACCCCGTGAACTGTAGCCCACCAGGCTCCCCTGTCCATGGGATTCTCCAGGTAAGAGTACTGGAGTGGGTTGCCATTCCCTTCTCCAGGGGACCTTCCCCACCCAGGGATTGAACCCGGGTCTCCTGCCGTGCAGGCAGATTCTCTACCATCTGAGCCACGAAGGAAGCCCCAAGACATCCTAAATATGAATAATTTGTTCTATCTTGAACATATTATTATTGAACATAGAATGCTAAAATGTAGAGCAAGCTATAGAATAAAAGAAATGAACTGAAAGACTATCAGGCTGAAGAAAGGAAAAGCACATAGACCCACTGAGGAAATGACTGATTCATTTTCAGGATTTTTGGATGAGGCAACTTCTTAGTGAAGAGAAGCAACTGAGAAAAGACCTGTCTTATTACATGCCTTATTATTTCCATTGCTGTTATGTGTGCTTTCTTGATCTCAGTTTATGTTTATAAACATAGAATAATCATTTAAAATAAAGCCACTTTATGCTAAATAAAATCATAATCATTTGACATAAATAATTGGTACATGATACACAACAGTGGTTTTCAGTTCTGTCTGCACACTGAACATTTAAAAATTACTTATTTCCCCTAAAATCAAATAATGCAGAATTTCTGAGAGTAGAGATAGGTATTTCTTCCCAAGTTATTGTATTGTGCAACCAACACTGAAGAGCACTGGTCAACAAGAATATTTATTTCTATGGAAAGAAGAGAAACTGCAAAATTCAAAACTCTTTACAGTTTCACTTATTTTCTATTCCATCCTACGTTCCAATAGAAGCACAACCAATCAGTATGACACCCCAATAGTTATATTGTTTCACAGGATTCATTTTCTTGTGATTAACAAGTTTAGCTTAACTGTTAGCTAGGAAAAGCCAGCACTGACCATAGGATTCAGCCAACATAAAATAGAGAAAGCAGTAATTAAAAAAAAATCTATCTGCACACCCAGCCCCCAGATCTTATTTTCCAATACCACTCTTCAATTAAAACAAACAAACAAAAAAAAAGAGCTAGATCTCTAAGAGAAATGGCTGAGTCTGGGACTGGGGCAGGAAATATACAAGATGAAGCCGGAGCGTCTTCTAGTGTTAGAAAGCAAGAAAACACCAAAACATGCACAAAGGCACACCCCAGAACACAGTAAGGAGGATAAAGGAGTGAACTGAAAGAGTTCCCAATGAACAAAGCTGAAACAATCTGAGCAATAAAACAAAGTGGTGTTGATTATAATCCAGAGTATTTTCTAATCTATAGATTGGTACTAACATAAATAATTGATTTAATCAATAAAGAAACTGGAGGAGAAAAGACAAATCTCTCATGCAGAAGAATTCCAAATAATTATATAACTACTCCTCCCTTGACGAGGTAGAAAATAACTCCCCACTCCTTGTGTGTGTTCAGAGCATCATGACTTCCTTCCAAAGGGTACAGTTTGGAAAGTGACACGTGTACAATGCTTTATAAATGTGTACAAATCACTGCACATATGTCACAAGTTGGGATCCCTGGGAAATAGCTCTGAGATGGAGACTATCATGCCAGAGATTTATTTGGCAGTGTCCTTGGAGAAAACAACTGTGGAAGGGAATTAAAGGAAGCAGGGTGGGCAGGGGAAGAAGTTATCTGCAGTGCAGTCTTAGTGGAGGTCTCAGCCAACCATCAGAGTTTTGAAACAGAAATGTCCCTCCAGAGTTGTCCTGACTTGGGGGGAGGGAGCAGGTCTTTCTATGACTATACTAGTGAGTAGTCATTGGATGCAAGCCACCCTTGAGAGAAGGTCTTGACCTTGAGAGCAAAGCAGCTCTCTTCTGCTGAGGCCATCCACTGGAGGTGGGGGAGGGGAGCAGCAAAATCCCAGGTCTTTTCACTGACCCTGCTTCTAGCGCCTGGGACTAGATCCTTTATTCCTGAAAGGGACCAGGCAGCACATCACAGTGTCTCCCATAATATGGTTTGTGTGTGGTATTTTTTACAGTAAAAAAAAAAAAAAAATCTTAAAGAAAAGAAAATGGGCAAAGCAGGAAGACCAGGCTGTAAAAGGGAATCATTTAGGAGTGTTGCAGAATCTTGGACAAGACAGGACAAAGTCAGGAACCTAATGTAATGAAGCAGGATGTGGAAGAAAACTGAACACTGAGTTAGGAGTGTCCATCCACAGAATAATAAGTGAGTTTTCCACTGTTAGAGGCAAAACAAGTGAATCGGATGTGACTGGGTAACATTACCCAGACTACCATGGTTAACAAACAGTGCAATGAGCAGAGTGAGTTAGGTTGACAACTCCCAGGAAGCTAATGTTGCAAATTTGGCTTCTGCTTTGTCCCCATGAACTGTAAGGGACAAATGTGGATGAGAACTTTTATTCTGTGTCCAAGAATATCTGTATTCCTTTGATTATACAACAGAAAGGGACCCAATATGGTAGTGATAGATATGTCAAGGATTATAGTTTTGAAATTATGCTCATATGATAACAAGAAATCACTTTGTCTTCTACTGCCAATCATCTTGTCACATAGATGCTGTTTATTAGTCCCGCGCTATGAACCAGATACCATTTTAAAGTGCTTTATGAACATTGCATCATTCATTCCACACAACAGCTAAGTGGGTAGGTGCTACAATTATTTTCATTTGATTGATAAAAAAACTAATCACTTACTCAGTGTCTCCAAGGGTATAATAGGATGATTATTAAATTTAAGCAGTTTGGCCCCAGAGACTGTCTTCTGTCTGAACACGCAACTGCTTCCCAGAGATGGGAAGACATCAGCGTAGGTGGTGCTGTTTGTTGTTCAGTTGCTAAGTCATGTCTGACTGTTTGCAACCCCATGGACTACAGCATGCCAGGCTCCTGTGTCCTCCACTATCTCCTAGAGTTTACTAAAATTCATGTCCATTGAGTTGGTGATGCTATCTAACACATCTTCTGCCACTCCCTTCTCCTTTTGCCTTCAATCTTTCCCAGCATCAGGGTCTTTTCCAGTGAGCCACTCTTCACATCACTGGCCAAAGTATTGGAGCTTTACTTCATTATCAGTGCTTCTAATGAATATTCAGGACTGATTTCCTTTAGGATTGACTGGTTTGATCTCCTTGCTATCCAAGGGACTCTCAAGAGTCTTCTCTGAGAAGCACCACAATTCAAAAGCATCAATTCTTTGGTGCTCAGCCTTCTTTATGGTCCAAATCTCACACCCATACATAACTACTGGAAAAACCATAGCTTTGACTATACAGATCTTTGCCAGCTAAGTGATGTCTCTGCTTTTTAACATGCTGTCTAGATTTGTCATACATTTCTGAGCAAGTGTCTTTTAATTTTATGGCTGCAGTCACCATCCACAGTGATTTTGGAGCTCAAGAAAACAAAATCTGTCACTTCTTCCACTTTTTCTCCTATTTGCCATGAAGTGATGGGACCAGATGCTATGATCTTTGTTTAATGTTGAGTTTTAAACCAGCTTTTTCACTCTCTTTTTCCACCCTCATCGAGAGGCTCTTTAGTTCCTCTTCAGATTCTGCCAATAGAGTGGTAACATCTGCATATCTGATGTTGAATTTCTTCCATCAGTCTTGATTCCACCTTGTGATTCATCCAGCCCAGAATTTTGCACAATATACTCTGCACATAAGAGGACTCAGTACTGATGAACCTATTTGCAGGACAGGAATAGAGATTCAAACATAGGGAACAGACATAGGGACACTACAGGGGAAAGAGAGAGTGGGATGAATTGAGAGAGTAGCTCTGAAATATATACATTACCATGTGTAAAACAGATAGCTAATGGGAAGTTGCTGTATAGTGTAGGGAGCTCAGCTTGGTGCTCTGTGATAATCTAGAGGGGTGGGATGGAGTAGAAGGTGGGAGAGAGGTTCAAGAGGGAGAGGACATGTGTATACTATGACTGATTTATGTTGATGTATGCCAGAAAATTTGGAAAACTCAGCAGTGGCCACAGGAATGGAAAAGGTCAGTTTTCATTCCAATCCCAAAGAAAGGCAATGCCAAAGAACGCTCAAACTACCGCATAATTGCACTCATCTCACATACTAGTAAAGTAAAATTCTCCAGGCCAGTCTTCAGCAACACATGAACCGTGAACTTCCTGATGTTCAAGCTGGTTTTAGAAAAAGGCAGAGGAACCAGAGATCAAATTGCCAACATCTGCTGGATCATGGAAAAAGCAAGAGAGTTCCAGAAAAACATCTATTTCTGCTTTATTGACTATGCCAAAGCCTTTGATTCTGTGGATCACAATAAACTGTGGAAAATTCTGAAAGAGATGGGAATACCAGACCATCTGACCTGCCTCTTGAGAAATCTGTATGCAGGTCAGGGAGCAACAGTTAGAACTGGACATGGAACAACAGACTGGTTCCAAATAGGAAAAGGAGTACATCAAGGCTGTATATTGTCACCCTGCTTATTTAACTTATATGCAGAGTACATCAAGAGAAACGCTGGACTGGAAGAAACACAAGCTGGAATCAAGATTGCCGGGAGAAATCTCAATAACCTCAGATATGCAGATGACACCACCCTTATGGCAGAAAGTGAAGAGGAACTAAAAAGCCTTTGATGAAAGTGAAAGAGGAGAGTGAAAAAGTTGGTTTAAAGCTCAACATTCAGAAAACATGGCATCTGGTCCCATCACTTCATGGGAAATAGATGGGGAAACAATGGCTGACTTTATTTTTCTGGGCTATAAAATCACTGCAGATGGTGACTGCAGCCATGAAATTGAAAGAAGCTTACTCATTGTAAGAAAAGTTATGACCAACCTAGATAGCATATTCAAAGCAGAGACATTACTTTGCCAATAAAGGTCCATTTAGTCAAGGCTATGGTTTTTCCTGTGGTCATGTATGGATGTGAGAGTTGGACTGTGAAGAAAGCTGAGAGCAGAAGAACTGATGCTTTTGAACTGTGGTGTTGGAGAAGTCTTTTGAGAGTCCCTAGGACTGCAAGGAGATCCAACCAGTCCATTCTAGAGGATATCAGCCCTGGGTGTTCTTTGGAAGGAATGATGCTGAAGCTGAAACTCCAGTACTTTGCCCACCTCAAGGAAAGAGTTGACTCATTGGAAAAGACTTTGGTGTTGGGAGGGATTGAGGGCAGGAGGAAAAAGGGACGACAGAGGATGAGATGGCTGGATGGCATCACCAACTCGATGGATATGAGTTCCAGTGAACTCTGGGAGGTGGTGATGGACAGGGAGGCCTGGAGTGCTGCGATTCATGGGGTGGCAAAGAGTCGGACATAACTGAGCAATAGAAGACTCTTGAGAGTCCCTTGGACTGCAAGGAGATCCAACCAGTCCATTCTGAAGGAGATCAACCCTGGGATTTCTTTGGAAGGAATGATGCTGAAGGTGAAGCTCCAGTACTTTGGCCACCTCATGTGAAGTGTTGACTCATTGGAAAAGACCCTGATGCTGGGAGGGATTGGGGGCAGGAGGAGAAGGGGACGACTGAGGATGAGATGGCTGGATGGCATCACTGACTCGATGGACATGAGTTTGGGTAAATTCCGGGAGTTGGTGATGGACAGGGAGGCCTGGCGTGCTGTGATTCATTAGGTTGCAAAGAGTCGGACACGACTCAGCGACTGCACTGAACTGAACTGATGTCAGAAACTAACACAACATTGTGAAACAATTCTCCTCAAATTAAAAATAAATTAAAAAAAAAAAAAAGAGTACTCAGGCTTTCCAGGTGGTGCAGTGGTAAAGAATCCAACTGCCAGTGCAGGAGACAAAAGAGACATGGATTCAACCCCTGGGTTGAGGAGCTCCCTAGAGTAGGAAATGGCAACCCACTCCAGTATTCTTGCCTGGAAGATTACACGGACAGAGAAGCCTGGCAAGTTACAGTCCACAGAGTCACAGAATCAGACACGATTATGACAAGGACTCTGAGGACCTAGGACCTAGGCTGAGAGACAGCCTAACCCTGGCTCTCACTCTGATGCCACAGAAGTCTCTGGGAGCTCCACCCTAAGCCACAAACCCTGTTCTGTTCTGCTCCCATGAGCACAAAAATAAGAAATAATTAGGATCATGACCTGAAGTTATTTGAAAATGGATTTTGAGAGACTAAGTCATATAATATCAGTAGACAGGAAAGAATGCTTTGAAGATTTCTCAGTTTCTTGGAGAGGCAGCAGAAACTGAGTGAAAAAGAAAGGGGAAGAAAATCTGTTCTCTGAGTCAGAAAATGTCAATACTGGAATAGGAACTTTTTGAGCTATCCCCATAACAGAGGGTTTAAGAACCAGACTCTAGAGGCAGACCAGCTGGGTCCATGGCCTAACTCTACAACTGAGTAACCAGGGACCCTGAGCAAGATCCTGAAACTCTGTGCTTGAAGCATGGAAAAGATGGCACCCACCTCACAGCACCACCATGAAAAGCTTGTAGAGTTAACCCGGGTTGAGTGTTTAGAACTAGGATTGAGCCAAGTTGTTCTAAGTATCTATGTGCTATTATTATCTCTTCCTGGGTAGCAGGGCATTGTTTGCCTTGACAATTCCATTCCGGTCTTTTTTTCTGCAGGAAATCAGGGTGTGGTTGTGGGATCAAAACCATTCAGAGTAACAAAGTGAGTAACCATTCTGTCTGGAAGGAAGGCAAGCATCCAAGGTAAAAGGCAGGCTATTTCTATTCTAATTCTAGAATAATCTGGCTAGTTCTAATACCTGGAAACACATCAAAGTTTATAATTTAAAAAACAGAAGACACAATCATATTCTTTGGCTGTCTGTTCCTTATATGTGAAGTGCTTGTGGACTAAATTGGTGGCTCCCAAATTGGCTTCTGCAGTCGTCGTGGTATTCCTCAGAGGTGTCAGAGGCCTCTAGGGTGGTGTGAGCTGTGCAGATGAGACCCTAGCCCCTACATCAATGAGAGCAACTCCACTTGCATCTGTTTTACGTATGATTATAACTGTAAGAACAAAACACCTGTAGAACCACAGTCTGTTGACTAAAAATATAATCAATTTCTTCCCAGAATAAAAGCTTCAAACCTCTTTTTTTTTGTAATTAAGGGAGCAGCCATTAAAATATTATACTCTTTTCTTTAATTCATAACAAATCCAAATGAGCATAATTTGGAAAGCAGCAGGGAGGAGAATGAAATTGAATTAATTCCTGTGCTGAATATTCATGTTGTTGTTGTTCAGTCACCCAGTCATGGACGACTCTTTGCGACCCCATGCACTGCAGCAGGCCAGGCATCCCTGTCCCTTACCATCTCCCAGAGTTTGCCAAATTCATGTTCTTTACATTGGTGATGTCCAGCCATCTCATCCTCTGTTGTCCTCTTCTTCTGCCCTTGATCTTTCCCAGCATCAAGGACTTTTCCAATGAGTCATCTCTTCTAATCAGATGACCAAAATACTGGAGTTTCAACTTCAGCATCAGTCCTTCCAATGAAATATTCAGGGTTGATCTCCCTTTAGATTGTCTGGTTTGATCTCCTTGCTGTCCAAGGAAGAGTATTAATGTAGTGCCACAGAAAGGGAGATGCTTTACAAATTTAAGGCAGTTGGAAAATACTTTTATCCTTCTTAGGAATTTTGACAGCTCCATGTCTGAGAAGTACTTTTCTCATGGCAGATGTGTGTGGTTGGTCGAACAGGCAGGCTCACAAGGGATGACTTACACATTAGACACAGTAGGCACGATGCCTAGAGCCCATAGCACTTTTAGGACCTCACCGAAATGTTTTCATTTTCATCTCTCTTTTTTAAAAAAAAAAAAATTATTTATGTTTGGCTGTGAGGGTCTTCTTTGCTGTGTGAGGGCTTTCCCTAGTTGTGGCAAGCGGAGAATACTTTCTAGCTGCGATGCTCAGGCTTCTCATTGCAGTGGCTTCTCTTGTCGTGGAGCATAGGCTCTAGAGTGGGCAGGCTTCAGTAGTTGCAGCTTGCAGGCTCAGCAGTTGTAGCGCTCAGGCTTAGTTACCCTGTTCATGTGGAATCTTCCAGGACCAGGGATTGAACCGGGTCCCCTGCATTGGCAGGCAGATTCTTAACCACTGGACCACCAGGAAAGTCCTCATTTTCATTTCTTTTAAAATCAATAGAAAAATATATGTACATTATTATTGTTGATCTTATACAAGTAGACTGCCAGGTATTTCTCCAGTAAAGATGGGTTTATTCAGAATCAGCAGAGAATTGCAGTTTGGTGAGTCACATGCCAGTTTCCAAAAGGCAAGGGAAAGAAAGTGCTTTGTAAACAGGAAAAGGGAGCTGGGAAGGCTAGAGGAAACAAAGGGTCCCCATCTTTTCATTGGTTGAGTCCTTCCCAGAAACAGAGGGGGCTTTCTTCTTCCTGCTGGACTGAGCTATGTCAAGGATGTGAGAGCTCCCCCTTCTGGTTTCTCAACAGTATTTGAGGTTTCCGGCTTACTCATTTTACATTATGTAATGTAAATTCTGGGCTTCCCTGGTGGCTCAGATGGAAACGCGTCGTCGGCCTGCAATGCTGGAGACCAGGGTTCGATTCCTGGGTCGGGAAGACCCCCTGGAGAAGGAAATAGCAATCCACTCCAGCACTCTGGCCTGGAAAACCCCATGGACGGAGGAGCCTGATAGGCTACAGTCCATGGGGTCGCTAAGGGTCGGACACGACTGAGCGGACTTCACTTTCACTTTCTTTCCATGTAAATTTAGCCTAGACAATATTCGTCTTTGTACCAATCATAAAATGTCAACATTTTTATGGAGGAAGGTGTCCTCAAAGCAAACATGCGTGCAGCCCATTCATATCATAATGCAGCCGTGGTGCCTATAGCTCAGGTAACAGGTCACAAGGAGGACGAGATCTGCAGAGCCTCAGCCCAGCCCAGGGTCCCTTTGAGGGCTAGATGCCCTTGTTAATGGAACTTGGTCATCGTGGCAGTCTTCTCTGTTTGTTCTGATGAATCCCTTGTCTAGCATGTTATGCTGCTGCTGCTGCTAAGTCACTTCAGTCGTGTCTGACTATGCGTGACCCCATAGATGGCAGCCCACTAGGCTGCCCCATGCCTGGGATTCTCCAGGCAAGAACACTGGAGTGGGGTGCCATCGCCTTCTCTGAGCATGTTATGAGAACCTTCCTATTCAAACAGGAGTGGGAAACAACAGGAATACCATCACCTGGGGACTTGTGAGAAACAAAAGCTCTCAAGTCCATACCAAGACCAGTGCATCAGAACCTGCATCTTCACAGGATTCTGAGTGAGTTATAAACACATTGAAATTTTTGAAGCATAGGACAAGGCCAGATGATTCAATTATAGGGAACAGAGGCATTCAGAGAGAAAAGTCCCACCCTGGAGCGAGGTGAGTGTCTGAGAATCACCAGAGATTTCCTTAGCAGGAAAGGCGTGGCATGGGTAGAGGTAATTCTAAGGGCAGGGGAGCCAGGAAGGAAGGGAATTGGAATTCAAGGGCATCTTTCAGAGAGGTTTTGCCTTTATGGAGCTTTCCCCACTGGACTCCGGAAAAGGCTGTTTAACTCCTTCTGTCTGTGTGGAAAGTCAGAACACCTGACCACCCAGCATGTTGGAGCTTCAGAGGCTGAAGGCAAAGCATGATAGAATCAACAGTTAACTTCACTGCATTCTCCTCATTGACCTGGGCCCAGGAGAAGGCACCAATCTCACCTAGGAAAGGCGTGGCATGGGTAGAGGTAATTCTAAGGGCAGGGGAGCCAGGAAGGAAGGGAATTGGAATTCAAGGGCATCTTTCAGAGAGGTTTTGCCTTTATGGAGCTTTCCCCACTGGACTCCGGAAAAGGCTGTTTAACTCCTTCTGTCTGTGTGGAAAGTCAGAACACCTGACCACCCAGCATGTCGGAGCTTCAGAGGCTGAAGGCAAAGCATGATAGAATCAACAGTTAACTTCACTGCATTCTCCTCATTGACCTGGGCCCAGGAGAAGGCACCAATCTCACCAGGGCCTGTGCCCAGAGCTCCCTGAAGGTGACCGGTAGCAAAGGGAGCTGTGATTCAGGTGGAGTCAGAATCGAGACAAAAGATCGAGAGGCACCAAAGAACAGCTTCCCTCTAACTATCTTAACAGGGATGGCTGTCTGGGGAGGCCTTACAAATAGCTGTGAAAAGAAGAGAAGAAAAATGCAAAGGAGAAAAGGAAAGATATCAGCATCTGAATGTAGAATTCCAAAGAACAGCAAGGAGAGATAAGAAAGCCTTCCTCAGCAATCAATGCAAAGAAATAGAGGAAAGCAACAGAATGGGAAAGACTAGAGATCTCTTCAAGAAAATGAGATACCAAGGGAACATTTCATGAAAAGATGAGCTTGATAAAGGACAGAAATGGTATGGACCTAACAGAAGCAGAAGATATTAAGAAGAGGTGGCAAGAATACACAGAAGAACTGTACAAAAAACATCTTCACAACTCGGATAATCACAATGGCGTAATCACTCACCTAGAGCCAGATATCCTGGAATGTGAAGTCAAGTGGGCCTTAGGAAGCATCACTACGAACAAAGCTAGTGGAGGTGATGGAATTCCAGTGGAGCTGTTTCAAATCCTGAAAGATGATGCTGTGAAAGTGCTGCATGCAATATGCCAGCAAATTTGGGAAACTCAGCAGTGGCCACAGGACTGGAAAAGGTCAGTTTTCATCCCAATTCCAAAGAAAGGCAATGCCAAAGAATGCTCCAACTACCGAACAATTGCACTCATCTCACTGCTAGTAAAGTAATGCTCAAAATTCTCCA
>SJXQ01008115.1:322258-334331 GCA_006408695.1 Aepyceros melampus
GGCGCGCCGCCAGCCCGAGGGCTATAAAACGGGTGATGCAACGCGCTGCCAGCCACAGTCGCACGCAGAGAGGCGCGCACTGCACAGCGCTCACCCTGCGCCGCCGCCCCAGCGGACCCGCCAGCCCGCGCGCCGGTCGTGAGACCCTCTGTGCTCGCCATCCGACCCCGCAGCCAGCCAGCCAGCCAGCCCGACCCCACCCCGACCCTGCCCGCCCTCCGGACCCTGGCCGCCCCGAGTGGATACAGGAGGTGAGCGCGGCGAGGGTGGCTTGCTTTGATTATCTTTGAGCCCATCTAGTAACCAGTCCCCGACCCCCGCGCCCACTCCCCCGGCACTTGCCCCGCAGCCTCCAGCTTGGAAAGAACTCTGGCTGAATCTCTCTCGCAACAACTGCTGCTCTTCCGCGTTTTAGAAACTTTCTCGCAAAGAACTTTCTCTTTTGATTTGGGGCGCGAAACGTTCCTGGCAACTGAGCGGTCGTCCGCTGGCGTCGGAGCACAGCTCCTCGCCGCCCTCTAGTTTACTTACTCCCCGGGGGCGATCGAGGTGCCCAGATCGGTGGGCGCTCAGAGTCGCCGAGCCAATCAGGCTCGCCAGCCGGCTCCATCCCTGGTTCGGCGCGCCGGCACTTGCTACTCCCGAGCCCAGCTTTCCCGAGACGCGCGGAGGCCGGGGCTCGCGGAGCGGCTGCCCCAGGGGCGGAACGGAATGAATGGGGAAGGAATGCGCGAGCCGGGGTCGCGGGCGCGGCCGCTGGGGGTCGCCCTGCCCACCCCGGAGCGCGGGGCAGCAGGACCGGCGAAAGTTAGTTAGGAAAAGTTTTAAGCGTTGGCGCGCGCTCCTGTCGCTGCCCTGGGGCAGAAGGCGGAGAGAGAGCACCGGGGACAGGTGCCGGAGACTTCTTGTCCAAAGTTTCTCACACGCTTTTCTCTCGTACCTGTGACTCAAGTTCTGGGCTCTTCCTCTGGCGGCTCGCGGATTTCTCTGCTTTTCATCCTGAGAGACCCACCGTTGGGGGTGGTGGAGGGGAGCGAGAGTGCGAAGCCAGTTGAGATCTTTGAGAGACAGGATCTGTGATCCAGGGAGCCGGCACCCTGAAACTTTCACTGCCCTTAGTGGCTTGGAGCCTCAGCATCCCTGGCCGCTCCGCCTGTTCGCAAGCACAAGGTGCTGTTTGGACCGGATAACCATTACGGTCCTTTCTCGACAAAGGTTTTCAGATTCTAAGTGGTGTTAACTGAAAGAAAAGCGACCTAGGAGGGGACTTGAATGAGGGGGCTTGGATGTCGCTGGCCGACCTCTGAGGCAGTGAGGGGAAAGGGACTTCTGTACAGGGCATCTCTTCCCTTCCCGAGGTGCTTTCCACTGGATGGTTCTTCTCTGCCCTCCCCATCCCCATATTCATCTCATCACATTACTTCCTTTCCTCCTAACCGTTTCCTTTCCCCTAATTTAATTACCAAATCACAGTAGACTGCCTTTCCTATGAAGGAGCTGCCCAACCCTTAATAGAGCCAGAAAAAAAATAAACTGGGCACTAGAAAATGCGGGTGCCCTCTGAATGCATCTCTTTCAGTGTGGGTGACCATGGCATCTGTTTGGGGGCCTCCCCCTCTTTCAGTTTGAATGAAGGAGAAATTGGTATGACTGTCCTCTTGTTTTGCAGTTCCCATTATGTTGTAGAATAACACTGCAACAGGTAAGCTGTTGCTGTAAGGATTATCTGAATGAAGACCTGGGTGGGTTGCAGTTGTTACTGTCTAAATTGTTTCAGAGACAGCACTGCAGGAAGCACTCCAGGTGCACGGTGTAAATAAAATACAGCACCCAGCACCTGTGGCAGCCTCTGGATTCTTCCTGTCTTAACCCCACCATTCTCTCTCTCCCCTTGGTCTTTTCTCTCCATTATTCTCTCCCCTCCCCTCCATCCTCCTTCCCTGTCTTAATCCTATCAAAGCCTCCTCTCTGGTGGGCACAGGCTCCTCGGACTGTTGACCATTCATCTACCTGGCCATTGGCTCTCTCCTCCGTTTGCCTTCTTGGAGATGGAGCAAAATGGACAGCGGGTGTGTGGTCAACAGCTTGGCCTGGGCTGGGCCATTCACCAACTTTATGGTGATCTTGGGCAAGTCACTTTACCTTTCTGGACCCCACTTTACTCAGTTACAAAATGAAGATCTGACCTAAATGACTCTAGTTTGGGGTGTTCTATCCCATTGTACAGAGCTCATGATTTCTTCCTTTTTCATTGGGCTGGGCAGGGGACAGGGTCAGTGGTTCCAAGTGTTACTCGGCCTGGGAAGGAGGAAGTATGCAGCCAGGACACCACAGCAACCAGAAATGGCTTCATGTGTGAGAGCTGGCTATTTCTCAAGTACTTAAGACCAGTGGAGACGAGCTGGTGCCAGCAAAGAGTGGGGTGGAAATGATCTGTCAAGAGCCCTGAGGTCAATCAGAGTGCAAAAGAAGCTGTGACTGAGCTGAGTTTCTTGAGGGCTCCGGTTAACTTCTGATTAATAGGACCTAATTTCATTAACAGGAACATTACGAGCCCCCACCCCCCTGAAATGGGGGACAGTGGATCACATCACAGTAATAATGGCTTTCCAGGATGTGTGTAAATACACCTTCGTGTTTGATCTTCCTGACAGCCCGTGAAGGGACTGCGGCATGCAGTACTGGTCTCTTTACAAACAAGGTGACTGACGCCCAGGAAGCATATCCCTGAGAGCGCAGCACGTGAGTGGTAGTAGGTAGGCCTGCAAGCATCGTCTCTGTCCTGATGCCTAGTCTTCCACCTACAACTGGAGTGTCTGTGTACCTGCTTCCAGTGGGCTGGGAGAAAGACCAAGATAGGAAGTCAGTGAAAGAACTGGCTCCCTACTATGTTTTACAAGTAGTGCTTAGTGGAAAAGAGATGAAAATTAAAAGTGAAAATTCAATGTAGTAGCAGCTACTAGGAAATAAAATCTGGGAGCTGGATTTCCAGTTAGAGACATAGATGAGTAAAGTTTCACTTTCTTGAAAATGATGAAACTACTGATGATATGACACGATTTTTGCCTAGAGATAATGATGCAGAAGCCAAATGCAGATTCTTTGTAACAAGTCTGGACAATTTTAAGATCAATATAGAAAGTCAGCTCAGAAAATCCTCTGAAATGTTTTTCTCCAAATGGAGATATTCAGGGGTCTCAACTTTCTGAAAAACTGAAGCTTTACCTTCATTTGTCTTCTCGGGGACACAGCCTTGAGTCTAGGCTTATCACATTGTAAGAGAACGAGGCAACAAATAACGAGAAAGTATCTCAGTTCAGGTCAGTCGCTCAGTCGTGTCCGACTCTTTGTGACCCCATGGACTGCAGCACGCCAGGCTTCCCTGTCCATCACCAACTCCCGGAGTTTATTCAAACTCATGTCGGTGATGCCATCCAACCATCTCATCCTCTGTCGTCCCCTTCTCCTCCCACCTTCAATCTTTCCCAGCATCAGGGCCACCCAAGATGGACGGGTCATGGTGGAGAGTTCTGACAAAACGTGGTCCACTGGAGAAGACAATGGCAAACCACGTCAGTATTCTTGCCTTGAGAACCCCGTGAACAGTATGAAAAGGCAAAAAGATAGGACACTGAAAGAAAGTATCTCAAGAAACTGAATATTAGCCGAGTGCAGGAAAAGCCCAAATCTCTACAGATACCATTGCTTTACTTTCTGGAAAACTTTTAAACATTTTCATAACCAGTCTGCGTCTTCAAGTAAGCCCACCCAATGCTTTTCATAAAAACATTGCATACCACTGGCATTCTTTCATTTCTTTCATCAGGACTGCTGACTTTACACTAAGAAGGGGAGAAAAAATCCCAAAGAGCAGATGCCAAGCCCTGAAAGCTCATTAATAAACTTGGGAGGTGAAATGGAACTACACTCAACTGCAGTGGAATTCAAACTGCCTCTGTAGAAGCAAGCCGTGCAGTCCTCCAGACAAAGGCCAGCACAGTGGTAGCTCTGAATTCCATTCCTGAACTATTGGGCTTTTAATAAAGTTGGAAAGGTAGGGAAAACACAAATGCCTGGGAGGCTCATAAGTCTTTCTGGCTTTGGAAAGCTGGCTTCTCAGAGTTTAGTACCTGCCAGAAAAGTCTCCTACCAACATCCTAAGATTAAATTGATAGGAAAGCATCAGTTCTGATTCACGACATATGGCTTTGGGGAGAGAATTAGTCAGTTCATACATTTCCTGGGTTTCTTTGAATAGTCAGCAATGGTGGTGTTTGTTGACCTGGAATTCTTGATCCATCAGTGGATCTTGGATCCGCTGGGGGATATAGAGATCAGAATGTTCTATTCATTAAGTGTTTGAGATCAGAGAGAGTGACCAGCCACCCATCTACCTGGACCCCCTCAGAGTCAGCCCTGGGCTGGAAAGATCCCTGGGAGGCCTGGTAATAACATATTTCCTAGTTGCATTATGTTTTTCCAGAGTATATTCAGGTATTCTTTCGTCAACGCCTTGCCCAATTCTCTGGGAAAATAGGGTGATTGTTACTAGCCTTCTTTCTCACAGAGGAGAGAGACGGCTCTGGGAGGTATAATGATGACAGAGGAGGAAATGGGCCTCTAGTCTTGACGTTCTGACCCCAGTTTGGGAATTTTGTGGATAAAAGATGCCCTAACACATACTCCCTGAATGTAGGGGGCAGCCCGAGTGTGCACCCAGGCAGAGAAAGCTCAGCAATTCATCTCAGAGTCCAAGCTTTCCACAGCCCTTTGTTTCGTCTCCTTGTCTATCCTTTCAGCTCCAGGGCCCTCACCCCCTCCCCACACCTGCCCCCACCCCCCAAGAAAACCATGCTCTGGTTTTTTGTTTGCTTTTGCAACACAGAGATCATATTCTATATTCTGTACAGTGGGGGCATGAGTCTCGGAGTCAGACTTCATTCTGAATCCTGATGCTGCCGCCTACTAGCTCTGTGACTTTGGGCAAATTATTCAGCTTGTCTAAATGTTAGTCACCTCATCTCTGCAGTGGGGCTGGGACCTAAGTGGGTTCTCATGAAGGTGAAGTGAGATAATGCATGTAAGGTTTCTGGTATGAAGGAGGCGCTTGTGAAACGTTAGCAACTTGCCAAAGGGCTTCTCGTCTGCTGGGATGTGGCTAATGACTGCAGCTTCCCACACGGAGAGGGGTACTCCAAGAGGACCGCCCACCCTGACAGTTCCCACATTCATCGCCCCTGGAGAAGTGACTGCAGGGATGAGGGGCTTGGCCACTCCTGGAGGGAGTATACGGCAGGGAGAGATTTACAGAGGGCTGTTCCAAACTGGAACCGTGGAACCACTATTATTTCTGCCCACTCCCCACACCTTTTCCCTTGGGGTTCCCTGGGCTGTAGAATGATGGAGATAGATGGGACCTCAGAGGCCATTTGATTTGACCACCTCTCACCAATTTCATGTATTCAATCGGATGGTCTCCAGCGATCGGCAGGCACTGGGAGCAGCCAGAGCCAGGGTCAGGTTCTGGAAAGATCCACAGCGGGACTCTGTGCTGGTGTGGCAGGAGCTCCCAGATGATTGTCAGATGGAGGCTGAGCTCAGGTCTCACACTGTTCCATAATGCCAGATCCAGTCCCAGCCCCCTGTGCCCTCAGCCCACGCCCCTCCAACCATCACAGGGCTGAACACTTCCTCAGAAAAAAAAATCCACATTCTGCGCACCTCACTTTTCTTTACTCTGAGGTCTTTTGCTTCACCAACCTTAACCTTGAGGGGTGACCTGAATTCCCACACCCAGTCCCTCTTAAACTGGTGTGAAGAAACCCACCTGCAACCATACTGTCCTTACTCTCACTGACTCGGATCCGACTTCCCAAGGGGCTTCAGAGATCGATTTCCTAAACTCAAGGGTCCCCGCTCCTTGCTTTTACTTACCACTCATAGATAGATTCTACTTGATTTCAGATACCCTCCGAGTTTCTTTTATAAAAGAGACTGCAGGTGGGGATACATAAGAGTCTCTCTGTTTTTTTTTTTTTTTTAATGCTCTTCCTCTTTCAGGACTGTTTGAGGCTATATTTGCATATATGCACACCAGCCAACACTAATAGCTCCTGTGAATTCAGAATAGCCTGAAACGCCACCCTTTATAAACTTCAACCAGACATTTTATCCACATCTCTGGGCTGGGTTTTTTAAGAACCTGTTTTACTTAAGACAGGATGGCACAAAATGAAAACAAAGCAGATGGGATCTTCCTCTGGAGGAGGGGAGGTGGGGAGGTGGGACTTGGGTATTGGAGGTCGCAGGTGCGGGGGTGAGGGTAGGGGGACTTGATCCCGAGCCCCCAGATCCCTGAAGTAGTTTGGGTTTCCATGTGTCTTTTCAGCAAAATGATGCTTCAACACCCAGGCCAGGTCTCTGCCTCGGAAGTCAGTGCCTCTGCCATCGTCCCCTGCCTGTCCCCTCCTGGGTCACTGGTGTTTGAGGATTTTGCTAACCTGACACCCTTTGTCAAGGAAGAGCTGAGGTTCGCCATCCAGAACAAGCACCTCTGCCACCGGATGTCCTCAGCGCTGGACTCCGTCACCGTCAGCGGCAGGCCCCTCGAGATGTCAGTCACCAAAGCTGAGGTGGGTCCTCCCAGGGGTGCCCGTTCTTCCTGCGCTTACTTGTCACACAGCTTGCCTGCGCCAGGCACGCTGTAGGCAGGGGGTCACGCTTGGATATTGGGTCTGGAGTGTAGAGGAGAGTCAGGGTTAGAAATAGTGTTGGAAGCCATCAGAGTGTGGAAGGTATGGAAAGCCGTGAACCTGTACGAGATCACCTTCTGTGCCCAGTGGTTCTGAAGAAGCAGAGATGCGGTGATGCTTTTCAACACCACAAGAACCCAGACTGTGGAGCAAGGACCAGCCAGCCATGCTCACTGCCTTGGTACAGGTTCTGACCGAAGTTCACGTCTGTCTCTGGCACCTGTGCGGTTCTCCACTTGGCAACCTTTTATAAGATGCCTGGAGTAATAGGCATGCTGAGAAATTTGAGAGGTGGTTGCTGGCGATGCTAGGGGCGGCTCTCAAGGACTTCAGAGCTGAGTTCTCCACTGTTCTGTTGGCCTTGCCCTCCTGGATGCAAGATGGGAGTGTTTCTGACTCACTTATCTGGCATGATCACTGCCTTTGGGCAAGAGGTAGTAGACCTAGCCAGAAAAGAACTGAGTTTGAAAGGAAGTTGGTGGGGGGTCGTGGGGAAGGTGGGAATCTTCTATGATTCTAAAAATGAAGGTGGAAGGGGTAATAATGTCTCCTCCGTAGAATTGATCCAAGGGGTTTAATAAGATGACATTTGCTAAGAGTCTAACAGAGGGCCTGGCTGAGAGTTAGCATCCAGTGAATAGTAGGCAGGATGATACTATATGATGCTGTATTCATAAGACATCATTAGGGACATTGGCTGTACCCTAATTAACCTCAGAGGAAGTCACTGGTGCCCAGTCCAACACTGGACAGTGTATGGTGAAACGTGGGACCCTCAAGGAAAAAATTTAAAAACAATTTTTTTCTAATTAAATATCTTGAAATAACAGAAGCAGCTATACTCCAACAAAAATTAATTTAGAAAAATACCTTGAGATAACAGCATGCCCTGGAAGTAGTGGGGCCCATGGAAAGAAGGAAAGCATTTCAGAAGGATGTGTGGAGGGCTCTTTTGAGGAAGAAGCAGGCCTCTTGCTTCATGGAAACATTCCTTAAAGCCACTCATCCACTCTGCTTCTGTGTTCATCCAATGGCCTTCTGATCTTTGATCAGTTTAACAAGTAGACTTTTCTATAGGGAAGAGGATGCACCTAATGGTCTAATTGAGTGTTCTGGTCTCCTTGGTGGTACTGTAATTCACAACCCTGTGGGCATCCTGTGTGTCTGGGCAGTGCGAGCCTCCTCCCCAGGTCCCAGCCCCCTCTGAGAAGGCAGCTTGGGGTGACGAGGCAGCTGTGACCCAGAGAGGATGTGGGATAAGGAGACACACACCTGGGTTTGCATCTGGTTTTGCAGCCTACTAGTCTGGTCGCCATGAGCTGGTGACTCCTGGTCCTCCTTGAGCACCATACTCTTGGCCACTCTTTGCCTTAGTTCCATGTCCATAAAGTGAGGGGATTGGGACTTGCCTGGTGGTTTAGTGGTTAGGAAGTCACCTGCCAATGCAGGGGACACAAGCTCGATCCCTGGTCTGGGAGGATCCCACGTGCCTTGGAGCAACTACACTCAAAAGCTGAGTGCCTGGAGCCCCTGCTCTGCAACAAGAGTAGCCCACACACTGCAATAAACAGTAACCCCTGCTGCAACTAGAGAAAGCCCGCCTGCAGCAACAAAGGCCCAGCACAGCCAAAAATAAATTAATTAATAAATAAATTCTTTTTAAAAAGTGAGGGGGTTGAACTACATGGCCCTTAGAAAGCTTCTTCCATGCCTGACAGTGTGTGACTCTTGAGATTTGCTCTACTTTCAAGTACTTCCTCTTATGAGAAAACTTTGAATCCTTCCTCTACAAAAATATCTGCAGAGTTAGTTGCAAAGGAGATACTAGAGTTGCTGATTTCTTGATGAAGACATCTATGATGAAGTTACTGATGATAACTGAAGCCTTCCATAGCACTGACTATAAGTTAAACCTTATGCAGGGGACTTTATTGACATTAATTTGACCCTCATCACAACCCTATGAGGTAGGTAAGATGATTGATCCCATTTTACAAGTGAGGAAACTGAAGCTCAGAAGAGCGTAATAACTTGCACAAGGGCTCACACCTGATAGGTGGTGGAGCTGAGATTCACAGGCAGTTTAGTCTAAACCCAGCGTCTGCCTGTGGTTCTAGGATCTAAGATATAAAGGGTAGAAGTGCCTCTCATGTGTTTCCCCCTTGGGCTTGGTTTCCCTATGTTCTGAAGCCTCCGTTTCAGCCTAAGCTAAGTCAGCGTCGTCTAACCCAGAGTCAGATATGAGGTGATCATGGTGGTCCAGGATCTCTTCCGCTTGAGGTGGGGCCCCCATGCCCTTTCCAGCTGTCTGGAGCAGTGACAAGTGACATGGAGGCCTGACATTAGTGGCCTGAACCGTCACCCACTCTGCCCTCTGTGAGTTCACTCCAGCTGGACTCCAGTCTCTGAGTCAGTTCAGCAACTGGACTTTGCTGATTCCCCATCAGTCCTCAGACAAAGTCAGAGTGATCATCCATGGATGACCAGATCCTAAAGCCGGACGGGATCTTCTTCTCCGAGGATCCCAGGGCTGACTCAGGGCGGGGCTCAGAGAGAGAGATCAATACCATCAGTACTTGTTGGATGGGTCAATGGGTGGCTCTAGTTCTCCACCCACAGGTGGCACCAAGCCATGGGCTGATGATGGCTCTTTGAGGAATAGGCTTGGATTCCTGTTCTCTAGGAGTTTCGTGGGCTTCCTCTGAATTTAGGAAGGAGGTGCTATGATGATGCTCCAGGTGATGATGGAGATGGATAAAATATGAATAAAAGAGGCAGGGGGAATGGGTGGCGAGGTGATGCTCCTGAGGTCATTCTAGAGGAAAGGTCATACTTACTGAACAAAATCTGTTTCTTGCTCTAGTTGATTACAGTTATTACCAGTAGTTATCACTTTGACTATCAAACTCCTATTTTAAAATCCAAATAAATGCTTTTTAAAGGTAAAATTTTAGTTTACTATTATTGCCAATATAGTTTTAACAGTTCTTTGATTTCCGTTATTCATTCTTAAGTGTGAGTGTGTGTGTGTGTGTGCATGCATGTGTGAGTATGTATAGGTGTGTTAAGGTTTCATGCAAAAGTCTAGAGCTTTACTTCTGGATTCTTCAGGGCTGCCCGGGTTTGTCAGTTTTAGCTGGAAATAAAAGGCAGTGTATTTGAGGTGTGTTGAATTCTGGCCTCCCTTTAAGCTTATGCCTCTTGAATTTCACAGGTAGCCCCTGAAGAAGATGAAAGGAAAAAGAGGCGACGGGAAAGAAATAAGATTGCAGCCGCCAAGTGCCGAAACAAGAAGAAGGAGAAGACAGAGTGCCTGCAGAAAGTGAGTGCCTGTTTGCCTCGCCCCTCCCGTCACTCTCACCTGGCCCCTCTGACCTCACACCCTACCCTTCCTGTCACTCACACCTGGCCCCCTCCGACCTCACATCCCATGAGGAGAGGAGTTTGAAAGACTCCACCCAGAAGTGCTGTCCCAGGAAAGACATTGTAGCTGGTGGCAGAAATACCAATTGCAGAACGAGGAAGTAGTAAAGCTGTTAGTAAGATAAATGTCTCTGGATGTATAAGATGCAGGTGTATGAGTTGAAAACGACAGGATCATCTGATGCCCATACTCATCCTCAGTCAGTCCATACATGTCCAGAAACTTCCAGGCTGTCAGATATGTCCGTCCAGTTCGAGGGGCTTCGCTCGCCCATTTTCCTGAGAAAAGGAAGCTGCCAGCTTTCATTTGGCTCACTGTGAAAAGCCTTTAATTAACCTCTTCAAACAAGTTATCTCCTTGCCCCACAGGCAGAGGTTACATTTCTTTGCATTCGTATCTGGTTCTTAACTCTGCAGCCCTTCTCCTTGGTGCAGCTGGGTCTGTGCTCCCAGCTGCATTCAACAGGCTCCCCTTCCGGAAGGGAGAAACGTCCATGGGAGGGGTGTCTCTGGGCAGGTGGAGCCGGGCTCTGGTGCTGTCCTTGCAGTGGCTGTGTCCCCTTCCCCAAGTGAGGACAGGCCAGGGCAGAGTCTTCACTTGGGTTCCACATGTCCCAGGTTCCACAGGTTGCATGGGGCGGGAGGGGTCAATGAAAATTAAGACATTTTGTTTATTTCTACATACATTCTTTCTGTGGAGATGAGCTTCTCAGTGAAATCAGACTATAAACATATAAGATTATAAACACCACTGAGTCTGGATTTCTTTCCACCCCCAAGGTCCTTTCAGGTCCAGACCACCTGCCTCCGGGCTATTTGATTCTAGAAAGGAGGTCTCTGCTGTTGGTTCTACTGCTGTTCCATTACTATTAGGATCACAAGCTGCCTCCACCTAGAGGGGAAACTCAAGGATATCTCTGAAGGAGCTCTGAGTTCAAAGGCTTCTCCAAGCTCTGGACTCTTTCAAACCTAATGCTGCTCTCCCAGCTTTGTGGGGCTTCATGGTGGGGCGCCAACGGCATTCCCCTGCAGGCCGTTCCCTACTTGATGAGCCCCGATGTGTTCCAGCCGTTGCCCCTGCCATCCAGGGGCCACCAGCAGGCCACCCCTTCCTCACTGGACCTTGGTTCTTTTCCTTGTTTTTTGGCTGCACCAGGCAGCATGTGGGACTTTTGTTCCCCAACCAGGGATCAAACCCGGGCCCCAGCAGTGGAAGCAGAGCCCTAACCACTGGGCAACCAGGGAAGTTCCCTTGGCTCCTTTCCTTATACCTCTGTTGCTTGTGCCCCAGGAGTCGGAGAAGCTGGAGAGTGTGAATGCTGAGCTGAAGGCGCAAATTGAGGAGCTCAAGAATGAGAAGCAGCATTTGATATACATGCTTAACCTGCACCGGCCCACGTGTATTGTCCGGGCTCAGAACGGGCGGACTCCAGAAGATGAGAGGAACCTTTTTATCCAACAGATAAAGGAGGGAACATTGCAGAGCTAAGCAGCCATGGTATGGGGCGACTGGGGAGTCCTCATCGAATCCTCCTTTTGCATCCGAAACCCTGAAGCCATTGGAGATCTGACTTCCTATGCACCTCTTGAATCCCAGCCGGCAAGAACCATCAAGGCGGGAGTGCCCTCCGTGACTCAGCCAGGCCTTTCCACTCCACTCCAGAGTGGACTTTGGACCGGGGCAAGGGCATCTTTTGCCTCCACTCCAGGATTTAAGCCTTAACATCCCGGCCATCCTTGGATTCTCCAGATGACCCCCAGTTAGGGGCCTTCCTCCCTCGCATCTGGATTCTGCAAAATTCAGGACTCCCACCATTAGGATCCATGCAGAAATGTCTGTAACCTTGGGTGGGTGGGGTGGGGCCACCTCCTCCGCTGCTGCTGCCACTGTCACTTGT
>SJXQ01008115.1:334587-403733 GCA_006408695.1 Aepyceros melampus
GAATGGTATCTCGTGAAGTTGTGCAATGGCCAGGGTTGTGCTTTCTAGCAAATACGCTGTTCTGTACAGGAGTTGCTGTGTGCAAGGCGTTCGTTTCAAAACTAGGTGTTGTGCTCTACTGATGTTTGTGCCGTATGACACCGCTGTGACTTTTTCATGACTTAGCTCAGACCTGGTTTCTGAGAGTTTGGGGGGCTGTCGCCACATGCAGTGTCTTGCTAAGTGTTCAGGTGGCCAGAAGGGCTTACCAGCCCTGGGAGGAGAGAACTGGGCCGGGCAGCGCTGAGTGCAGTTTTGTGCCAACAGAAAAGACCTCTTCCGCTTGGCTCTCAGGCATAAACGCGGGCCCTCTATTGCAAACTCAGTTATAAGGTCACAGGAAGAAAGCAGAAACACGAGTCCAGCCTCCAAAGGCTTAGGAGTCTCTGCTCAGTGACTTAGGTCAGGAATTTTTTTCTAGGCCGAAAGAGCCAAAGAATATTCCACTTTTCCTGTTCTTGCGATTGAAAACCACATTCAGTGGACACGCATTTGAAGCCAGGTGATGCCTAGGCTTTAGCATTATTAGATGTTAATGGCATCGTTTCTGTCAAGCAGATGTTTGTAGAAATCTGGCCCAGAGCATTCATAGCTGTGAGAAAGTCGACTCATGCTGGCCAGGAGGTCTCTGGCTACTCTCTGTTTAAATTCTGACGTTTCTGTGAAATCCTCAGAGTGTTTAATCCTACTCAGTAGTATCATTACAATTTTCTGTAAGAGAAAATATTATTTATCCTAGTATTCTTAACTTGTCAATATAATAAATATTGGAACCAAGACCTGGTGAGCTAAAGTGTGGTGCTGGTTTCTGTTCTTTTTCATGAAGGCTTCACTCGAATTACATTTCTTGTCCAATTATGTGTCTCACTGTAGCAAATAAGCATTTCAAATGTTGGAAAAGGATGGTGGGGAGGAAGAGAGAGTATAATTTCAGACAGGATAGGTGTGATCATTCAGAGGAAATAGTCCACCTAATTTTCTGGATCTCTGGAGCGCGTGATTCCTTTAGGTCTCCAGCAGAACCATGGTCCCTTGCTCTTGCCCTGTGCACACACCTGACACTCACAGGCTGGGAATAAAAATTGGCTCCTCTGTCATCAGTGCCGTTTTACAGAGCGATCCTGACTTTGCTGACTGTTCATACATGTGGATGGAGCCTGCTCCTTTGAACTCACGTTTGTTTCCTTTAAACTATCACCTGAGACACAGGTATCCTAATTTTGCTGTTTTAACTACATCTCAGGGGCAGCTCCTAATCTGTACAGAGCATCTGGTGGAAGTACCATTCACCGCTTCTTTCAGGAGATAATCTGTTTCTTTATCTTGGTGGAGGGGAAAGAATTTCCTTGCATTAACCTTCTGCTTGTGCCACCAATCAGCCGTTAGGAAACTCAAGACAGTTTTAAAGCTGCCACGGACAACAATGAATTAGAGCGGAAGGAAGGGGGAGGCGGCTGTTGCGAGAAAAAAGTGATCTGAGCAGCGCACTGTAAATCATCAGTGGAACTCTAAGTTCTTTGAACAAATGCATTAAAAATAGTTTTGTTGTCTGTCACCAAGTTTATGTTTCCACTTAAAAAAAAAAGAGTTAATAGGTATTTACCGTCAAGTTGCTTAGTTCATCTCGTTTCACACTCAGCAGCTAGGGGAGGTGAGGGTTCTGAGAGGATAAACTGGGATGGGACCTCTGCTGGAGTCAGATGCCTGGTTGACAAGGCCTTTTCCTCGGGCTGTCACCTGCAGGGGTGGAAATGCCACACTGGCCGGCATGGAGAGCCCACCCTACCCCGTCTCTCGCCCTCATCCTGTCCCCGTGTCTTTCCCTGAGATCTGGCCTGACACTTGCTTCCCGAGTATAAGAGCCGTAAGGGGCTGGCCCAGGACAGGGTTTCTGGGATCAAAGCTTCCACTTTCTGCCAGAAGCTAAAATGCTGTTTTCCATCTTTATCCTAATTTCTCCCACGGGCTTTGAATAAACCTGAAATCCAAACTCACAGTAAGCTTTCCTGTCTTCCGCATCCCGTGCTCTTCGGCGGGGTTCAAGCAGTTTCTCAGTGGCGTAGTGTTTTCATGGATTTGCCTGAGGAAAAACCTCCAAGGAGGCCAGCTCTGCCCAGTGAGGATCCTTCTCAGCTCTCACCATAGCTCTAACCACAGAATCTTCTCTGTCTTACCGAAACCTGCTGTCAGGAAGGAATTCACACCGAGGCTTAAAGGGCCAGCTGAGACCGATGTTAATAATAGCTGACATTTACTGAGAAATGCTACTCAATACTTTACATTATCTCATTTAATCCTCACAGCAACTATTATCCCCATTTTACATTTGAGGAAGTGGAGCGCTAAGTAGTGTGCCCAAGGTCACACAGGTGACCTTTCTAAAGCTGAAAGCTATGTTTTTAAACTATAAAGCTTCTGAACAGAAGTGTGTGTTGTATGTGGTAAAATACACATGAAATTCACAACTGTAATTTTAAAGTGTACAGTTCAGTGGCATTCACAGTACCGTGTAACCATCACCACTATCAAGTTCTAGAACTTTTCATTACTCCCCCCAAAAAATCCTATACTTCTCATTCTCCCCTCTTTCCAGCCCTAGGGAACCACTGACCTATTATCAGTCTCTATGGATTTGTCTCTCCTAGATATCTCATAGAAATAGAATCATTATAATATGTGATCTTTTTCACTGAGAGATCCATGTCTCTTTCACAGTTCATCCATGTTGTAAAATGTATCAGTACTTCATTCCTTTCTTTGGCTGAATAGTATTCCACAGCATAGTTAGACTACATTTTGTTTATCCAATCATCTGTTGATGGGCACCTGTGTGTATTTTAATGGAAATATAGCCCTCATCCTCAAGGTATGACTCCCTAAGGTGGGAGTTCAGGCATTGCATCAAACTTCGGACAAGAGAGTTGGGAGCAGGGGCCTTTCTCAGAACTTTCAAGTCACAATTTAGAAATCACTTATTCTGTGATTAGCTCTGTGAGAGTGACAGTGAGGCAAGGTGTCTAACAGTACTGTTCCCTGTAGGTGTCATGGCTTCCAAACAATTTCTGCCCAGTAGAGAGAGATTACCCTCCAGGAGGCACCTAGCAGACTCTTGGAACTGGAGCTTACATTTCAGGCTACCCATCCCCCAATTCACCACGGGAGGACATGTGCTGAGGGCGAAGAGGTAGGTTTCCAAGCAGGAGCTGTTTGCACAAGCATAAAGAAGAAGGGTGATGCCAAAGAATGTTCAAATTCCTGCACAATTGTACTCGTCTCACATGCTACCAAAGTAATGCTCAAAATTCTCCAAGCCAGTCTTCAACAGTACTTGAACTGTGAACTTCCTGATGTCCAAGCTGGATTTAGAAAAGGCAGAGGAACCACAGATCAAATTGCCAACATCCGTTGGATCATCGAAAAATCAAGAGAGTTCCAGAAAAACACCTACTTCTGCTTTATTGATTACGCCAAAACCCCTTAACTGTGTAGATCACAACAAACTGGAAAATTTTTCAAGAGATGAGAATTCCAGACCACCTTACCTGCCTCCTGAGAAATCTGTATGCAGGTCAGGAAGCAATAGTTAGAATTGGACATGGAACAACAGACTGGTTCCAAATCGGGAAAGAAGTACATTAGGCTGTATATTGTCACCCTGCTTATTAACTTATATACAGAGTACATTATGTGAAATTCGGGGCTGGATGAAGCACAGACTGGAATCAAGATTGCTGGGAGAAATATCAATAACCTCAGATATGCAGATGACATCACCCTTATGGCAGAAAGTGAAGAGGAACTAAAGAGCCTCTTGATGAACGTGAAAGAGAAGAGTGAAAAATCTGGCTTAAAACTTAACAAATAACTAAGGTCATGGCATCTGGTCCCATCAGTTCATGACAAATAGATGGGGAAACCATGAAAACAGTGACAGACTTTATTTTCTTGGGCTCCACAATCACTGCAGAGGGGGACTGCAGCCATGAAATTAAAAGACACTTGCTCCTTGGAAGAAAAGCTATGACCAAGCTAGAAAGTATGTTTAAAAACAGGAACATTACTTTGCCTAAAAAGGTCTGTCTAGTCAAAGCTATGGTTTTTCCAGTAGTCATGTATGGATGTGAGAGTTGGACTATGAAGAAAGCTGAGCACCAAAGAATTGATGCTTTTGAACTGTGGTGTTGGAAAAGACTCTTGAGAGTCCCTTGGCCTTCAAGGAGATCAAACCAGTCAATCCTCAAGGAAATCAGTCCTGAATATTCATTGGAAGGTCTGATGTTGAAGCTGAAAACCCAATACTTTGGCCACTTGATGTGAAGAACTGACTCACTGGAAAAGACCCTGATGCTGGGAAAGATTGAAGGCAGGAGGATAAGAGACGGCAGAGGATGAGATGGTTGGATGGCATCATTGACTCTATGGGCATGAGTTTCAGTAAGCTCTGAGAGTTGGTGATGGACAGGGAGCTGCAGTCCATGGGGTCGCAAAGAGTCGGAAACGACTGAGTGACTGAACTGAAAGTGAGGAGGATCTGAGGCGATCTCTCAGATAATTCAATCCCCAAAGCAGCCCATGTGATGCCTTGGGTTCTCTCCATAATATATATACACACATAGAATTATGCAAATTCTAAAAACAGATCTCATAAAGGTAGTTAAATCAGTCCAGCGTGAATACATTTGTTGGGCCCAAGCATTGTCTGTGAGGCTAAGTACTGTAGCATTCAGAACAAAGATTCTAAACAACATTTAGAATCAGGTAGACCTGCATTCAAATACTGCCAGTGATGGACAGGGAGCTGCAGTCCATGGGGTCGCAAAGAGTCGGAAACGACTGAGTGACTGAACTGAAAGTGAGGAGGATCTGAGGCGATCTCTCAGATAATTCAATCCCCAAAGCAGCCCATGTGATGCCTTGGGTTCTCTCCATAATATATATACACACATAGAATTATGCAAATTCTAAAAACAGATCTCATAAAGGTAGTTAAATCAGTCCAGCGTGAATACATTTGTTGGGCCCAAGCATTGTCTGTGAGGCTAAGTACTGTAGCATTCAGAACAAAGATTCTAAACAACATTTAGAATCAGGTAGACCTGCATTCAAATACTGCCTTTGCTACCATCAGATCTAAGAGATGGCACCTCAGTTTCTTCACCTGTGAAATGGGAACAGTAGCAGCAGTACCAAACCCAATGGACTCTTACGAGCATACGTCAAGGAAAACCCACTGCATGGGTTTGGAGAAGCAATTTTTAATGCTTTTATTAAAATCACCATCAACATTTCCTGAGATTTTATAAATTGACAGACTAAGGACTGAGACTGCCAATTCTACATTGTTCGATACAATTAAACCACAAGCCCAAATGGCTCAAATGCATCCCATCCTCTGACATTCCTGTAGGCTTCATCCAGTTGCTGAATTTGGGGGAGGGTAAAAGAGAACCAGACAAAACTTTCCCATTTGTAGACATTTTTATTTTGGTACCTGCCTGAGTCCCTGGCAGGGTGGACCTGTCCTCTGTGCGGGGCAATGGGGTGGCCCTGCCTGGAGGGGTGGCTGAAGGATGAGACAAAGGCATATGAGACCGTGACAGGTCACAAAGGACAGCCAGGATAAATATGGCTGCACAGGGGGTTTAGGCTGAGAGAGTGGTCACTTCTTTCACTAGGACTGCAGTTTCACAGCCTCTGCAGAGACAAAAAGCCAGAAGCAGAAGCGAGTGAGGCTGAAGGGGGCCTACCAGACCTCTGCAACACCCTTGAAGAGACTCAACCTGGGGTCCAGGCGCCCTGCAGCATCCTCACGGCGATCACTCACGCCCTTGCCCCCACCCCTGCCTCTGGGAGGCTCTGTGGGGTGTGGTGGGATTGGGGGACCTGCCGTGGAGCCGTCTGCGTGACACAGGAGACTGCGGCTCCCTCTTCTGCCAAGAAAGCCAAGGAAAGGAAGACCCAGGGGCCCGCCTCGCCAGAGCAGCTTGTCGTGATCACAGCCAGCCATGAGCCGGGAGTCTCTGCTACCGTATCACACGGCCCAGAGCGGCGCCGGAGCGGGCCTGTTCAACACCACCAAGGGCAAACTGCAGCGACAACTGCACAAGGGTGAGTACGACATATTCAAGTATGCCCCGATCTTCGAGAGTGACTTTATCCAAATCACCAAGAGGGGAGAAGTGATCGACGTGCACAACCGTGTCCGCACGGTGACGGTGGGCATCGCATCCACCAGCCCCCTCCTCCCCCTCCCAGACGTCATGCTACTGGCGCGGCCGGCCACCGGCGGCGATGACCACGCCGGCCGTGGCCAGACCACCAAGGCCAAGAGCCGCAAGGCTGCAAAGGCCTTAGAGCTCACTAGGCTTCTCCCCTTGAAGTTCGTGAGGATCTCCATTCACGACCGCGAGAAACAACAGCTGCGCCTGAAGTTCGCCACCGGCCGTTCCTGCTACCTGCATCTGTACCCCCCGCTGGATGCCCGGGAAGACCTCTTCACCTACTGGGAGAAGCTTGTCTACCTCCTGCGGCCGCCAGTGGACAGCCAGAGCAGCACTTACGCCATTCCAGCCGGGGACATGATCTGCATGCCCGTGTTCGAGGAGGACAGGAGGAGCCCAACGGCCATGGATTTCCAAGGCCGGGGCGATCAGGACCAGGTAAGCGTCAGGAGCCTCCACGTGGGCTCCGAGGTGTCCGGGGCCACCTCTGCAGCTTTTGCCGGCGGGGAGGGCCTCCCACTGGACTTTACAATCCCGATGCTATGCCCGATGGGGCCATGGCAAACACCAAACCCAGGGAGCTTGATGAAGAGTCAGCAGGGGGGGTGATGACACAGGTGGCCACAGCAGACGCCACAGAGGGCGATCTGAACGTGACCAAGTCCCATGCCTCTGAAGAGCAGAGCATGGCCATTGAAGTCACCGTCACCAAGGGCCCAGAAGGAAGCAAAAGCAGCATAGCCATGGCAGGCACTGCCAAAACCTCCCTGAGGACCAGAAAAAGGGCCTTGGCACACGCTGCCAAAAACCTGGAGTACCCTTCCAGCACATCCACCAGCCTCTCCCCGGAAGCCAGCATGACTATGGTTGGAGTGGAGGCCACCAGGAAGACCACCAAAGGAAAAGCCAATCAGGAGGATGAGGGGACCCTCATCTCAGCCTTGCCGCAGGAAGACCAAGAGAGTGAACAGGAAGAGAGGCCCCGGAGAGTGTCCCGGGCCCGCAGGGGAAGAAGGGAGAGGAGGGAACACCGGGAGAAGGAGCGCGCTCTCAGGGGCTCGCATCCCCACGGGTCAGCCGAAGGCCACCACAAGACCGTGGGGGACAAGGCAATCCGGAAGACAGCTGGCCGGTCCTCAGGGGGCCGGAGAGCCACGAGGGATGACAAAAAGGAGAAAGGCCACGGCAGCCCAGGGGACAGCAAGCGGGGCACTGTGCACAAAGGCGTCAGCCACGCTCCCATCACCAAGGAGTCCAGGACCTCGCACAAATCAGCCAGGAGCTTGTCTACCGGGAGTTCACTTTCCACCAACAAGAGACTCAGCAGGATCAGCTCTTTCTTGAGGAATGTCCGAGCCAATCTCACTACAAAGACAGAGGCCTTGTCACACGATAAAGATGTGGACATCCTGGCGAAGGCGGTGGAAAGGAAAAGAATGGAGGCCATCATGGAGACGGCAGAGAGCGGCCAGGGGCTGGAAATCGCTGGGAGTGTGACATCCGAGGCCACAGAGACAGTGACCATTGCAGCTCATCAATAGGACCAAGACTGGAAGCTGCAAAGGGGACCAGGGCTCAGGGAAATATCCCTGGAGAGCATATGCCAGCTTCCTTACTGCAATTTAAATAAAAGAACCATACAACCTGAGAATGGCCTGCAGCGTTCCTTCTGCATTTCCAGGTCCCGAAGCCCAACTGTGACATCACAGTGGATTCTGTGATGTCAGCTGAGCCGGAGTCTGAGACTGGTCCCCTCGAGGGCAGCCCCACCTCACACAAATGCCCAGTGCCAACAGCGGTGCCCCATCTGGCCTCCATTCCTTTCTGGCTTTGCTGCTCAGGCCCGTGGCTGAAAGTCAGACTGTGGGCCTGGGAAACTCTCCTTCACCATCTCCCTATCCTTTCTATAAATGTTTATTACCCCTGCAGGCCTGTAAACAAATTGAGAACAGAACTCCCATCCCCTCTGGCTGTTCAGTGGACAGAAATAAGGTGCAGCAGTGTTTGCTGGCAGTCAGAACAGCGAGCACTCTCATCTAGACTTAGCCATTCCCCTCCCAGGTATATACCAGGAGGAACACACGTGTTCTAAGAAACAACTGTGAGCATGTTTATAGCAAAAGAATTTAATAGCAAAACACTGGAAACAGCCCAAATTTCCATCAACAGGATTAATACAGTAGGATAGGAAGAGAGTGAGATATTCAATAATGAGAAATGGAGCTATACACATTATCACAGATCAACTTCTCATGATTTTTAAAGATATCAAAGAATGGGATGTAATCTATTTACAGAACAATTCAGAAATAAGATCAATGTATTGCATAAGGGGTAGGATTCATTAAAATGTACCAAAAGTGAGGGAATAGTAAACGCAAAATTCAGGACAGTTTTCTCTAGGGTGGACAGGCTAGATCAAGGAGGTGGGTCCAAGGCTGTCAGTGTTGCTGGGAACTGTTCTGTCTTAAGCAAGACAGTGGGTATATAGGTGTGTTTTTCTCATTGTACTATCTCTGAAGTTTGATCACTACAATCACTGTGGCAATTGTGAAATTATTGCCAATGCCTTCCCTCATGTTTTCACTTTTATATATGCACAAAAGTGATCTGTCTGAAATGCCTGGTCTCTTCACATTGCATTTATTTAAGGTAAATTACAAGAACTCTGGTTATTAGAAAAAGAAGGAACGATATGCCTATTTTACAGATGAGAACACTGAGGCTTGGAGAAGGTAACCTGCTCCAGTCGCACAACAGGATCTTTGCAGAAAAGTGATCTACCAATCCACTTTTTTATGCAAAGTCCTGTCTGAAGTATGGGAAGGAGGCAAGCAAACAAGCCTTAGACAGAAGCAGCCCAGGAACCTGAGGCACCAGCGTTCTTACCACCAAGTTCCAAAACCACAGAGAGGAGCATCAGTTTTACTGGATTGAGAAGTAGGGGCTGGGGACACGCTGTGAATCAGTTTTTGAACTTCAGTAAACCCACAGCTGGCCTTATCTCCACGGCTGTGTCTGGCTCCCAAGCTTCTAGCCCCTGGCATGACCTGCGTTGCAGCCGTAAACAGGCTCCTGCCTGGAATTCCAGGGTCCACTCCTGAACGGAGCTGCCTCTTTCTGCAATCCAGTCCTTCTGAGCTGCTAATTAAACTCTTGAATGCCAGGCTCAGAAGGGTTTCTCCATACACAAGCTTCAGGGACATTTTTCTTCCTGGGGTTCCAACACCAAATCATTAAATCTCATATGAGGGAGATTATTTGTTAGGCGACAGCTTCCTGGACCTTCAGTCTGTGGCTTCCACAGATCACAGCGTAGGGAATGGGGAGAGGAGAGGTCTCTTCTGTTTGCGGGGGGATGGTGGGCTCTTAGTGATGGTGGGGCCACTGATGAGAAAGGGAGACAGCCTGAGACCTACACACATGCGCTGCGTTTCCTGGCAAAACAAGTTTCCTGACCCCAGGATGAGTCAAGTTTTTCTTAAGAAAGAAAGGACACGCCATGCCAAAGATTAGATACAAGTTGACCCTGTGAGGAAAACAACCTCGGAATCATTAACCCAGGGCTTCTGAGAAGACTAGGAGCTGCTGGAGGGACAGAATTAATGGTTTACCCTTCACCAGCTTTCCCCTGGACTCAAGGTGGAGAAACTACAAAAAAGATCACATCCACATTCCTTTGATCTGATGATTTCCACACAGGCAAGTACAGGTAAACACTAGTCTGGAGGAAGAAAACGCAACAAAACCACGTGCCCTTAACTGTTTATTAGGTTCTTTCATGTATGTGCCCCCTTCTGAAACCCACATCTCTTCATTTTGCAGATCGGCAAAGGGGAAGTTCAGGAGCATTTAAAGGACTTGTTCAAGGTGGGAGGTGATGGTGCAGAGAGCCAGCTACCTAGGTTGCAACAGCTTTCAGGCAACGTGCCACCTGGTCCCATAGAGAGGCCCAGAGACGGGGAAGGAGGCCGGAAAAGCTACAAGGAATTATCACAACTCTGAGTGACAGACAGAACGAGAGATGTGTGTTTGGGGGACAGGATCTATTCAGAGGAGAGGAGCTGGGGTATGGGAAGGAGCTGGGGCTTAGGGCAGGCCTCTCAGGGGCACTGGCAGCTTTGAGGATGAACAGGGCTCTGCCAGGTGGAAGTAGGATGAGGAGCAAAGGTAAAGGTGGGGGAGGCTGGGAGAGGGGTGGGTAGACCATCAGGCCCCGGGAAAGATTGCGGGCGAAGTACAAAGTCTTGCAACGTCACTTGTGTTGAGCAACTGCAAGTATTTCAGTGCAGCTGGTTGGAGGGCAAGAGAGGAGGGCGGTGAGGCTGGAGAATCGGGCCGCTGGGTCTTGGGGAGCCCTGGAGTACTGTCTGAGCGGCCGAGACTTGGGGGACCACTGAAAAGCCAGTGCCTGGTGAGAGTTACATCTCTCTGGCTCCAGGGTGGAAAGCAGATGGGCAAGGGGCAGTCTGGAGACAGGAAATCCTCCAGGAAGCCATTGCATTCATCCTGGCCAGAGTCGGGGAGCCCTGAACTTTGGGGGCAGAAGCGGGCAGTGTGGGCAGAAGTGGGCAGGCAGGAGGTGTTGAAGAGACAGAACGGGACAATTTCCTAGCCCACATCCTGAAAGACAGGGAGCTCATGGTGTAGGTCTGGCCTTCATTTAAAGGAAGAGGAACTGACAAAGTGGAGGTGACTTCCCCCTGTGGCCGCGATCAGTAGAGGAGGGTGCCCAAAAGAGAGGCTCATGGGAAAGCAGAGAGTACTGAGTTAAGATAGAAAACAACAGCTGACAGATGGCTACGGGTAAAACATCAGGATGAGGCAGCCAAGAGGGATGGTGGAGCTTCAGCAGTTGAAGACCCTGGAGCCGGGAGACCCCCCAAAGGCTTCATCAGGGAAGAGCTGCCCCCGAGTGACCTCCTCCCCTGGGCGAAGAGGCACCTCCAGAGAGCCCCTTGTGGCCACTTGCTGGTATTGCAGGCTGGCTCTTGAATGAGGGGAGCCAGGACTGAGGCTGAGTCACCGGGACCCTTTCCCTTTGTACAACACAATTAGCCTAATGCCAGTCCCAGAGCTGTGAGCTGCAGGAGGTGAGGGGGCTTGGGCAATGAGGGTGTGCTTCAATCCAGGCAGCATGGCTCCAGGCCCCTGGCAGTGGAGGGCTGTGCTGCGTGCTTGCTCACCTAGTCATGTCTGACTCTGCGACCCGCTGGGCTATAGCCCGCCAGGCTCCTCTGTCCATGGGATTCTGCAGGCACGATTACTGGAGAGGGTTGCCATTCCCTTTCTCCAGGGGATCTTCCCGACCCAAAGATCGAACCCAGGTCTCCCACACTCCAGGCAGATTCTTTACTGTCTGAGCCACCAGGGAAGCCCAAGAACACTGGAGAGGGTAGCCTATCCCTTCTCCAGGGGATCTTCCTGACCCAGGAATCAACCTGGGGTCTCCCGCATTGCAGGTGAATCCTTACCAGCTGAGCTACCTCTGGAGAAATCTGTATGCAGGTCAGGAAGCAACAGTTAGAACTGGACATGGAACAACAGACTGGTTCCAAATAGGAAAAGGAGTACGTCAAGGCTGTATGTTGTCACCCTGCTTATTTAACTTCTATGCAGAGTACATCATGAGAAACGCTGGACTGGAAGAAACACAAGCTGGAATCAAGATTGCTGGGAGAAATATCAATAACCTCAGATATGCAGATGACACCACTCTTATGGCAGAAAGTGAAGAGGAACTAAAAAGCCTCTTGTTGAAAGTGAAAGAGGAGAGTGAAAAAGTTGGCTTAAAGCTCAATATTCAGAAAACAAAGATCATGGCATCTGGTCCCATCACTTCATGGGAAATAGATGGGGAAACAGTAGAAACAGTGTCAGACTTTGTTTTTGGGGGCTCCAAAATCACTGCAGATGGTGACTGCAGCCATGAAATTAAAAGACACTTACTCCTTGGAAGAAAAGTTATGACCAACCTAGATAGTATATTCAAAAGCAGAGACATTACTTTGCCGACTAAGGTCCGTCTGGTTAAGGCTATGGTTTTTCCTGTGGTCACGTATGGATGTGAGAGTTGGACTGTGAAGAAGGCTGATTGCAGAAGAATTGATGCTTTTGAACTGTGGTGTTGGAGAAGACTCTTGAGAGTCCCTTGGACTGCAGGGAGATCCAACCAGCCCATTGTGAAGGAGATCAACCCTGGGATTTCTTTGGAAGGAATGATGCTAAAACTGAAGCTCCAGTACTTTGGCCACCTTATGTGAAGAGCTGACTCATTTGAAAAGACCCTGATGCTGGGAGGGATTGGGGGCAGGAGGAGAAAGGGACGACCAAGGATGAGATGGCTGGATGGCATCACGGACTCAATGGACGTGAGTCTGAGGTGAACTCCGGGAGTTGGTGATGGACAGGGAGGCCTGGAGTGCTGCGATTCATGGGGTCGCAAAGAGTCGGACACGACTGCGTGACTGAACTGAACTGAGATTCCCTGACACCCAAAGTCACATGTCTCCATTTACCCCCAGCCTCACCCTTGGTTCCTTGACTTCTGCCCCTTTTCTCATGGATTCATTAACAAACTCTGTCTATGGGCTTTAAGTCTCCAACCCGCCACTGCTAAGACCTCTTAGAAGGGCTGAGGGAACTGAAGGTTTTAGAAACAATATATTTAGAGTTCACTCCTTTTTTTTATGGATTTCCTCATAACAGTTTGCTAATTGGGCCAAACTGCACTGAAGTTATCTACACTGAAGGAGGGAAATGAGGATACCTATTAACCAGCTCAGGTTGCTCCCATTCCAGAAATTAATATAAAAATAAACCCCAGGACTCCCATTCTTCTCCAGCCACTATCTAATTTTTTCCTTCCTCTAATTGCTGCTAAGTCACTTCAGTCGTGTCCGACTCTGTGTGACCCCATAGACGGCAGCCCACCAGGCTTCCCCGTCCCTGGGATTCTCCTGGCAAGAATACTGGAGTGGGTTGCCATTTCCTTCTCCAATGCATCAAAGTGAAAAGTGAAAGTGAAGTCGCTCAGTCGTGTCCGACCCTCAGTGACCCCATGGACTGCAGCCTTCCAGGCTCCTCTGTCCATGGGATTTTCCAGGCAAGGGTACTGGAGTGGGGTGCCATTGCCTTCTCCGTCCTCTAATTGAGGGGTAGTTTAATATTATGGTTATGAGCACAGCATCTTAGAGCCAGATCACCTGGGCTCAAAATCTGGCTGCATTTCTTATGCTCTATCTCTCCTTAAACAAATTGCTCAATTGCTCTGGGCCTCAGTTTCATCTGTAAAGTGGACATAATACTCAGGCTTCATAGGATAGTTGTGAATATTTAACAATTTAATATATATCTCCAGGTGTATTTATATACATACATACCTATAGTATGTATATGCATTTTATATGGGGCAGGAGATTGAGTTTTAGGATGGTGCTTTCTTTGCTTGTAATAAGCATTAATAAGTGTTAGGAGCAGCAGCAACTTCCAGCTATCTTTTAAAGGAGGAGGGCTTTTCTTCACTTCCCATTTGCTTCTCAAGTTACTGCAGCTTGGCCTCTAGCCCCATCATTCTAATGAAACACTTCTCTTTAAGGCCACTGATGACTTCCTAAACATCAAATTCAGGATCATTCTTGTCCATTATCCTGTGTTTAACACTGCTTGCCACTCCTTTCCAGAAACTTCTCTGCTCTTTCCTGGTTCTCCTTGCACTACTCTATCTCCTTGAGGATACCCTTCCTTCCTAAGCACCAGGACCCACCCAGCCAGGACTCTGCTCACTCTGGGCTTACCCTTTGACTGTGTGGATCACAATAAACTGTGGAAAATTCTGAAAGAGATGGGAATACCAGACCACCCGACCTGCCTCTTGAGAAATCTATATGCAGGTCAGGAAGCAACAGTTAGAACTGGACATGGAACAACAGACTGGTTCCAAATAGGAAAAGGAGTACGTCAAGGCTGTATATTGTCACCCTGCTTATTTAACTTATATGCAGAGTACATCATGAGAAACGCTGGACTAGAAGAAACACAAGCTGGAATCAAGATTGCCGGGAGAAATATCAATAACCTCAGATATGCAGATGACACCACCCTTATGGCAGAAAGTGAAGAGGAACTAAAAAGCCTCTTGATGAAAGTGAAAGAGGNAGGCTGTATATTGTCACCCTGCTTATTTAACTTATATGCAGAGTACATCATGAGAAACGCTGGACTGGAAGGAACACAAGCTGGAATCAAGATTGCCAGGAGAAATATCAATAACCTCAGATATGCAGATGATTCCACCCTTATGGAAGAAAATGAAGAGGATCTAAAAAGCCTCTTGATGAAAGTGAAAGAGGAGAGCGAAAAAGTTGGCTTAAAACTCAACATTCAGAAAACGAAGATCATGGCATCTGGCCCCATCACTTCATGGGAAATAGATGGGGAAACAGTGGAAACAGTGTCAGACTTCATTTTTTTGGGCTCCAAAATCACTGCAGATGGTGACTGCAGCCATACTCCTTTTCCTATTTGGAACCAGTCTGTTGTTCCATGTCCAGTTCTAACTGTTGCTTCCTGACCTGCATACAGGGAAACTACCAGATGACAAAGCAAAGGCAAGCAGTAGGAGAAACGATGTTTTCAGCTTGTTGATGGCAGCTCTCAGGCTTGGACCAACAGTGGTTACCCTTCAGTGCTCATCAGAAGCTTTGTAGAAGGGCAGCTGCTCAAATCACACCCCAGAAGCACTGAACCAGATGCCCTTGGGTGGGACTCCACACAGTTCTAAAAACTGCTTTACGTTCTAAAATCAGCTAAACCTTTTATACCCTGGTATGTTCCATTGAGACCAGATAAACCCTTGCAAGGGAGGAAGTAAAGAAAATACATGTTCAGAAAGGCCGTTTCCATCTTGTCTTTCATGTAACAAAACTTATAAAGCACCTACTATGTGTCAGGCATTGCACAGCCCTGGAAACATGATGGTGAGTGAAAAAGACATGGTTCCTATCCTCAAGTGCTATGAAAGAAACAAAGTGCTGTGTGAGCACAGCACAGAAGACCTTCAGATGGAGTGTGAGGAGGGACATTTCAACAGAAAGCTGAAGGAGGAGAAGTAGCTGACTGTGCAGAGAACTGGAAGGGTTCTAAGCCAAGTATCCAAAAACAAGGGCTCTGAGGCAGATGAAACCAGAAGCCTGCATATGTAGTCAACACTGGCTGCACCGTGGAGGTAGCCATCTCCATTCCTTTCCAGGAGAGCCCAGCCCTGCTCTGCTGAGCTTTCTGTTCCTCTTTGCACCCTCTGTTAGAACTTCATCAGAGTTTGTTTATAAGTCTGTCTCCCTTGTAGAATCACTATTTGCATCGTGACTGCCTGCCTCATTTACTGGAATGCTGTCCTACATAATTCTCTCTATATAAATATTTGCTGCCTAGGGAAAAAAAAATCATTCTGTAGAAGCTACAGGACTATAGACAAGTCTTTTGATCCTCCAGGTCTCAGTGGACTTGTCTATAAAATGGAGGAATCATATCTGTCCTGCAGATTTGTGATGGTTAAAAGAGATAGCTTACTCGATGTGCCTTGCAGTGGGGCTAGCACAGTAAGTGCTCAAGCAATGTTTGTTGAGGCGTGGCTGGCTATGTGAATGACTGACCAAATGATTTAACCGGTAAGGAGACAGTTGGGATCTTTGGGCAAGATTCTTAGAACTTAAGCTCTTCATAATATTTCCATTAAAACTAAAACCAAGAGATGTTTACTTTCTGATATTGAGAACTGGCTACTCTGAATGTGCCTCATAATCTCTACCAAACACACATGTGCTGATGTGAAGAGTTGCAGGTCTGAAGTCCAAAGCCCCAGGTTAAGTTCAGGTTTTACTCACTAGATATGAAACCTAGGTCAAGACTTTAATTAAGCCTCAACTCCAAAATATGTTTAATAACTATATCTGTAAAATAGAGTTTGGCCCTGTGATACTATCTAAAGTTGGAGACATCAGTACACACACACACACACACACTCCCCCTCAGATGGATAGATTCATAGGTTACATACATACATACTTTGCTAAATTCTCCACCAGGAGGATCTAGAAGCAATGTCATTCCAGTAACAACTTGAATACCCAGCAAGTAGATCTTGGTTTCTAAACACCATTTTCCAATTCAAGGAACCAAGTCATCTTAGAAAATGGTGGATTTTAGGGTTGGGGCAGAAAACATACAAGATGACAATATAATACTCATCTAGCATTACCAGAAAGTAAGGAAGTTGAAAGGAAAAGAGGAAAAAATGAAAGAAGGAAGAAAAGCAAAGAAAAAAAAAAAAAGGCACTGTGTTGAAAAGGACACAGAGCAATCTGAAAGAGATCCTAGTGGCCAACACTGAAAAAAATCCGAACAAGAAAATAAGTAACAATACTGGATTATAACTCAAGTATAAAATACTTATATACAAGTCTATATTGACATAAGTAAATAACTGAATAAATAAATAGGAAAGAAGAGACACATCTTTGCAGAAGAATTTCAAATAATGTATGTAGATAGATACTCCCTTCTCCAGGAGGTAAGCTTGGAGCCCTCATTCCGTTAGATTTAGTGACTCAGTTCTAAAGAATAAAGAAAAGAAAAAGATAAAGATAGAGACTTTCCAGTGAGGAAACCTGGCAAATGCCACCTTAGCCGACTGATCGTGTTTAATATCCCCCTGAATATAGCATAGGTATAATGGATCCCTGATAAAATGTGATGACAAGGGCACTAAGCCTCTGTGGTTTTCCTTCCAAAAACCTGTAAGTCTCTCTACTCCAAATAAAGACATCAGACAAATCCCAATTCGAGGGACATTATATAAATATACTTAATCAGTACTCTGAGAACTGTCAAGGTCATGAAAAACAAGGAAATAGTGAGACCCTGTCACAGACTGGAGGAAACTAACCGAACACTAAATGCAACATGTGTCTTGGATTAGATCTTAGATCTTAGATTAGAACAGAAAAAAGGACATTAGCAAATTAAAAAAAAAAAGGCCAAAACCAAATCAAGTCTAAACTGGTAACGACTAATAGTCATGTGTGCATGTATGCTCTGGCACGTCCGATTCTTCATGACTATATCCACCAGCTTCTCTGTACACAGGATTTCCCAGGCAAGGATACTGGAGTGGATTGCCATTTCCTTCCCCAGTGGATCTTCCCAATCCAGGGATTGAACCCATGTCTCTTACGTCTCCTGCGTTGGCAAGCAAATTCTTTACCACTGAGACACCTGGTAAGAATAGTCATGTGATATTGATTAAGGACTAGTGCATGACAATTAGAAGAATAATGTGGCTTCTTTAGTTTTGACTAAGTAATGTTAAAATGTTAACATTACGGGAAACTGAACTTGGGTGAAGGTGTACTCTCCATGGTATGGTATGACATTTTTACAACTTTTGGTAGATCTGAAAGTATTCCAAAATAAAAAGCTTATTAAAAATAGTTTGGGGGTGATTAGATGATAATGTATCTAAAAGCGTTTTGTGAGCTCACAGAGCTGAGCACATCATTATGAATGGAAAGGTGCTGTCCACTGTAGGATGAAATTTAGTGAATAATAAATTTTAGAAAATGTTAAATTTCCTGCTTATCTATATTTTTTTCCTAAACTCTACTGCTGCTGCTGCTGCTGTGTCACATCAGTCGTGTCTGACTCTGTGCGACCCCATAGACAGCAGCCCACCAGGCTCCCCCATCCCTGGGATTCTCCAGGCAAGAACACTGGAGTGGTTTGCCATTTCTGTCTCCAGTGTATGAAAGTGAAAAGTAAAAGTCAAGTCACTCAGTCGTGTCCGACTCTTAGTGACCCCATGGACTGCAGCCTACCAGGCTCCCCCATCCATGGGATTTTCCAGGCAAGAGTACTGGAGTGGGTTTCCAGTGCCTTCTCCCCTAAACTCTACTACCTTCCATTAAAAAGATGCCAGATATTTTATTAATATCAGATATTTTCTTAATAAACTTAATGTTAAAAAAATATAAATTCCTGAGGTCAGCTTGTTTATTCCTCAGTTGAACAAGAATTTATCTGTGTCACTATGGACCGTAGCCCTCCAGGCTCGTCTGTCCGTGAGATTCTCCAGGTAATAATACTGGAGTAAGTTGCCAAGCCCTCTTCCAGGGGATCTTCCCGACCCAGGGATTGAACCCACACTCCTATGTCTCCTGCATTAAGGCTCACCAGATGGTACTAGTGATAAAGAACCCACCTATCAATGCAGGAGACATAAGAGACACAGGTTTGATCCCTGGGTCAATAAGATCCCCTGGGGAGGGTATGGCAATCCACTCCAGGATTCTTGCAATGGACAGAGGAGTCTGGCAGGCTACAGTCCATAGAGTCACAAAGAGTCAGACACAATTGAGGTAGGGCTTCCCTTGTAGCTCAGTCGGTAAAGAATCTGCCTGCAGTGCAGGAGACCCAGGTTCGATCCTTGGGTTGGGAAGATCCTCTGGAGAAGGAAATGGCAACCCACTCCAGTATCCTTGCCTGGAAAATCTCATGGACAGAGGAGGGAAAATCTCATGGACAGAGGAGCCTGGTGGGCTGCAGTCCATGGGTCGCAAAGAGTTGGCCACGACTGAGTGACTAACAGTATGCACTGGTAGGCAGGTTCTTTACCAGTAGCGCCACCTGGGAAGCCCATTGCTTTCTCATAAAAAGTGCTAACCTACNGGAAAATCTCATGGACAGAGGAGCCTGGTGGGCTGCAGTCCATGGGTCGCAAAGAGTTGGCCACGACTGAGTGACTAACAGTATGCACTGGTAGGCAGGTTCTTTACCAGTAGCGCCACCTGGGAAGCCCATTGCTTTCTCATAAAAAGTGCTAACCTACTCCTTCCGAATCTACTTCTTCCGAATCTACTTATGTCAGCTTCCTGGTTGTTTGGATTCCAGGGAAGCACAGATTCCTTGTGCGTGTCCACAGGCCCACACACTCAGCACTGGAGTTATGGTGGTTTCCTGCAGAAATTGGATTTACTGTGGGAAAAGCTGTGGCAAAGTCTAGATGGCTTTCCTAAGGCAGCAGATCTCTTTAGCAGTAGTTTAAATGGGCCAAAGGCCCCAGGGAAATAGGAGAATCCATCTCCACTAGCATACACCTTCTGAATATAATTCTCTTTTAATGTGGATCACAGTGCTGTGAAGTAAGTCTTGAACACGCCTTAGAGGTGCTGGTAGATGCAGCCTGTTCCTCCAGCTCAGGGGTGGTGAAGAAAGGGATCTGTTCAAAGCCACAGGGTCTGCTTGGGGATCTCAGAGTTAGGGGACCAGGAAGGAGCAGCAGAAAACTGAGGAGGCTCCAGGCTGCACCTGGCCCAGTCGGAGCATGAGCGCAGGCACTATTATCCTCTGACCCCAAAATGAGAGGTTCAAAGCAAAAGGGCACACATGGAGGAACCACATCTGGTTTTTAGGCACATGCACACAGAGACACACAGCAGCAGCAGGCAGGGCCTTGCTTGGTGTGTGACCGCGAAGAGGGATGAAATAAATAATCCCCCTAAAGTAGGTGACACAAAACCATCTGGGTGGTCTTTACAACACAGCCTGCAGGTTTCCTTTTCCTCACCTCTTCCCCCATCTCTTGTTTCTCCTTGTCTTGTCCTCGTCTCTGCTCCACTCCCCCTCTTCCCACTCCATCCTCCTGGTGCCCACTGAACACTGCAGATTGTTTCTTGCTTCAATTAATTATGATGGAATTGTTGTTTTGGAGCACATGGTAGAAAATGATATAAAATGTGGCTGAAGGACTGGTAAGAAGTGGGCTGAAATTTCAATTTCGCTGCAGATGATGTAGGTTCAGGGGATCCCTACAAGCTGTTCTACCTTTTGCTTTTAGCCCCCCTAAAGTCAGATGTCCATTTTTCTACACTGTGGAGCTCCCCCTGCAAGCCCCTGGAGCAGAGAGATTTCTTCGTCCCTCTACTCTGTAAAATGCATTTCACAGGGACAATGGCTTGCATCACACTACATTTTACCAGCATCTGAAACACACACAAAGCAAGACCTCAAGTGTGTAGAGTCCTGCTTGTGAAGAACTAGCTGGCCCAGGAGCAGTGGTTTGACTCAAAATACCAGTACCCCAGGAGAATCAGTGAAGCACAGAGCACAGTGGAAAGAACTTGGGCTTCAGTGACAAATAGATTCAGGGCTGAAGCTTCTCATTGCCATTTACGAGCTGTGAAACTGGGAAAAACTCATCTTCTAGTCTCTGTTTCCTCATCTGTAAGATACATATACTCCCCCAAAAGCACTGCTAAATGAGATCACCCATGTACAGTGCAGTGCCTGGCACATTCACTCATATATCGAGCACGTGCCTGGCATGACAGAGGGGACAAAGATGGGCAAGATACAGAACCGCTGCCTGATCTATTTACGTGCTAACAAGGAAACCCATGTACATGTAACATCTTCCTATCGCTGTGCCTCCCTTTCCTCGTCTGCAATGTGTGGCCGACAGCACCACCTACTTCATAAGGTTAATTATGTGTGAAGCATTCAGAACAGCACCAGCACACAGCAGTACTCAAAAAGCATTTCATGCTGATGACTGAGAGGACAGTGAACACTTTGTCGAGAGGATTAGGAGTTATTTCACAGAGAAAGTGGCAGTGAGATGCGCTAGAAGGATGGGCTTGACGTTGATGGGTCATTCTGGGCAGAAGGGATTATTAAGAACAAAGGTGCAGGGAAGGTGGGAAGGTTGAGGCAAAAACAAATATTTCTTTGTTATGTATAAAGCATTGTCCTACACATTGGGTATACAGTGTAAAGAAGATAGAATCTGACCTCCTGGAGGTTATAGCCTAGTGGGAGAGACGCACAGACAATCACACAGGGGTATCGTTCAAAACAAAGCAACTTCAAAGAAAGAGAAAACAGGAGCTCTGACAAGAGGAGTGTGTAAAAGGATCCAGGGTAGGCTTCCCCAAGCTTCAGGCAAAGGTACTGGGGTGAGATGACAAGATCCTATCTATTTACAGGAAGACATTTCTGGCATCCATGTGCAAAATTTATTGGAAAGAGGGCAAGATTTGGTTGGACTAGATGGGGCTATGTAGCAGGAGTAACATCAAAAGATGATTGTGTGACTACTTCATACAACGACACTGTTACTCATAATAACATGGATGAATCTCACAGACAAAAGAAGCCAGACACAAAGAAGAATATATCATATTATTCTCTTCACACGAAATTCAAGAGTAGATCTTCATATAAGTAAACTACTCTGTGGTGGATTTCAGACTAGTGGCTGTCATGGAGGGTGTTATTGACTGGGAAAGGCTTCTAGGGGGCTGGAAATTATACCTGTATCTTTACTACTAATTCACACTTGCTTTGCAGGTGTAATTTGTGTGTCATGAGAATGAAAGGAAGGTCTGATATGTACCATTTAAAAAAATACATACTCAAAATATAATATTGAAGGGGAAAAGTAAAATATTGTATATACAACAGTATCATAAGTCTCAAAGAAATTAATATAATTTATTTAATACTAAAAGGAAAGCATTCAATATTTTAACATTGGTTACTTCTGGTGGTGTGATTTCAGTTAACTGCTATAAGGAGACACCCCGAGGGGATTTTCAAGAAACACTGACATAAAGGTTAAGAGATCAACCAGCCTCTCTGAATGAAGGACAGGGACATGAATCTCAGTTCTGGTCCTTCCCAGGGGAGTGAGTTTCAAGGTCCATAACCTTTCTAACTATCAATTTCCTCATTTTTGAAAGGGGTCATCCAAGGGTGTCTCCATGCTAGGGGTATTTGGGAGATTAAAGAGGATGAAGAATAAGCATGGTGAGTGCTCAGTAAATATCTGTTATTGCTATTAAATGAAATCGTGGAGGCCGATAGATGACTGTCCACACTGCACCAACTGCTCCTCTTTTCTGGGTCATTTGTACAGCTGGAGGTTGGCAATGCGGATTTGAGGAGGAAGCTGATCATTTCTGAGATGAAATCCTCTAACTTCCTCTTACCCAGAAAGGATGGTCCAAATGTTCCTGAATTGGGTATTGAAAAGGGAGTGGTGATGGGAGGAGAAGAAAATGCTATTTTGAGTATAAATTCTACCGAGTATAAAAGTAAAGAATGTCATTTTAAATGGGATAAAGTTGAACATTTTGTGACTATGTATATCTGTGAGTGTGAAAATATATAAAATGATGTTACTTAAGGAAATCATGAAAACCCATATCACTTGCCTTTGTACATAGAGACATTTCTTCTGTACATTATCAAATAGTGAATATTCTAATATCATATTTGCATGCTATTTGAATACATGGAAAATTTTTAATTAAAATTAACAAACTCTTCCAGACGTCAGTGGAGCCAGCAGCTTCTCAGGTAGAATTGGGGGAAATTTAACCAGCAGTTTAAGTCAGTCATCAAGGTAGCATGGAATGCACATGTACCCCAAATATTTACGCCTCTGTCTCTCTGCTCAAGGAACAGGCTTATGATACTTAATATTTGTTGTTCAGTCACTTAGTTGTGTCCAACTCTTTGTGACCGCGTGGATTGCAGCACGCCAGGCTCCCTGTCCTTCACTATCTTCTGGAGTTTCCTCAAACTCACGTCCATTGAGTCGATGATGCCATCCAACCATCTCATCCCCTGTCACCCTCTTCTCCTCATGCTGTCAATCTTTTCCAGCATCAGGGTCTTTTCCAGTGAATCACATCAGGTGGCCAAACTATTGGAGCTTCAGCCTCAGCATCAGTCCTTTAAATGAATATTCAGTGTGATTTCCTTAGGATGGACTGGTTTGATCTCCTTGCAGTCCGAGGGACTTTCAAGAGTCTTCTCCAGCACCACAGTTTAAAAGCATCAATTCTTTGGTGCTCAGCCTTCTTTATGGTCCAACTCTCACATCTGTACATGACTACTGGAAAAACCATATCTTTGACTAGACAGGCCTTTGTTGGCAAAGTAATGTCTCTGCTTTTAAATATGCTGTCTAGGTTAGTCATAATTTTTCTTCAAAGGAGCAAATATCTTTTAATTTCATGGCTGCAGGCACCGTCCAAAGTAATTTTGGAGCCCAGGAAAATAAAGTCTTGTTACTGTTTCCATTTTTTCCCCATCTATATGCCAGGAAGTGATGGGACTGGATGCCATGATCTTCATTTTTTGAATGTTGAGTTTTAAGCCAACTTTTTGACTCTCCTCTTTCACCTTCATCAAGAGGTTCTTTAGTTCCTCTTCACTTTCTGCCATAAAGGTGGTTTCGTCTGCATATCTGAGGTTATTGATATTTCTCCCATCAATCTCAATTCCAGCCTGTGCTTCATCCAGCCCAGCATTTCTCATGATGTGCTCTGCATATGAGTTAAATAAGAGGGTGACAACATACAGCCTTGACGTATTCTTGACGTACTTGACCTACTTCCCAATTTTGAACCAGTCCATTGTTCCACGTCTGGTTCTGTTTATTCTTGACCTACATACAGTTTTCTCAGGAGGCTGGTAAGGTGATTTGGTAGTCCCATCTCCTTAAGAATTTTCCACAGTTTGTGATGATCCACACAGTCAAAAACTTTAGCATAATGAAGCAGAAGTAGATGTTTACTGGAATTCTCTTGCTTTTTCTATGATCCAAGGGATGTTGGCAATTTGATCTTTGATTCCTCTGCCTTTCCTAAGTCCAACTTGTACATCTGAAAGTTCTTGATTCACGTATTGTTGAAGCCTAGCTTAAGGATGTTGAGCATTACCTTGCTAGTTTGTGAAATGAGTGCAATTGTGCAGTAGTTTGAACATTCTTGGCATTGCCCTTCTTTCAGATTGTAATGAAAAGTGACCTTTTCCAGTCCTGTGGCCACTGCTGAGTTTTCCAAATTCGCTGAGAAATTGAGTGCAGAACTTTAACAGCATCATCTTTTAGGATCATGATATTTAATATTACCAGTCAACAAAACCATGCCAAGGCCAAAAATGTATTAAACTGGCCTTTTTTCAATAAGAATAAAAAGGAAATGACAAGTAATCAGAAGCCTGTTATGTTATACACAGAAAGACTATAATTATGGGAAAGGGGGCATAAACTTTTGTTTTATTTTATTTTCATAGGAAGTTTCTGAAAATCATTATTTTGATACCTAACCGGATCTAATCTTACACTTTCATTCATAGCATGGGTAAGGCTTCCCAGGTGGCCCTAGTGGTAAAGAGTCTGCCTGCCAGTGCAAGAGATGCAGGAGACGCAAGTTTGATCTCTGGGTCAGGAATATCCACTGGAGTAGGAAATGGCAACCCACTCCAGTACTCTTGCCTGGAAAATTCCATGGACAGTGGAGCCTCATGGGCTACAGTTCATGGAACTGCAAAGAGTCAGATATGACTAAGCACACAGCATTAGCAGGAAATTGTGTCAAAAATTGCCTGTCTCTGTCTGCATTCCAAAAAAATTTTGTCCAACATAGTATAATGCACACAGGGTATTCTGAACAGCTGTCTCTGAATAATAATAATATGGTAATAATTATATTAGCTACCATTTTATTAATACTTATTTCAGTTCAGTTCAGTTCAGTCGCTCATTCGTGTCCGACTCTTTGCGACCCCATGAATCGCAGCATGCCAGGCCTCCCTGTCCATCACCAACTCCCGGAGTTCACTCAGACTCACATCCATTGAGTCAGTGATGCCATCCAGCCATCTCATCCTCTGTTGTCCCCTTTTCCTCCTACCCCCAATCCCTCCCAGCATAAGGGTCTTTTCCAATGAGTCAACTCTTTGCATAAGGTGGCCAAAGTACTGGAGTTTCAGCTTTAGCATCATTCCTTCCAAAGAACACCCAGGACTGATCTCCTTCAGAATGGATTGGTTGGATCTCCTTGCAGTCCAAGGGACCCTCAAGAGTCTTCTCCAACACCACACTTCAAAAGCATCAATTCTTTGGTGCTCAGTTTTCTTCAAGGTCCAACTCTCACATCCATACATGACTACTGGAGAAACCATAGCCTTGACTAGATGGACCTTAGTTGGCAAAGTAATATCTCTGCTTTTGAATATGCTATCTAGGTTGGTCATAACTTTTCTTTCAAGTAGTAAGCGTCTTTTAATTTCATGGCTGCAATCACCATCTGCAGTGATTTTGGAGCCCCCAAAAATAAAGTCTGCCACTGTTTCCACTGTTTCCCCATCTATTTCCCATGAAATGATGGGACCGGATGCCATGATTCGTTTTCTGAATGTTGAGCATTAAGCCAACTTTTTCTCTTTCCTCTTTCACTTTCATCAAGAGGCTTTTGAGTTCCTCTTCACTTTCTGCCATAAGGGTGGTGTCATCTGCATATCTGAAGTGATTGATATTTCTCCCGGCAATCTTGATTCCAGCTTGTGTTCCTTCCAGTCCAGAGTTTCTCATGATGTACTCTGCATAGAAGTTAAGTAAGCAGGGTGGCAATATACAGCCTTGACGTACTCCTTTTCCTATTTGGAACCAGTCTGTTGTTCCATGTCCACTTCTAACTGTTGCTTCCTGACCTGCATACAAATTTCTCAAGAGGCAGGTCAGGTGGTCTGGTATTCCCATCTCTTTCAGAATTTTCCACAGTTTCTTGTGATCCACACAGTCAAAGGCTTTGGCATAGTCAATAAAGCAGAAATAGATGTTTTTCTGGAACTCTCTTGCTTTTTTCATGATCCAGTGGATGTTGGCAATTTGATCTCTGGTTCCTCTGCCTTTTCTAAAACCACTTGAACATCAGGAAGTTCACAGTTCACATATTGCTGAAGTCTGGCTTGGAGAATTTTGAGCATTACTTTACTAGCATGTGAGATGAGTGCAATTGTGTGGTAGGTTGAGCATTCTTTGGCATTGCCTTTGTTTGGGGTTGGGATGAAAACTGACCTTTTCCAGTCCTGTGGCCACTGCTGAGTTTTCCAGATTTGCTGGCATATTGAGTGTAGCACTTTCACAACATCATCTTTCAGGATTTGAAATAGCTCCACTGGAATTCCATTACCTCCACTAGCTTTGTTCATAGTGATGCTTTCGAAGGCCCACTTGACTTCACATTCCAGGATGTCTGGTTCTAGATGAGTGATCACACCATCGTGATTATCTCGGTCATGAATATCTTTTTTGTACAGTTCTTCTGTGTATTCTTGCCACCTCTTCTTAATATCTTCTGCTTCTGTTAGGTCCATACCATTTCTGTCCTTTATCGAGCCCATCTTTGCATGAAATGTTCCCTTGTTATCTCTAATTTTCTTGAAGAGATCTCTAGTCTTTCCCCTTCTGTTCTTTTCCTCTATTTCTTTGCATTGATTGCTGAAGAAGGCTTTCTTATCTCTTCTTCCTATTCTTTGGAACTCTGCATTCAGATGCTTATATCTTTCTTTTTCTCCTTTGTTTTTCGCCTCTCTTCTTTTCACAGCTATTTGTAAGGCCTCCCCAGACAGCCATTTTGCCTTTTTGCATTTCTTTGCCATGGGGATGGTCTTGATCCCTGTCTCCTGTACAATGTCAGGAACCTCATTCCATAGTTCATCAGGCACTCTATCTATCAGATCTAGGCCCTTAAATCTGTTTCTCACTTCCACTGTATAATCATAAGGGATTTGATTTAGGAAATCAAATTGAAGAAAGTAGGGAAAACCGCTAGACCATTCAGGTATGACCTAATACTTATTTACATAGCTGGTATTGCACTAAGCATTTTATATGTATTAATTTACCTACTTTCCTGAACAAATGTAGTAGGGAGGTATTTTAGGTATTTTATTAGGCCCACATTAGTGAGAACAATAAAGCTTAGACTAGGGGATCAAATGCCTGAGTTTTCCCAGGATGTGCGATTTCCATTGCTGATACCAGAAAAGTCCTGGGCAAAATACATAAGTTGGTCACTCTATAAAAGTAACTTGTTTGAATTTTAAGGGGAGAGAGAGATTTAATGTCTCCTCACCTGGTGAGCTGCCATCTATGGGGTCGCAGAGTCGGACACAACTGAAGCGACTTAGCAGCAGCAGCACCAGCAGCACCTTGGCTGGCCAGATTTCCTATGTACTGCCCACCCAAGTCTAGATTACAGTCCAAAATAAACAGCAAAGACATTCTTTGGCAGTGTGGGGGAGGCGTCTAACTTAAACTTTGAAAATATTATTCTGGGTGATGTAATGGAAAATGTCATTTTGCAGGTCCCTGTCCCAAACCACGGAGCCAGTGAAGCTGAACCTCCCTTTACAACATGTCCAAAGGGCTTGCATGTCATTGTGATCTGACATTCAGAATGAAAAACCACTCACCTTGGGAAGGGGATAGAGGTGACACAAGGGTTGGTCAGGATCCTGTTTACAAAACTTCAGGGCGTGACACACCACATCAGCATTCACCTCTGCTCCGAATCTGGAGGGAAATAGGGTAAAACAGAGGCTATTTAGAGCTCTCAGGCATTAGAAAACTGAAGTAATTTCAAAAGAAGGTAAATTCCCGGAATGGATTCCGGCATGCCCTTTGAGTCCAGTCGTGTGTAGCTGCTGGATCATAACAATTTCCTGCCACTTGCATTCTACTTTTACATTAAGGTCCTGGGGGCGGGAAGAGAGGGGCTAACAGCACTGAGCTGTAAGCCAGCCCCTTGCATGGGCACTGGGATGCTTTTCTGCAAAAGCCATAAATAAAATTGAGATAGGAGAAATGGATAGGACAGGGGTGTAATTTGATGGGAACAATATTTTAAAGTTTGCTGAGCCTTATAGCAAAAAATATCTTTATGATATGACCTAAAACACCTGAAATCATTTTCTTAGGTGTAATCAAAGCATCTCTTTTCCTTTTAAAGTAAATTTATTTTTTACCTTTGACTTTTTCCCTGGGGATGGTGTAAGGATAGTGTTCTTCAAGCATTTTGGTTTATGTTTAGGTTTGAAGGGGCTAAAGCAAATCTTCCATATTCGATTTCTCCTGCCACTCCCAACACGCCTCTTAAACCAAGAAAATGAATAAAAAAGAATTAAATGATACCATAAAAAAGAATGAAATAATGCCATTTGCTGCAACATGGATGGACCTAAAGATTATCATAAGTAAAATTGGACAAAGACAAATATTATATGATATTACTTATATGTAGAATATAAAAAATAGTTCAAATGAACTTATATACAAAATAGAAATAGACTCATAGATATAGAAAACAGACTTAAGGTTACCAAAGGGGAAGGGGGGAGGGATAAATTAGGAATATGGGATTAACAGATGCAGACTAACATACAAAATAGATAAACAACAGGGTTTTACTGTGTAGCACAGGGAACTGTATTCAATATCTTGCAATAAACTATAATGGAAAATAAAAAAAAAGAAATATATGTATAAGTGAATCACTTTGTTGTACCCTTGAAACTTAGACAATATTATAAATCAACTATACTTCAATAAAAAAGAAAAAAAATTGAAGGTCACTAATATGTGAAAACATAGGCTAAGATCATGGCTTCCAAATTTCATTCCAGCTGAATGAGACTAACAATGTGACTGGCAAGATGGCTTTTCAGCCTTTTGTGAGAACCTGAGTTAAGAGGGCAAAGCGAGATCGTCATGAATCATCCACTTGGCCCCAGGGTTTCTACGTGGGAGGTGGAGGGAAAGGAAACCAGCTTAAAGGTGGCTAAGCAGTGGGACAAGCTGTTTGTGACCCACAAGGTCCATTACCAAAGTAGTATCTACCCAGGGTCAGCAAATCAGGAGAGGGCGACTGTTTTCACACATCTGTTCTCGATTTAATGGTTCATTTATTTAACTGATGACTGCTGTCTTTGTGGGAATCTGGTATTTAGCGGACTCAGAAGGGTGATAAATAAGGGCTCTGCTTAGTTTCTTTTTTTTTTTTTTTTACCTAAGGCCAATATCCCATCTGTGGCAATTCAGAAGCACAAGAGCCAACTCATCATATGGTGTCCACCTACTCTTTTTCCCCTGCAAAAGAGCACAGTTTCAAGTAAATGAACTTGAATATGAGAATGAAGATGGGGGCCCCTCATTCAGACCGGTGTTCTCTGAACTGAAAAATAGGAGAGGGAGGCTGGGCATGTGGTATCCCTCCCAAATCCTCTAAGACCAGAGTTTTATCATCAGAAAGATTGAAAGTGAGAAGCACTCCTTTGGACAAGAATAGAAAATGCTGAGCCTCATATGTCCAGACAAGTGTAACACGACAAGGATGTGCAAGCTGCAAAGAAGTGGCAAAGTAGCGTGTGTGCTCTTGATCAACCTTAGGACAAAAGGCCTAGGCTACCCATACTTTGTGAAATCCTTAGGAAATCTCCAAATTTCCTACCAGGGGCTTCCCTGGTAGCTCAGCTGGTAGAGAATCCACCTGCAGTGCACGAGACCCTGGTTTGATTCCTGGGTCAGGAAGATCCACCGGAAAAGGGACAGGCTACGCACTCCAGTATTCTTGGGCTTCCCTGGTGGCTCAGTTACCTGCTATGTGGGAGACCTGGGTTCAATCCCTGGGTTGGGAAGATCCCCTGGAGAAGGGAAAGGCTCCCTGCTCCAGTATTCTGGCCTGGAGAATTCCATGGGGTTGCAAAGAGCTGGACATGACTAAGCAACTTTCCCTTTCACTTAGGAAATCTCCAAACCTGTAATAATTATTCCCACCCAACATTGCTTTCTCTTTTCCAGAGCAGCAAATAAGACCAAAATGGTCCCATTTCAATTTATATCCTTTTACGACCTTTACAGGAGTGAGTCTTGTGGGCAGGAAACTTCCACACATTTGACAGAGCTAATTAACAAATTTAATTAGGATCATGGTAGAATGAAGTCAGTGCTGATGATTGTTCATCATCATCATAACTCAGAAGAAGGGAGCAAGGTCAGGGTTAAGTTTGGACAGACAGGTAGAGTGATAGCCTATGGCAGAGAGCAAGGACAGGGCCTTTCACACATGAAAGCTCTCAAATTTAAACCTTTGACATCACTTCCAAGGGAGGATTTATGATTAATATGTAGTCACAGAGATGCACTCATAGCATTGAAAAAAGGTCTTCCTCATATGACTTAACACTTTTATCCCACTTCTGGACTACCCTCTTTAGAGTGTACTATGAATTTAATCATTTATAGAAATCTTGTAGTTATCTTTTTTCTTATTTACTCTTATTGAATTATAGCTGATTTACAATGTTGTTAATTCCTGTTATATAGCAAAGCGATTTTCTTATATATATATCTATATATATGTATATATATATATAGATACATATATATGCTGGTTTTTTTATTATTCTTTTCCAATTTGGTTTATCCTAGGATTTTTTTTTATAATTGGAGGATAGTTGCTTTACAATGGCATGTTAGTTCCTGCTGTACAACAATGTGAATCAGCTGTTAAGTATACATATATCACCTCCCTCTTGAGCCTCCCTCCCACCCCCTTGCCATTGTCCTGTGAATGGCTCAGTTGTAATACTTTATATTTTTGTCCTTTAAAAATACATTAATTACACTTAAGGTGTATCAAAATTGTTATAAACTCTGTTTTTCATTTTTCTTCTAAATATGTTAGCAGTTTAGGCCTCTCCTGATCTCTGAGAGCTCTTAAGCTGGAATATAGGAATTTATGATGAGAACATAGATACTATGATGCAAGGGAGATGAGCAGAAGACCAGCATCAGGTTTGATATGGCAATATTTGGCACAGTGGATGTCAAAACAAGGAACACTGGGCACATGGTTGCTGGCTGGGCCAGTTTACTCCTGGAAGTAGCCCCACCCTGTCTGACCTGGGTTCTTGGGGGAATGAATGCCTGAGTGCTAAGGTGCCCCACTTCCGAACAATATCTTGTGGTTTGCCAGTGGGTAGGAAATGTAATTGCTGAATAATTAGTCCATGAATCACTGAGAATTGACTGGTGTGAAATAATGAGGAGAGATGCCCTCTGGGTTAGGAAACACATTTAATATTGGAAGCCTGAAATTTAGGTAAAACTAAATTATAAGACTGTCATGTTCAGGGTCTCGTCAACCCAGAACTACATGTGATTGATTAAAACAAACTGTAAGAAGAGGCCACCATAGGAAGAGAAATTTCTGTCCACAAACAACTAATATGAGTCCTGAAAAATTATTCACAAACAAAACTAACAGTGGATGGAACCACAAAGAGGGATTGTTTATTACATCTATCTTTCTTCAAAGTGGCTTATCCCATGCTAGTGAGAATTAGCCATCTTATAACTTTGAGTCATCTCAAAGAAAAAACTTTCCTCCTTTCCCTACCACCTACTCTTTCAATGGCTTGCAGGGCCCATTCTTTCTCAACCCTCTGTGCCCATTTGTAGTTATTTGAGGTGGGGACTGTCTCTTGTACAGTCCACACCTACAGTACTAGTGTGAAGTCTGTCCTCCCTTTGATCCCATGCTTACCTGGCTCTGGCACTCAGCACCCCCTAGCCAGCTACCGAATAACAGTGGATGTCCCAGTGAACCCAGGCCCCTTCCCTATTACTCCCAGCACACTCGGTAGCTAATCTCTGATATCCCTTTTAGATATCTGTGTGTACTGCCCTTTTTGGCATCCGTGACTCTCCAGTTCTCTAATCCAGGTCCAAGAAAACCTCTCTGGCCAAGCTGATGTTTCCCCAGTGCACCTGGCTCAGACTAGGTGTGTAAACAGATTCACAATAGGCTAATTTTTTTTTCTTTTTTTATATGTTCAAGTAATTTTCTTTGGAGCAGTCTAGTCAGAGTTCATCTGTGGTGATAATTTTGTTTTTAAAAAGAATTAATCAATTTAACAAATGTTTATCAAAGACTTTTTATGCTTAAGTATTGCCCCAACCCTGGAGTTACAGGCTTCCCTGGTGGCTCAGATGGTAAAGCATCTGCCTGCAATGCAGGAGACCTGGGTTTGATCCCTGGGTCAGGAAGATCCCCTGGAGAAGGAAATGGCAACCCACTCCAGTACTCTTGCCTGGAAAATCCCATGGATGTAGAAGCCTGGTAGGCTACAGTCCATGGGGTTGCAAAGAAGTCGGACAAGAGTGACTTCTCTTTCTGGAGATATAAAGATCCCTCCTTCCTCCTTTTTTCCTTCCTTCTGTATATTCAGTGTTTTGCTTAAGTATTAATATTTTGCTTAAGATGAAAAAAATGTAATCTTAGTTCTCAGAAGTCTTTCAATCTCGTTAGCAACTCAGAAAAGTAAATGGAGAATTACACTACAAACAGATGTGAAAAGCACACAGGAATTTGCATAGGAAAGGAAGAATTTGTGTGAGAGAGTGTATGTGTGTGTGTGTGTTGGAGGTATCTATCTTAGCCTGGGGCGAGTCAGGGAAACTTCCAGAGGAAGTGACCTTGGAGCTAAGATCCAAAGAAGTAGGAGATGAGGGAACATTCCATGCAAAAATCCCGAAGCAAAAATCTTCTGGTGTGTGTGGAAAATTACAACTGTTTTGGAGCGTGCTATGCTAGAGAAGAGTCAGGGATGAGTCTGAACATGTTCTCAGAGATCAGGTCATAAAAGAACTTTGTGCAGGGGGCTAAAGAATCCTGTAAAGTGTGTAAAAAATTTTGTGTTGGAGATTGCCATAGTTAGTTTTGCATTAAGAAGCTATTTGACCAGCTAGAATGTGGATTATGGACTTGCAGGGCAATGGGGGATCCAGCAGGCTTGGAGTCCTGTTAGGAGGCAGTGACAGTAAAAGAGATATGAGCTAAGAAGATGGGAATCCCTGCCTTCTAAACACTCCCAGTCCAGGATCCCTGAAAAATCACTGACCACAGTAGAGTGAGATTAACATAGAGGCAGGGGCACAGCATGATGGAGCACTGATTGTCTCTTTGGTCTTTATTGGTTTAAATTACTTTTGTCTTTAGAAATCTTTAACTGCAGGCTACCCTGCTGTGGGGGTAGTTTCTCTGAGCCACTCTGCTCTGAGGCCAATGGCATATAAAAGAGGAACCATGTAAGAATGTTCACAGCAGCACTTTCTTCACAAGAGAGAAAACCAGAAAACAAGCCAAACACCCATCAATGGGAGAGTGAGGGAATAGACTCTGCAGAGACACAATGGGATATTCTATGTACTCAGAGTGCATGAACTACAGCAATGCCACAGATCTATGGATGAATCTTAGACATACAATTTTAAGTGGTAGGTCCCCAAAGATTATGAATGATGTGATACTCTCTTCGTAAAGAAATAACTAAAAATTTAAAATATGCTTTAAAGGAATATAGAAAAATAATCATAATAGATTTTAATAATTACTTATATATTGTTTTATGATTATAATGTATTATATTAATAAATAAATAAATATATATATAACTATACAAAAAGGAAAATAAGAGCATGGACTTTATTACTTGGGTGGAGAAAATCATGAGAATAAAGACAGAGACTCTGCAGTTAGGGTAAGTTATTGTCAAGGTCCAGACTTTGCTTTGGGTGGTAGTTCAGTTCAGTTCAGTCGCTCAGTCGTGTCCGACTCTTTGCGACCCCGTGAATCGCAGCATGCCAGGCCTCCCTGTCCATTACCATCTCCTGGACTTCACTTAGACTCATGTCCACCGAGTCGGTGATCCCATCCAGCCATCTCATCCTCTGTTGTCCCCTTTTCCTCCTGCCCTCAATCTCTCCCAGCATCAGGGTCTTTTCTAATGAGTCAACTCTTCGCATGAGGTGGCCAAAGTACTGGAGTTTCAGCTTTAGCATCATTCCTTCCAATAACACCCAGGGCTAATCTCCTTTAGAATGGACTGGTTGGATCTCCTTGAAGTCCAAGGGACTCTCAAGAGTCTTCTCCAACACCACAGTTCAAAAGCATCAATTCTTCAGTGCTCAGCCTTCTTCACAGTCCAACTCTCACATCCATACATGACCACAGGAAAAACCATAGCCTTGACTAGATGGACCTTAGTCGGCAAAGTAATGTCTCTGCTTTTGAATATGCTATCTAGGTTGGTCATAACTTTCCTTCCAAGGAGTAAGTGTCTTTTAATTTCATGGCTGCAGTCATCATCTGCAGTGATTTTGGAGCCCCCCAAAATAAAGTCTGCCACTCTTTCCACTGTTTCCCATCTATTTCACATGTAGTGATGGGACCAGATGTCATGTTCTTCATTTTCTGAATGTTGAGCTTTAAGCCAGCTTTTTCACTCTCCTCTTTCACTTTCATCAAGAGGCTTTTGAGTTCCTCTTCACTTTCTGCCATAAGGGTGGTGTCATCTGCATATCTGAGGTTATTGATATTTCTCCTGGCAATCTTGATTCCAGCTTGTGCTTCTTCCAGCCCAGTGTTTCTCATGATGTACTCTGCATATAAGTTAAATAAGCAGGGTGACAATATACAGCCTTGACGTACTCCTTTTCCTATCTGGAACCAGTCTGTTGTTCCATGTCCAGTTCTAACTGTTGCTTCCTGACCTCCATACAGATTTCTCAAGAGGCAGGTCAGGTGGTCTGGTATTCCCATCTCTTGAAGAATTTTCCACAGTTTACTGGGGGCTAATGACATTATTCAGAATAACTAGGTAAATAACTAGATAAGAAATACAAGAAAGCCAAGTTTGATTCTTGATGAGAAAGTGCCATGAACAGGAATATGTATCTGATGTATCTGATTCAGTGTCCTGAGCTCAAGAAAGAAGAAAAGGTAGAAGAAAGGAAGCAGACAGAAAATGACAATGGCACATATACAGGATCCTGAGGGGCAGGGGCTGGAGAAGTGGAGACGGCAGGAAACCAGCAAGTGCGAGGCAAGAAGGGAAGCACCTGAGAAGCACACGGCCTGAGAATCCAGGAGGGAGTGTGGGGAAGCTCAAGAGAAGGGGACAAACACCTAGTCCCAGCCACTAGGATCTCCTCCTTTATTGGCGTTCTTGGTCAAAATTCTTCCGAATGGCTCTTGCAGAGAAACTGAGCCAAGTTGCCACACAGTAATTTGAAGGGAGCCTTGCCTAGGATGACGATCTGAGTCAGGTTTGAATTTTCCACTATCAACAAGAAGCAGATAGGACTTATGCCCATGTACAGTAAGTACATCCGGCTGGAAATGGAGCCAGCCATCACCCAGTTTTCTCCCCTCCTCCCACCATGTCCAGCAACTGAATCAGATGAATGTATCAGCATACTCACAGTTTTATGATGTCTGGTCCAAATATATGTACCACTAAATAGCAAGTGGTCTTCAAGAACAGTTTTTCTAAGAAAGATAAAGCAGGGGAAATAGATTATTATGATGAATTTAACACATGAGTCAATAATGATCTTTACTAGGAACTGAAGCTGAGTGCTTAATTTATCATTAATTCGAGTGATTAATGATAAGGATTTGGGAGAAATGTTACAGTTATTGTATCCATGAAAATATCATTTCCAGCTCTGGTTTATGTAAATGCTACTTTGCTTACTGTACATGCTAAAGAATGCTAATTTTTGATAAAAATACAGTTAAATTCTGAAGTCTCATTTTCTTTTGTGTAGCAGGGAACATCTGAATGGTGGTGAGGATCTCATGTGTTGATGGCAGAAATGGGGTTTGCTTGAAAGTAAATAATCTGAAGTATTGCTTTGTTGAAAATATTTTTCTCTGGTATTCATTTGGGGGGAAAAAAGACTTGACTTTGACTATCTAGCTTTTGCTGTTGGTATCCCAGAGATAAAAAGATACTAACAGTCACAGGTATCTCTGTATTGCCACCTACACCAGAGAGAACACACATATAGACACCACAAACCCACCACCTAAACAGTGTCCTTCCTCCTGATTCCCCTGTTAGGAAAGCACAGGAAGGCTTTGTGGATCAATCTGCTTGCACAATGGAACCTGTTCACTCTCTGGCCCTGTCTCTGCTTTGTCAGCCTCTGTGGAACCCTGGTAATTCCAAGGAGGACTTTAGCATGGTTAGGACAGATGGACTGTCCAGGAACAGATGGGAAACCCTCCCTGGGAATTTTTCTTGTCATGTTTACCTCAAACTGGGCTACCAATTATTTGGGGAGTAGGGTAGTGGAACAACAAGATAAATATGGGAACTCTCTCTAGTACTCTTGAAAGTGAAAGTATTCATCACTTATTCATGTTCCACTCTTTGTGACAGCATAGACTGTAGCCCACCAGCTCCTCTGTCTTATGGAATTCTCAAAGCAGGAATACTGGCATGGGAGGACTAGTAAGAGTGCCAGTACTCTTGAAAAGTGAAAGTCACTCAATTGTGTCTGACTCCTTATGACCCCATTGACTGTAGCCTGCCAGGCTCCTCTATCCATGGAATTTTCCAGGCAAGAATCTTGGAGTGGGTAGTCTATCCCTTCTCCAGGGCATCTTCCCAACCCAGGAATTGAACTGGAGTTTCCTGCATTGCAGGCAGATTCTTAATGGTAAATGACCATAAGGGAAGCCCAATGTAAATACTACTTTCATACTAAAATAGTTTCATGGGACTTTTTTTTTCATGATAAAGCACAAGACTTCAAACTTATTATGCTTCTTAAGTAGGAACTTAAAACCAATTGCACATTGCTATTGACCTTATAGAAATAAAAAGAATGATAAGGAAATACTAGGATATCTGCATGGCAGCAAATTAAATAATTTAGAAGAAATGGACAAATTCCTGGAAAGACAAACTGCTGAAACTGACTTAAGAATAAATAGACAATCTTAATAGAGATATAACAAGAGATTTAACTAGTAATCAAAAATGTCTCATAAAGGAAAGCCCAGGGCCAGATAGCTTCACTGGTGAATTGTACCAAACATTTTCAAAATGCAACTGACTAGATATTCTCCAAAGAAGTTACACAAATAGCTAATAAGCACATGAAAAGACGGTCAACATCATTAGCTATTAGAGGAAAATGTTAAAAACTACAATGAGATGCCACTTCACACCCACTATGATATGCTAGAATAAAAATAAAAATAAGCACAAGAAATGATGAGGCCATGAAGAAATTAGAATCTTCATATTCTGCTGGTGGTAGGAATATAAAATGGTCCAGCCACTTTGGTAAACAGTCTGACAGGTCCTCAAAAGTTTAAGTATAGGGTTACTATGTGAGCCAACAAGCCCACTGCTGGCATATACCCAAAAGAATACAAACATTTCCACACAGAAACTTACACATGAATGTTCATATGGAATTATCTTTATACAAAATCAAATAGGTGGAAACAATTCAATCCAAATGTCCATTAGTGACTGAATGGATGAAAAAAATAGTCTATCTACGCATAACAAAATGGTAGTCAGCTATAAAGAGTAATGACTTTCTGATACATGGTACAACATGGATGAATATTAATTATGCTAAATGAAAGAAACATACTTCTGTGACTGCATTTATATGAAATGACCACAATAGGCAAATTCATAGAGACAGAAAGTCAATTTGTGGTTGCTTAGGGCTGGAAGGAACGGATGGTTAGGAGTGGGCACCTGAGGTAGGTGGAGGTCCTTGTTGATATAATGAAAATATTCTTAAATATATGGTGGTGATGGATGTATAACTCCATTCAGCTGGTAAAGAATCTGCCTGCAATGCATGAGGCCCTGTTTCGATTCCTGGGTCAGGAAGATCCTCTGGAAAAGGGATAGGCTACCCACTCCAGGATTCTTGGGCTTCCCTGGTGGCTCAGATGGTAAAGAATGCACCTGTGGTGCAGGAGACATGCCTTTAATCCTTGGGTTGGGAAGATCCCCTGGAGTAGAGAATGGCTATCCACTCCAGTATTCTTCCCTGGAGAATTCCATGGACAGAGGAGCCTGGCAGGCTACAGTTCATGGGGCTGCAAAGAGTCAGACACAACTGAGTGACTTAATTATTAATTGAAGTATACACTTTAAATGCATGTATAATTGAACTAAATCTCAATACTACTGCTATCAAATAAAAACAGCACCCTCTTGGGTGTTCCTTTTTAGGGGTCCTAAGGAACTTTGATGCTCCAGAACTTACAGACTTGAGTTTCAGCACTAGGTAACTGGCTTTGACCTTGGTCAGGTTGATTTCCCTTCTGGGTTTCAGTTTCCTCATCTGAAAAATGTAGGAGTAGGATTCGGTTCCCTTCACCATGTTGTCTTGGAAGTTTGGAGGATTATATAACTGACATTCAAAATTACATGGACTTGTAAAGCACTTTGGAAATGAGTTTCCAGTGTGTTCGTGTAGAACTAGTTTAGCCAAGAGCAGAGCAATTTAAAAATTGACACCAGGTGTTCACTGATACACTTGCAGTGTTGCCCGAAAGGCAGAGAACAATTTTCTTCTTTCTGGTAAAATAAGAGATGCTTTTGTGTGCGTGTGTGTGTGTGTGTGTGTGTGTGTTTTCTAGAATCTTATTTTGCTCAAGTTGAAGTGAGTGGCAGCAAGATTTTCCTAATCCTCTGTGCAGGGCCAACAATCAGTTTCCTCAAATTCTGTGATGGTTAAGAATGAGAGGCTACTGCAGAAATGGCTAATGTGGGAGGCGAGCTGGATTTCTAAGAGCTAAACTCTAGATAGACCTAGAAGACTACAGAGCAGAGATAGGCAAAGTCTCTAGAAAAAGCCTGATCGGGCCCAGTCAGCCATAATTAGACGCTAACCTGCTACTGCTACAGTCCATGGGGTCGCTAAGAGTCAGATACGACTGAGCGACTTCACTTTCACTTTTCACTTTCATGCATTGGAGAAGGAGATGGCAACCCACTCCGGTGTTCTTGCCTGGAGAATCCCAGGGACGGGGGAGCCTGGTGGGCTGCCGTCTCTGGGGTCGCACAGAGTCGGACATGACTGAAGTGACTTAGCAGCAGCAGCAGCAGTAACCTATCTGATGTAAAAAGTCTACAGTTAAATTGTGCTTGCGACCAGGAAGGTACAAGAGCATTTAATTTCTACAGAATGAAAAGGACTTGAAACAGCATAATATGGATAAAAACGTATGGCCACTTCCAAGGGCAAAGGAAGGTTAAAAAAGGAACAATTGCACAGTCATCATATGTTAAGTGTATCCATATGTATGGGTGTGAATAAAACCTAGAACATTTCAGGTAGTAAGTCACCTTTAGGTTTACCATCATTTCTTTTCTCATAAGAAACTTTTGAGGGAGTGATTTTTTTCACCCTCATTCTATGAGAAGAAATTGAGAATTGAAGGCTTCCTCTAGGGTAGAGTGGTTCAGTAAGAGATTAAAATTTTTTTTCCAAAAGCCCAAGTTATTTGTAGTATGCATTTCAATGTACTTAGGACATTCTCTGATGCCTCATCTACCTTAGTTATGGCAGGTATATACCAACTTACTAATTAGAAATTTAAAACACAGTGAGTTGACCACCAAGATAGTTCTATGGCTGTGTGTTCTAAGGCTGCATGTAGATTTTCAGAGCCTACAGAATGCGAGGAGAGTTGCCTTTCTCATTTTAAGTTGACATCAGTTTTTTAACTATCATACTCCACAGAGATAAGATTTCTGCACAGGTGACCCAAGAAAGTGAAGTTCTAGCAAGACACCGAGGGCATAGGAGTCTGCTGACCCCTAGTGAGAATGATTCCATTAATCATTTTTCCATTAACAATTCAGAGATTCTTCCAAGGTGTTTACTAATGAGAGCCAGAGGCAAAAGCAGTGGGTGAAACTGAAGGTCAGAAATATTTTGCACAATTTGAAAAAACTGTCTTTCCAGGCACAGGAAAGGCCAACAGGATTCACTGAGTGATTATTCTCAAGAATGTTGCTGCATGCTTTTTTCTGCTAAGGTTATGTTTTATAAACTTATTTAGCTTTGGAGGTAAAAGCAGTATTACTTAAAAGTAATTTTAAAAATCATAACTGTTGCTGTGCATAATTTGACTTCCCCTCTCTCCCGTTCTCCTGGCTCTCCAGAGAGAAGGCAACACTGGGTGTACTCAGACAGTGTGGATGTTTTCGTATTTCATAAACAAAGCAGTCCTATGATGTCTTCTAGGAGGAGAAATCTTTAGCCAACAGTCAGACTGTCACTGTCACCCTGCACAATTCGCATGAATGTTCTATATGTTCTTCCGCCTCCACGAAATGGAAACAGTAACATCCACTCTGCCTTCCTGTCTGTCAGGTGAAACAGCCTTTAATCTGAGCCGAGTACTGTATTTCCATCCAGACATAAATGTTAATTAATAAAATGAAAATACCCCCAAGTAGGCTTATGAATTCTTTGAAAAGCTCCTCTATTTGAAAGGTAGCCATTACTGAAAACAGAAATACCTCCTTTGTTTCCCTTTGGTGATGTGCCAGCTACTATTTTACTGGAACCTGACTTTCAGCCTCTCATTTTACCTGAACAAAAATTTTTTGTTAAGAGTCAGAAGGAGCCAAGATGGGACCTTGAATACCAGCAATTTTGGTTCATGCATTTTTATGTTTTGCTGGTACATTATAACAGGATCATCTGAGAAACAGGATTTTTACTCACACTTTCACCTTTGAACAACTTTGTCTAAAAAGAGAAAATCAAACTCAAGGCACAAATGGTGATATCTATCAGTGTGGTCTACTACACAGAAATGAAAACTAGTCAAAACAAGTCTTAATGATAATTGTGACCATTTATTTTTTTCCTTGCAAAATGATAATAACATTTTTTTCTTCTTCCTCTAATTCAGAGATGTGAGAATACAAAGTAAGGTTTATAATAGATGCTGAATGTCCAACAATAAGAGGATGGATAAATAAAATAAGGGACATTTATATGGTGAAGGACTTTAGGATAACTTAGAGGCTCGACGTAAGTCTATGTATATCTTGACATGTATAGATCCAAAAACATATTGTTGAGTGAAAAACAGAAGTTGCAGAGTGGTATATATGGTAACTATTGATGTAAAAATGAGATCCCCACAAGGGAGGATTTTGGAAAGATGGTGGTGGAGGCAGCAGAGTTTTGGTATTTCACTAAATCTCAAAATAATAATAATAATAATAACGATTTTCACCCTCATTCTATGAGAAGAAATTGAGAATTGAAGGCTTCCTCTAGGGTAGAGTGGTTCAGTAAGAGATTAAAATTTTTTATTCCAAAAGCCCAAGTTATTTGTAGTATGCATTTCAATGTACTTAGGACATTCTCTGATGCCTCATCTACCTTAGTTATGGCAGGTATATACCAACTTACTAATTAGAAATTTAAAACACAGTGAGTTGACCACCAAGATAGTTCTATGGCTGTGTGTTCTAAGGCTGCATGTAGATTTTCAGAGCCTACAGAATGCGAGGAGAGTTGCCTTTCTCATTTTAAGTTGACATCAGTTTTTTAACTATCATACTCCACAGAGATAAGATTTCTGCACAGGTGACCCAAGAAAGTGAAGTTCTAGCAAGACACCGAGGGCATAGGAGTCTGCTGACCCCTAGTGAGAATGATTCCATTAATCATTTTTCCATTAACAATTCAGAGATTCTTCCAAGGTGTTTACTAATGAGAGCCAGAGGCAAAAGCAGTGGGTGAAACTGAAGGTCAGAAATATTTTGCACAATTTGAAAAAACTGTCTTTCCAGGCACAGGAAAGGCCAACAGGATTCACTGAGTGATTATTCTCAAGAATGTTGCTGCATGCTTTTTTCTGCTAAGGTTATGTTTTATAAACTTATTTAGCTTTGGAGGTAAAAGCAGTATTACTTAAAAGTAATTTTAAAAATCATAACTGTTGCTGTGCATAATTTGACTTCCCCTCTCTCCCGTTCTCCTGGCTCTCCAGAGAGAAGGCAACACTGGGTGTACTCAGACAGTGTGGATGTTTTCGTATTTCATAAACAAAGCAGTCCTATGATGTCTTCTAGGAGGAGAAATCTTTAGCCAACAGTCAGACTGTCACTGTCACCCTGCACAATTCGCATGAATGTTCTATATGTTCTTCCGCCTCCACGAAATGGAAACAGTAACATCCACTCTGCCTTCCTGTCTGTCAGGTGAAACAGCCTTTAATCTGAGCCGAGTACTGTATTTCCATCAGACATAAATGTTAATTAATAAAATGAAAATACCCCCAAGTAGGCTTATGAATTCTTTGAAAAGCTCCTCTATTTGAAAGGTAGCCCATTACTGAAAACAGAAATACCTCCTTTGTTTCCCTTTGGTGATGTGCCAGCTACTATTTTACTGGAACCTGACTTTCAGCCTCTCATTTTACCTGAACAAAAATTTTTTGTTAAGAGTCAGAAGGAGCCAAGATGGGACCTTGAATACCAGCAATTTTGGTTCATGCATTTTTATGTTTTGCTGGTACATTATAACAGGATCATCTGAGAAACAGGATTTTTACTCACACTTTCACCTTTGAACAACTTTGTCTAAAAAGAGAAAATCAAACTCAAGGCACAAATGGTGATATCTATCAGTGTGGTCTACTACACAGAAATGAAAACTAGTCAAAACAAGTCTTAATGATAATTGTGACCATTTATTTTTTTCCTTGCAAAATGATAATAACATTTTTTTCTTCTTCCTCTAATTCAGAGATGTGAGAATACAAAGTAAGGTTTATAATAGATGCTGAATGTCCAACAATAAGAGGATGGATAAATAAAATAAGGGACATTTATATGGTGAAGGACTTTAGGATAACTTAGAGGCTCGACGTAAGTCTATGTATATCTTGACATGTATAGATCCAAAAACATATTGTTGAGTGAAAAACAGAAGTTGCAGAGTGGTATATATGGTAACTATTGATGTAAAAATGAGATCCCCACAAGGGAGGATTTTGGAAAGATGGTGGTGGAGGCAGCAGAGTTTTGGTATTTCACTAAATCTCAAAATAATAATAATAATAATAACGCTTCTGAATAGGAAAACCAAAACACTATGAACATTAGTTACAGCAAAACTAGATATCTCCATGAGTCCTCAAATACAATTAAGGCAACAAGAAACCACTCACAACTGTGAGACTTGGGGGTTATCAAGTGTGGGAGAAAGTAAAGGGATGCAAGGGATAAATAGATGATTTATTTACCCAAAACAGCCTGGGTATGATGACAAATTACGGTGGGCCAGTTAAGAATATCAGCTGAAAGTGGGAAAGCGGGGGATGAAGTTTAGCCCACTTTTGTAGCAGATGAGTACAAAAGACTCAGGGTTAGAAGGACAAAGACATTTGAGTGGTGAGGCATCCCCGAATTCTAGAAATTCGTCTACCAGAGCTCCCTTCCAGGATAAGGCTCACACTGAGGAGAAATGAGCTGGATAGAAGCAAAACAAAGAGAGATCCAGATAAAAGTGGGCAGGAAGATAGAATCAGAAAACCTCAAAATGCAAGCAGCCATTTTAACACCAACAAAAACAACAGAGGAAGGAATTCTGTGCATTTGCTGCCCTGAACCACTTCTCTTTCTAAGAGTTTTGGAAAAATAATTTCGCATAAAAATGAGCAACAGAAATGTATCTAGGTCAACTCCCATACAAAGTTATTATAAGAAGAAAAAAAAATAAGGAACAGAATCACATCTTTGCAGATAGCAAAAGCATGCCAGAAAATCGTGCCAAAAAGAGGATTAAAACATAACGGTATTTTAAAATGAGTGAGAAGTATTAATAAAATGATACAAGACATGAAAGAACAACAGAAATCAGAACTGAAAAAACTCAGAAATGGAATTAAAGAATTCAGGGAAGAACACAAAATTATAAAAGAAATGACATCCATATTAGAATGAACGTGAGAAGAAAGGCATACAATAGCTCACACTGTAAGAGAAATAGAAGGTGAAAAAGAGGAAAGCTTTCAAGATAAAAAAAGATAAATGAAGGGATTAAGAAGTATTCATCATATATTAATGTATATATGTGGAATCTAGAAAGATGGTACTGATGAACCTATTTTCAGAGCAGCAATGGAGACACAGACGTAAAAACTTGTGGACACAGGTGGAAAAGGAGAGGTGAGATGAATAGAAAGAGTAGTATTGAAACATACACATTACTGTATGTAAAATAGGTAGCTGGTAGGAATCTGCTTTATGACACAGGGACCTCAAATCCGCTCTGCTTACCTAGGGGTGAGATGGGGTGGAAGGTTCAAGAAGGAGGGGACATATGTATGCCCATGGCTGATTCATGTTGATGTAAGGCAGAAATCAACACAATATTGCAAAGTAATTATCCTCCAATTATAAATAAATAAATTTCTCGGCCTTAAAGCCATCTTTTGATAAACCTCCATGCCATGAGAATGAAGTGGAGGAAGAAGTGAACGCACAAGTTGAAGCACAAAAGAAGAAAGATGAGGCAGAGGTCCAAGTAAACCTGCATAGCCATGGAAACCACAGGAGCAGAAACAAGGGAAGCTGGAGGCCAGTGATGCCAATACAAATTGCGGGATGGCATGCCTACTATCTAGAACTTGTCTCAATGGATCTGGAACATCCATGGCTTATCTGATCACCTTGACCACCTTCGAGAGACCCACCTTGCTTATATCAAAGGGGTCCCTTTTGGTCCTTTGCCCCGGACCTGTGATTTTTGGACTGAATTGTGGCTGAATGTAACATGTATACAGTAAATCATCTCTTTTGCTGTCTTAGCTGAAAAAAAAAATTGTTAAATTATTCATTCAAGAGATAGGCAAAATCATTAATACAGGTAAAGAAGATTTAAAATATGGATACTGTAAATCCCTGAAGAAGAAAACCAAATCAAGAAAACTGAGCAAATACTAAAAAATTTGTGAGATTAAAAAAAAAAATGTATTTGAAGCCACACATTGAGAGAGCATACTGTGTGCTTGAGAACATCAATATACAGCAACTGACACCAAGATATAGTCTAGTTAGATGACTAAATTTTATAAAAATGAAAAAAAATCATTTGAACTAGGCAAAAACAGTAAATGACTTATAAGAAAAGGAAAATTACATTATGATTAAACTTTTAATAACATATTTAAGACACTTAAGGAAACATATTACATGCCAAGGATTTTTGTATCTGGAAAAACACTGACTTTCAAGTATAGAGGACAAGCCAGCTTGTTATTAACATGCAAGAATTCAGGGACTATTGTTCCCATGAGTTCTTTCGAGGAATGAATTTTAGATAGTAACTCGACTAGAGAGACATCTGCATAAGGGCTGGCGGTGAACATCAGTCTTATAGTTGCTGATGGAACTAAAACTAAATGAGGGTGCAAAGGGAATGTATATATTGTATGTAATGGCTGTATGCTAAAATAATACAGTGCAATGATTGAAAGGTGTAACGATATGGGGAAAGCATATTCAAATAACAATTTAACTGCTCTCAAGGATTATAAAATATATTAATAATAGCAGAATTAAGATCGACATCCTGAGCCTCTTGTATGTGAAAAGGAGGATAGGTAAATGAGTAATCATGAGATATTTTAATCAATCCCCTTGTCCATGAGAGTTAGGACTTCAACTGGGGAAAGAAGATACAGATATGAGACAGAAGATGCAAAGAAAAAATCCTGCAGTCCTGAATTTGAATTTAAAGTGACAGGAAGAACTCATTAGATGTTTTATCTTAAAATAAGTAAATATATATATGTATGTTTTCTATCACTGTCAACAGAGGAAGTCTAGAAAGAATGACCGACTGAGTAGCAATGAGATTCCTATGCACTCAAACCTTGCGGTCTTAGTACTATTTCCCACTAAAAGAAACCAGAGCATCTAAGAGAAATGACTGATTTCAAGCCTGGGCTTGGAAATGTACAAGATAGACTAGTACAACTGTCATACCAGTTGGTAAGGAAGGATCAAAGATTATGCAGACATATCAAAAGGATGTAGGAGTCAGCTTACAGAAGTTCCCACTGGTCAAAGATGAGACAAATTTGAGCTTCAAAAGGATAATAACTGAAGTAGACTGAAACTCATCAAATGCATATAAATTCATGAGTTCATAATGATACTGTAAAGAACACCTAGGGACGTTACTTTGCCAACAAAAGTCTGTCTAGTCAAGGCTATGGTTTTTCCAGTGGTCATGTATGGACGAGAGAGTTGGACTCTAAAGAAAGCTGAGTGCCAAAGAATTGATGCTTTTGAACTGTGGTGTTGGAGAAGACTCTTGAGAGCCCTTGGACTTCAAGGAGATCAGACTAGTCCATCCTAAAAGAGATCAGTCCTGAATATTCATTGGAAGGACTGATGCTGAAACTGAAACTTCAATACTTTGGCCATCTGATAAGAAGAACTGACTCATTTGGAAAGACCCTGATGCTGGGAAAGATTGAAGGCGAGAGGAGAATGGGATGACAGAGGATGAGATGGTTGGATGGCATCACCAACTCAATGGACGTAAGTTTGAGTCAACTCTGGGTGTTGGTGATGGACAGGGAGGCTTGGTGTGCTGCAGTCCATGGGGTCACAGAGTTGGACATGACTGAAGGACTGAACTGAACTGAACTGACTAAATGACAGTTTGGGATGATACCACAAGGGCAATAAATTATTTGAAAACTGGCAAGTAGAGAAAAAGAATCAAGCATTTACCCTGCCTTTCTTAGAATAAATAGTACCATTAGTAACCGTGGAGAAAAAATACATGCCAGAATTCAGGGAATATTGTTCCCTGAGTCCTTTCTAAGGAATGAACTTATGACAGTAACTCAACTATCTAATGGAGAAGGCAATGGCACCCCACTCCAGTACTCTTGCCTGGAGAATCCCAGGGACGGGAGAGCCTGGTGGGCTGCTGTCTATGGGGTTGCACAGAGTCAGACATTACTGAAGCAACTTAGCAGCAGCAGCAGCAGCAACTATCTAAAAACATCTCTAAACGGTAATGATGATGAGGGAAACTGACTCTAAAAAATTTCAGCTACTAAATGAAATATAATTGATATATTACAACAGCACCATTTTGTAACCTCCAATGAAATAATATCAAAAAAATAAAACAAGAGAAAAACACTTATGATGGCCTCCTGATGAAAGAAAACACCATCACTTATAGCCTTGCCGAAGAAATCAAACTGGAGTCTGGTCAAGCCTCAGATCTAGCTGCCATTTTCAGGAAATACAGACACAGAGAAACATATTCAATCGTACCACAGGGATGCCACCAACAAAATGCAGAAACTATAGGGCAGATTCCTAGCTCATTTACAAGGAAAAGGAAGGGATGGAAAAGAAACTGGTAGATTAAAATAGGACTTAAAAGACACATCAAAAATTTAAAAACTGGACAAAACTATGGTGTCTGGAGATACCCAGTAGGATGATAAAGTTATGAAGCAATATAAGAAGATGATTATAGTAACAGGCAGTTTTTTTTTTTTTTTTTTTTTTACTCAGATCTAGCTGCCATTTTCAGGAAATACAGACACAGAGAAACATATTCAATCGTACCACAGGGATGCCACCAACAAAATGCAGAAACTATAGGGCAGATTCCATAGCTCATTTACAAGGAAAAGGAAGGGATGGAAAAGAAACTGGTAGATTAAAATAGGACTTAAAAGACACATCAAAAATTTAAAAACTGAAAAAAAAAAAAATTTAAAAACTGGACAAAACTATGGTGTCTGGAGATACCCAGTAGGATGATAAAGTTATGAAGCAATATAAGAAGATGATTATAGTAACAGGCAGTTTTGTTTTTTTTTGTTTTGTTTTGTTTTTTTTTTAGGGAGAAGGAGGAGTTTTTGATGGGATGGAGCATGTGGGTGGGACTTTTGGAGTAGCCAGCAATCTGTTCCTTTTTGAACATAGTCTTGTTCCTCTGTACTATGTTTACAAAGATGTTCACCTTTCAATAGCTTTTTGTGTGGTTTTCTGCATTTGTTTCCTTTTACCAGGAAAAGATTTAAAAATTACCCATAAATAATACTACACATCATCTATAGATTCATAGACAATGAAGTGAATGTAAAAGTATAAAATTTGACAAAGCTAATATCCATCAAGTTCACATGAATGGTTCTCTCTAGAGAGGTAGAAGGAAAACGGAACTGGGATCAGGGGAGGCCAAAGTGCCTTCTAGTTTATTTGTCACGTTCTAATTCCATGAAAGAAAGATGATGCAATTATGCCAAAATGTTAGCAGTAGTCAGACTGGGACATTGCAAGCACATGTATTTATCTATTATCTTCTTTTAGTTTTTATTTTTAAATACAAAAATGAGCTTATGAGTGTGCACTGTGACTGTAAGCAATAAATTTTCTAAAGGTGCATTGATGCCATTGACACAGCATTTGTTAAGTCAAAGATAAAACTGTCTTGAGTCCAACTATCTTATTTAAAAATAATAATGTAGGCATCTTTGGAGAATTAGTTCCTTAACATTAAGTGAATGAAAATTTGCCTCTCAATGAAGTTTACTCATTGTGATTGTACACCTAAGAATATTCTAATATAAGGGAAATAGAATTAATATTTTCATTCTGATGAATTTAAAACAACTGTAAAATTTGCTTAAGGGCTTCCCAGGTGGCTAATGGTAGAGAATCCACTTGCTAATGCAGGAGATGTGGGTTCAATCCCTGGGTCAGGAAGATCCCCTGGAGAAGGAAACGGAACCCTACTCCAGTATCCTTGCCTGGGAAATCCCATGGACAGAGGAGCCTGGTGTGCTACAGTCCATGGGGTTGCAAGAGAGCCAAACACAATTTAGCAACTAAACAACAACAGCATACAATTTGTTTAAACTACAGATCATTTCCTTCTTTTGCAGGATGTGTAAGGGATTTTACTGAGATCCAATTCATACCAATGGAGTGTTCCCAGATTATTTTCCAGTTTGGAATTTTAAGATCCATTGTCTTTTCAGACTAAATAAAACTTTGTGTTAGAAGGGATGTATGTGCATTTGAGAATGTGCATGTGGTTAAATTAACATAAATCATTGAAAATTATTTATTATTGATTTTTTTTTTTTTTTGCCTTCCTGGTACTTAAGGTCATGATAACTAGGTCGGCAAATCATTATAGATGATTCACAAAAAGATTGGCCATTTGACATTTTACTCCCTAAATGTCCACAGCAATCTCATTCTGCTATGATGGAAAATGAATATCTGGGGAAAAAATGCCTAGAGTGTTCTTTTGTGTGTTTCTTTTAATTCCTATGATCCCCATAAGAATATCAACTCACAGAAAGAACACAGTCAGATTCTCCTCTGTAAACTCATGTAGGGTATAAATTCACTCATGATGGCTCATGAGTGAGAAAAGAATCAGACCCATAGTCAAGTGACCCTTTTTACATTACCCGGCAAGTAGCTGCACACTCTCTCCATTGAGCTCTGGACCGTCGAGTTGTGAACTTGAGTGAGCTGTTCAATCATAGACACCACCAGCACACACCCTGCAGGGAGCAGAAGAGAAGTCAGCTATGTCGCATGGAAAGCTTCTCTGGAGGACTGGAAGAAGAAAAGGGGATATATGTGTGTCCTTAAGAACACAAACCTTCCCAAAACAGAGAACTTTTCTTTGCCATGATTTTTATAATTGACCACATGAATGAGTATGCTTAGTTTTTAGTGAAATATGATAAGAAAATTGCAACTTTGGGGGTCAGAAAGACAGATTATCCACTGACTTTTGTCACTTTTAAGCTATGTGACTTCAGGGAAGTAATTGAATCTTGCTTTATTTCCATTTCACTTTGATCATATGGGGGAAACAGGTGCCATTTATAGGAGTTAGTGTGTAGAAGACAGCCAGCCAGCACTGAGGTCAGGCTCAGTGGACAATGGCCTTTGCTGTCTGCTCTCCCTCCCTTCTGCAGTAGACAGCTTCACTGTGAGTAGATCATTCCCACCTTACACATGCTCAAGTCAGAAAGACAGATTATCCACTGACTTTTGCAACTTTTAAGCTATGTGACTTCAGGGAAGTAATTGAATCTTGCTTTATTTCCATTTCACTTTGATCATATGGGGGAAAGAGGTGCCATTTATAGGAGTTAGTGTGTAGAAGACAGCCAGCCAGCACTGAGGTCAGGCTCAGTGGACAATGGCCTTTGCTGTCTGCTCTCCCTCCCTTCTGCAGTAGACAGCTTCACTGTGAGTAGATCATTCCCACCTTACACATGCTCAGCTTATGACTTGGGCTCAGATTTTTAATTGCAGGAAAGCAGTGGAAATTGCCCAACATTTGGAGTCAGAAGACCTGGGACTGAGTCCTGCCCTTGAATCTTGGGCTTATCATGTATCCTTCCTAAGCCTTGGCTTCCTCATTGCAAAGTAGTTAAGTTTCCTGTAGGGGTGCTGTGATGATTAAATGAGATGATAGTACAAATGAAGATGGCTTTGAAATCAAAACACTATTGTAAAATATTATTTTACTTCCCAGCTATAAAGCAGTCTGCTTGAAAGCATGTACCAATACAATAAGTGTCTAGAAGGAACCTTGGATTAAATTAAGAATACATTTCTCAAGCTACCTTGATGTATGATAATGGTTAAGGCTCAGAATTGCTAGGCTAACACCCCTAGAAGTTTCTGTCACCAGTCTAAATTGCTGGGGAAGACCAAACCTTCTTTGTCCAAAGGGAGGGGACTCTATTCTATACACAAGGGGTTGGTTTTTCAAAGATCAGTAATTCTGAGAAGAAACTGTTCAGCTTCCCTGAGATAAGAGGAGTGGCATCTATTAGCAGAGGCTGTTTTCCAAGGAGGCAAAAGAAGGACTACATCTAAAATAAAGAAGTTCCAGGGTGGCTGGCCCAGCAATCAGCTCACTATTATCCATCTCCTCAAGAAGCTAGGGACCCAAGTTCACATGCAGTGTCATTAAAACCAAATTCCCACTAGGAATCCTTGAGGGATAGTGGTTGATAACAGATGTGAATAATACAACTGGGCTTCTCTAGACAGAAAGAAATTAAACCTCTCATAGAATGAGAGATTGCCAACAAAGAAGGAGAGACTTCCACCTTTCTAGACATTGCAACACCTGATCAGGCTTTGGCCTCAGTTGTTCTGTACCCTTTGGCAAAGCTGGGCTCACCAATCTGAGATACTTCAACCTTGATAACCACAGTCTTACTGCTCTGGGAGCATCTTCCTCTGGGGCATTCAACTTCAATTACCAAGGTGGATTAGGTGTGCTTTAACCTAAGCCATGCATTGAGGGCTTTATTACATTGCAGTGAATTCAGTAGCTGATACTCATTAGCACTTTACAGTCTTAAAAACATTTTCATATATACTTTGTTTTATTTTACCAATAACTTTTCAAGAAAAGGGGCTTCTCTGGTGACTCAGAAGGTAAAGAATCTGCCTGCAATGTGGGAGACTGGGGTTCAATCACTAGGCTAGGAAGATCCCCTGAAGAAGGGAATGGCTACCCACTCCTGTATTCTTGCCTGGAGAATGCCATGGACAGAGGAGCCTGGTGGGCTACAGCCCATGGGATCACAAAGAGTCAGACACAACTGAGCAACTAACACTTTTTCAAAAGATGGATGCAATACAATCTCATTTCAGAATATTTTTAAAATATACAGCAGTGTTAAAAAGACAAACATCACTTAAATCATCCAGAGATAAACAAATTTCACTTTTAAACACAAAATATATATAATATACATGCTTTTTTAACATTTATAATGCACTTTTCAATCTTGATTTATGTCTCTGCTAATCACTTGTTAAGTTAGGTGGAGCTAAATACATTTTAATAACTGCAATTTAAAATAATTATAAGTGATTATATTGCAATGTAACAAGAGGATACAGTGTGGTATAGTTGAAAAGGGAGAAGCTTTGAAATAAAAAATAAGCTTTTTTTAAAAATCAAGTTCAAATACTGGATTAGTCACTTAAAATGGTGTAACTTTGAACAAGTTACCTAACCCTCTGGAACTTCTTATTAAGAGTTTACAAAGAAGACATACAGATGGCTAACAAACACATGAAAAGATGCTCAACATCACTCCTTATCAGAGAAATGCAAATCAAAACCACAATGAGGTACCATCTCAAGCCAGTCAGAATGGCTGCTATCAAAAAGTCTACAAACAATAAATGCTGGAGAGGGTGTGGGAAAAAGGGAACCCTCTTACACTGTTGGTGAGAATGCAAACTAGTATAGCCACTATGGAGAACAGTGTGGAGATTCCTTAAAAAACTGGAAATAGAACTGCCTTATGATCCAGCAATCCCACTGCTGAGCATACACACCGAGGAAACCGGAATTGAAAGAGACACGTGTGCTCCAATGTTCATCACAGCACTCTTTATAATAGTCAGGACATGGAGGCAACCTAGATGTCCATCAGCAGATGAATGGATAAGAAAGCTGTGGTACATATACACAATGGAGTATTACCCAGCCATTAAAAAGAACACATTTGAGTCAGTTCTAATGAGGTGGATGAAACTGGAGCCTATTATACAGAGTGAAGTAAGTCAGAAAGAAAAACACCAATACAGTATATTAACGCATATATATAGAATTTAGAAAAATGGTAATGACACCCCTATATGCAAGACAGCAAAAGAGACACAGATATAAAGAACAGACTTTTGGGCTCCATAGGAGAAGGTGAGGGTGGGATGATTTGCAAGAATGGCATTGAAACATGTACATTACTATATGTGAAAAAGATAACCAGTCCAAGTTTGATGCATGAGCCAGGGCACTCAAAGCTGGTGCACTGGGACAACCCAGAGGGGTGGGATGGGGAGGGAGGTGGGGGGGAGGTTTGGGACAAGGGGATACATGTACACCCATGGCTGATTCACATCAATGTACAGCAAAAACCATCACAATATTGTGAAGCAATTAGCCTCTAATTAAAAAAACAAAAGTTTACAGTTAGAGTATAAGTTCCTGTGGGCAGGATTGGGGTCTTCCTATTTCTAACTTTGAGTACCTGGCTTGGAGGAAGGAGATAAGAGATGTTGGCTGAGTCAAAGCAAACTGACTAGAGAGCCACTTGAGGGACAATTCAGTTGTCACTTGGTGCAGACCTCCATAGAAAAGGATTAATGAATGCAACTGACTTTGTGTTCTAGCTCAGTTATCTCACAGATGACATTGCTTACTCTTTGTTCCATGTCATTAGAGGACATGGCTCCACTTCTCATCCTGCTGTGCAACAACCAGCACCCTCTCTTAAGTCAACCAGCAGATTGTATAGCAAACAGTCACAACACATAGCTCAGGATCAAAGAAGAATGCAGTGGAGGTTGGGTTGAGCTCTTGCATAGCAGTCACTTCATAGAGTCTCATCAATGAGCTGCAGCATTTATCACCCAGAGTGGACTTGAAACACACAGGTACATACCTGTTTGTTTTCATCCTTGGCATAGAAGGACAAATGCATAGAAAACTGTGCTGCTTGAGACCAACCAGCTTCTTTGTCCTTACAGAGGTGAGGTTTTCTTTTACTCAGAGCAGTCCCAACAAGGGCTGATGACTTTCATGGCTCCTTAGCACTACTCACTTAAATAGGAAATCATTTGATAGTGCCACTTGGCAAGTCCTAAATAAAAAGGAACCCCTCCCTCCCCTCCCCCCCAGTTTAACCGTCTCTAAAGATTGGGTATATCTTGCCACTATCGCCACTCTGCCTAGTGAAGAGTTGTTATGATCAAAAGAACTCTACAGAAAAGCAGGTAATGGGGCTTGAAATATGTAAACGCCCGTGCTGGGCTCAGCTTTGATTTGAGTCCCACTCACTTGGACATCCCCGCCCATTTCCACCGAGCTGAACTCCCCTTGGGTTGTTAATTTAGGGTCTGCAGTGAGGTGTGTCCTGAATCCTTTAGTACAAGAATAGAGAAATTGACTTTGCTATAGTTTCTAATAAGAGGTTTCACTGTCTTGACAGGCTGAAAAAATGTTTTCCCTTGGAGAAATGCATGAACAGAGTAATTCTTCCCATTATAGACTATTCTCTGGCTGCTAATAAAAAGGCCTGGGTTTGCTGAAGCAAGTTTGTCCAAGCTACTATTCATTTAAGAAGTGATGAGAGTGGGTGAGAACTATGTATTTTGCTCAGTGGTCACCATCTGAAATCTTCCATATGGAAAGTCTCTTCCACCTGGCAACTGAAAATAATGAGTATAATAGAAACAGACACCCCTGACATTGTAAGAAAAGAAGCAAATAGGCTAGAATAAAAACACCTGCCACAGGAATCTGCTTCTAGACACACATCTCAGGTAGACTGCAGACTGTACCATGGAATCTTTTTGAAATGAAACAGAACTCTTAAAACTCTAATTATAATCGTATCTGTGCTGGTTAGAGATGCAGCCAACTGCAGAGAGAGATCTATTAGATTTCCCATTTGTCTGAAGCCTGCACTTCATCAAGAAGCCTTGAAAGCACCTGGCAGTTGTCAGAACCAGAGTCGGCGTGACTACACTTTCTTTTTGACCCTGAGTTGGGGCATAAATAATTCATTACATGGCTTGAATATTCCTTGCAGATTTCAAAGAGTTTTGCATACATTTTCATCTCATTTAAACTTCACAACAACTTGACTCATCACTGTAGAAATTATTGCTCTCACCGTACAGACCAGAAGTCACAGGCTCAGAGACGTTAGGTCCTTGCCAAGTATATAGCTAGTGAGCAAGGGAACTGAGACTGGAACCCAGTATGTAGTCTGAATCTCTTCTGGATGCCAGGCACCATGCTGAGCTGTGAGTACACGCTGAGAACAAACTGATATGGTTCCTGCCCTCTCAGATATTATGCTCCATTAGGGAAAAGTGGTCATAAACAAATAGGCACACATGCACTTATAAATAATTTCAGGTCCCATGAAGAAAAGGAACAGGGTGAGTAACAGAAGGCAATGAGAACGAAGATGGTGTAAAACTTAGCTAGAGCTGATAGAGAGAGAAGGCTTCTCTGAAGAACACACACACACAAAGGCTAATATAATAGAAAGGAACAAGGTTTGACGGGCCAGGAAGGCTTCGTAGGCAGGAGGAGCTGATACCCACTTGATGGGAATGAAACTGGGAAAACCTGGCATTAGGAGATGAGGTGCAGACATAGGTGTAGGTCAGGACTGTGGGTTTTGTAGATGGCAAAAGAGGTAAGGATTCAACGTGAGAGGAATGGGGAGCTGTGAATAGGTTTTGAGGAGAGGATTGTTTCCATTTGACCTGTGTCTTAAAAATATCATGCTGGCTGTCCTGAGGAGGAAGGTTTTTAGAGGGCAGTACGGGGGCAGAAGGTTGAAGAAGGAGGCTATTTTGGGCCTGGGGAGAGATGATGGTTTATTGGCTAGAGTAACGAGTGACAATGGGAGTGGAGGAAAATAGACAAATCTGGATCTACTGTGGAGGTTGACCCAAGGGGATTGATTAATGAACTGATGAGAGATGTGAGGAAGGTCGAATCAAGGATGACTCTTTCATTTCTGGTTTGGGTAACAGAGAAGTGTAGAACACAGGTTTTAGAGTCACAGCCCACCTGGATTTCTGTCCTTGCATCTCTGTTGGACCAGCATGACATTTTCAAGTTCATTTCCCATATGACCCATCTCCCCCAACCCGGTGCCCCTCCGCAAATGCCTAAATTCTGTTCTCAGGTTTTCCTAATAGGGTGGGAGCAGAGGATATAGTTTTTTTATATGTTGTAATTCTAACCAACAACCTTTATCCCCAGACTTTCTCACTTTGGTGAAAAGGAAATAAGAAAGAAAGGTAGGAAAACAATCACCTAAAATGATCCTACAGCCAGCCTTGTTTCTCTAAGATATTATATACGAAGCCAGACAGGGTAGCACACAGCTCAGCTGTGAATACTACACTTTCACCTTTTTGTCTGCTTTCTACTCTCAGTCTGGATATGGAAGGGAGAGAAGGTAGGAGAAAAAAAGAGAGAGGAGGGGAGGAAAGAGAAGGGGGAAGCCATGGTACAGTAGAGAGTGAAGAATTTGGGGCTCAGACAGACCTGGGTTCAATTCTTGCTTCTATCACTTATGAGTTGTTATATTTGGCGGGATTGTTAACCTCTCTGAACCCAGATTTTTGGTACCCACAGAACAGAATAATAAAGCCCCCTTGTGTGGTATACATTAAAAATGGTCACAGACATTTTACACTTCCTCCCATGAAGAGATGATGTCTATTTTCCAGCCCTTTGAATCTGGCCTTGTGACCTTGCTTTCATCAGTAGAATGTAGAAGTGACAGCTTTTCAGATCCAACTCTAGACCCCAAGAGGCCTTGCATTCTTCCATTTTTCCCATTTAGAATTTCACAGCCATGAGCTTGAGCTAGTCTGCTGGAGAGGCCACATGAAGGGAAAGTCCAGTAATACTCTGCCAACTATCAGGTTTGGGAATGTGTGTGTGTGTTAGTTGCTATGAGGCCATTCTAAATATCCAGCTCATCATTCCACCATCTACCAACTGGGTGCAGCAGCAGTAGTGAGCCTACCTAAGACCAGCTCAAAGGCCACTGAACAATGCTCAGGCAAAAAATGCCCACCCTCAGGATTGCAAGCTAATAAATGATTGCTGTGTAAGTGCACAGAGGCTTGTGATTCGGCAACAGCTATCTGAAAACCTGGCAAAAGTCTTGTGAGGATTAAGTGATACAACACATAGAATGCACATGGTGCCTGGTGCAGAGTAGATGTTTAAGGTTAGTTTCTACCCCACCTGCTGAGACCATCATAGGGTAAAGAACACATCTTCCATGACTTTTCTTTAAAAAATAGAAGCTCAGAAACCTATTTTTGAAAAAACATGTAATATCACTAATCTTTTTCCTTTTCAATGGTTGAATTTACTTTTATTATAGATATCTTGTATTTTCAATGTATTTGGGCATATTAGGCTCTGGGTCCTAAAACAAACATCACCTGGAATATATTTTTATGAGAAAATGCTCAGTGAGTTTCAAACTGCCATCTCTCCCAAAAACACTGGCAGTGAAAGAGGCACTATATTGGATAATTACTGGTGAGAACAAAGCTAAGGGCATCTCCAAGCAAAGCAGCAAGAGGAAATTAGCAGACTGTGCTGAGAAATACAGAATAGTGTGCTTGGCTAATTTAGAAATATATAAAAAACAATGATAGAGAAAAGACAATGAGGACACTGGGAGTCAATCCATCCTGTTCTTATTCAACACATACTTACTAGCGTCCACCGTCCACTATGTGCTCATGGAGAAGGAAACAGCAACCCACTCCAGTATTCTTGCCTGGAGAATCCCATGGATGTAGGAGCCTGGTGGGCTACAGTCCATGGGGTTGCAAAGAGTCAGACAATATATTATATACGACTGAGCGACTTCACTCACTCACTCACTCACTATGTGCTCAGAGGCTTGAGTATACAAAGAATAAGAGAAATCACAGAACACTAGGAAATGCTGAAGATCAGAAAAATAATCTAGTTATTGCAACCTGCAAGTGTTTGGTGGAGGGGCCTGTTAGTGCTTTGGGAACACGTAGGAAGAAGAAATTAACGCTGCTTTTGGTATGTAGTGACATTTTCCTGAAAGAGTTGAGTGTTACGAGACGGAAGGACCTTCTTTGACAGAAGAAAGGCAGGAAAGGACTTCAGGAAGAGAGTAGCAGTATTTCTAAAGATTTGAATGTAAGAATGAGAAGAGCTGGCCAAGACTAGAGCCCAGGCTCCATGGGAAAGGAAGAGTTAGAAAGTTAGGAAGAAGATAGATCCTGAAGAGGCTTGAAGGTCAGATTACAGACCACCAGCTTCATGCTCTAGAATATGCTGCTGCTGCTGCTGCTGCTAAGCCGCTTCAGTCGTGTCCAACTCTGTGCAACCCCATAGACGGGAGCCCACCAGGCTCCTCTGTCCTTGGGATTCTCCAGGCAAGAACACTGGAGTGGGTTGCCATTTCCTTCTCCTCTAGATCAATGGTTTCAAACATTTTGTTCTGAACCCCCAAAAGAAATTTGAAAAACTATGTACCCTTCTACATTTTAATAGATGTTAAAATATTATTAAGGGATATAAGTTCCATTAGTTGCAAAGGGTACAATCCCAGCATGATTGTAAATATTATAATAGAAAAATTACATTAATCTTCCATATGTATCCAAAAGAATCTAAATATTATAATGACTTATACCTACTCTCATCTACTTTAAAAATATATGATCAAATTCTTCTTTCACAGTGAAAAATTTGCATTGATAATTCCTTTCCTTGAACTCATATTTCAGTGAAAAGTCTACTTCACTCAATTTTCCTTCCACTAGAGTTTTATCCCAATATAATGTATTTTTATGGTTGAAGGTATTTTTTCACACTAAAAATATGTATAAAATTTAAATAAAACCTTTACTTTCTTGTGAATAAAACACTAAAAGTATTTTAAAAATTCTTCTGAATAGAGTTTTATCTTTCTTAGAGTTTTCTTCTGGATAGAGTTAACTCATCTAAGCAATATGTATTGTCAATTTGATAAACAATTTCCAAATAATAAAAGTAAAATTTTCTTGGAATTCCATCTTTTAATGAGATGGTTGGACTATTTCAATTAATACCTATATCTTTGAAAAATATTACTCATGTAAAGACACAAGGTTCATGTCAAGTATCATGTTGTTTTTTTTTAATTGAAGTTGATTACAATTTGTGTTTACTACTGTACAGCAAAGTAATTCAGATATATTCTTTTTCAGATATATGCTTCTCCATTATGGTTTGTCATAGAATGTTGAATATAGTTCTCTAAGCTCTACAGTAGGACCTTGTTGTTTATCCATTCTATATATAAAACCTTACATCTGCTAACCCCAGTGTTTTTAATTTTCATTTTTAAAGAGGTAACAGCTGAGAAAATATGCTTACTTAAATAAGTAAAAGAGAATGGAAGGACTTCTGATATGGTGGTGTCACTCAATTCTCTAACTCCTCTGAGTTAAATGTCAAAAATCATAGGGCTTGCCTGGTGGCTCAATGGTAAACAATCTGCCTGCCAGTGCAGGAGACATGGGCTCAATCCCTGGTCCTGGAAGATCCCACATGCCATGGAGCAGCTAAGCCCCTGTGCCAGAACTACTGAGCCCACGCTCTAGAGACCGGGAGCCGCAACAGGAGAAACCCCTGCGGTAAGAAGCCCGGGCACCACAACTGGAGAGCAGCCCCTGCTCGCCACAGCTAGAGAAAAGCCCGTGCAGCGACGAAGACCGGCACAGCCAAAAACAGATACATAGATAAGACTATAAAAATTAAGGTAGCAGTGGTTCTGAACCCTAGAGTCAATGTTATCTTTCATAATCAATACTTTATAAATCCCTTGAACTATTTTGAAATCATATTCTTAGATAATAAAACCTACCTACACAAACCATTTTATCAGAGTAAACTTAGTGCTTTAGGCACAATTTCAAGGAGCACTAGCAATAAATTAATTTATAATAAGAGTCTATACTTTTCGTACTGTTCATGGGGTTCTTATGATCAAACCAGTTAGTTCTATAGGAAATCAGTCCTGAATATTAATTGGAAGGACTGATGCTGAAGCTGAAGCTCCAATACTTTGACCACTTGACGCGAAGGACTGACTCATTGGAAAAGACCCTAATGCTGGGAAAGATTGAAGGCAGGAGGAGAAGGTTGGATGAGATGATTGGATGGCATCACCGACTCAATGGACATGAGTTTGAGCAAGCTTTGAGAGTTGGTGATGGACAGGGAAGCCTGACGTGCTGCAGTCCTTGGGTTTGTAAAGAGTCGGACATGACTGAGCGACTGAACTGAACTGAGTCTATATTTTAATGCATAAGTATTAAGGCTTTATTATGTTAAAGGACAGAATAAAGTGGTCAAATGTGTCCACTCCGTTTAGAATCACTGTGAACCATGACTTCAGTGCCACTGAAGATGCAGTTACCTTGAGAATGCTATTTTCAAAAGGAACAACTTATGGTGAAGTTCTGATACTTCAAAGTGAAATCACTCTGATTCAGACTGACCATAAATAGAATTCCTAAAAAAGTCAGGATATGTTAAAAGGGTTCAGAAATATTTCATGGGCTTTTTCTTGTATCAATTCATTTTCAGATGAGTCAGGACCTCTTACATTATTAATTGTAATCCCTTTGAATGTTGTTAGGTTTTGTCTCAGCACTCAGAACATTATCTTAAATATAGTAGGTCCTCAATTGATGGTTATTTGTGTGTTAGTTACTTTAGAGTGTGGACATGGCTATTTTACTGGGAGTAACAGAATGACAGCTGAATGCTACTGAAATGGTTTCGGTTGTCATTCTCAATTAGAAAAAGGGCCGAAAGTCTGGTCTATCTTGGCCTTTCTTCTCTTTCCAATTTCTTTTGGTAGAACTAGTTTTCTAAAAGAGCGATATATAGGACCTGGCAGAAATACCGAACTCTACAGCTCTGCAGTGAGAAAATCAAAAGAGCCCTTGCTAAGGAACTGCCAACCACAGGTGCAAATCGAAATTAAAATATTTTGCCCTGGGTCCACGAACATCATGAATATATTGATGTAAGGTGTACACTGTGAGTTTCATTTCTTGTAGTGGTAATGAACTAAGTTCCACTGCTTCTTCTTATTGCCACCGGCACTAATAAGAGGTGGTTGACAGGAAACAGTCAAGGAAGATCTCATCAAACTCCTCACGGGCTCAGCAATGCAGAGACTTCTTAGCACATGGTCACCTAGCAGACTAAGGGCTGCAGAGCTGTTTTGAATGTGGTGCACAGAACCCTTTTGTAGAAAGGATTTCAGAGCCAGAAAATGTCTACTTCCTGATATAATATTTACAGACCCAACCCTTGGACAGTATTATAAATCATAGACACTTTTGATCATTGCTCTGAAATAATGCTCAGAAAATATGAATAAAGTAACACAGCTTTCCAAATTTTGGAAATGTTCTCTAATAACTGTGAGGTATTTTCACCAACTTACTTTGTGTCCAGAAACTTCATTAGGATCACTAGGGATTATAGAGAAGTCAAGAAGATCTGACCCAGGGATGGAGAAGGTATGAGATGCCAATTTCTTCCTTGCGCCCTTTGATGAGAAGCGTCTTCTTTCCTTCCCCTTTCTTCCTATGGGGTGGTCTATCACCCTCTATCATCCTCTTGGCCTATCTGAGTTCTCGCCTATTTCCTTTGGACTGGTCCTTTGCTCAGTAACAACCATTTGACTAGGACTCCTGAGCCGTGGAAGACGCATTCTATATCCACAGTGCCTTTTCCCGCCTCTGAGATCCGTGCTGGCAGAGGGACCATAGCCACCTCCTTCTCAGCTGTCACTGGTGCTCACCCGCTCTTGGAATGTAATGGTAAATGCTCTCTGGTTGTCACTCAAGAGCAAGATAGATGAAAGTTTACCAATTTAAAGGTGATCTTAAACAAAAATTCACACTTCAATGCATGAGCATATGTGCATGTGTGTTAAGTCACTTCAGTCGTGTCCAACTCTTTGGGACCCTAGGGACTGTAGCCTGCCAGGCTCCTCTGTCCATGGAATTCTCCAGGCAAGAACACTGGAGTGGGTTGCCATTTCCTTCTCTGGGGGATCTTCCTGACCCAGGGATCAAACCTGCGTCTCTTATGTCTCCTGCGTTGGCAGGTGGGTTCTTTACCACTAGTGCCACAGGTGAAAACCCACGAGCATAGATTATTCTATGCATGAGCATAGATTAGTGAAATCTGTTGTGAATATATGCATAAATAGATTAATCGATGCATTAATCGATGCATGAAGTGCGTTAAACTATGCATGAGCATAGATTAAGGAAATTCTGAATTTGCTTCAGGTAGTTTTCCATTTTAGAAAACAAAATTTTTTATTGGAGTGTAATTGCTTTACAATGTCATGCTAGTTTTTCTGCTCTACAGTAAAGTGAATCAGCTATATGTATATGTAAACCCCCTCTCTCTTGAGCTTCCCTAGCATCCTCTATGCCCCCGACCCAGTCATCGCAGAGCGCTGAGCTCCACTCCCTGTGCTATGCAGCAGGCTCTCACTAGCTGTCTGCTGTACGTGTGGCAGCATCTGTATGTCAATGCTATTCTCTCAACTCACCTCACCTTCTCCTTCCCCTGCTGTATCCACAAGTCCCTTCTCCACATCTGTGTCACTTTTCCTCCCCTACAAACAGGCTCATCTACACTATTTTTCTTTCCATATGCATGCATTATTATACAATTATTTGAAGTAGTAAACGTTTTTGTTTGTTTTCCAATTGTGGCCAAGCCAGTCCTTCTTCCACTTTGAAAAATGATAAATTTAAATGGAAAAATGATCTGATCTGTGATCTGTTGAGGATGTCAAATCCTTTAAGCATATTTACTTAAGGACTCATTTTCTGGTCAGAGCTCTACTGTTCTATGTTCTAAAATGCCCCTGTGTTCTTTTTTCTGTCTGTGATACCCTTGCTAATCTCCAGATCTCACTCTCTCTCTTTTTTCTCCACTGCTTTTGAAAATGCCATGTGGCGAAAGCTGGGAAGATGTCTTTATGAATCTGGGTAAGATGCTGCTGGTGAAGCTGGGCCAATCAACCACAGGGCAGAGGATCCCACCCCGTCAGGCCTGGGTAAGGGTCCCTCTCGGTGTGTGGGTTCCCAGGCACAGCAGGTTCCAGCCTCCTGGGCAGTCCCAGTGAAGAGTGGCAGCTGCTGGCTGTTAGGGAGAAGCACACAGGGGTAGGGGCGCCCCCACAGCATCTAGAGGGCTCAGGGGGCCTGCAGGGAGAGCTGAAATCGCGTCAGTGTCCACATCACGCATGGCCCCTTCTCAAGTCTACGGAGCTCCCTGCAGTGCAGGGCTGTTTGGAGCTCACTGCCTGGAGACACCCAAGCATTGAATCAGGTTTTTCCATTTTCCCCTTCATCACTTGCCTTTATCTGTTACAGAGGACACAAATGTCTGAGCATTGAAGCTCCCCAGAAGCCCTCTCCTTTCTTAGTGATGGCCCCATATGTATAAGATATTTTTCCCAAGTAAAAGAGACTTATATTCAGATAGTCAAAAACTCCCCTACAAACAGGCTCATCTACACTATTTTTCTTTCCATATGCATGCGTTATTATACAATTATTTGAAGTAGTAAACGTTTTTGTTTGTTTTCCAATTGTGGCCAAGCCAGTCCTTCTTCCACTTTGAAAAATGATAAATTTAAATGGAAAAATGATCCGATCTGTGATCTGTTGAGGATGTCAAATCCTTTAAGCATATTTACTTAAGGACTCATTTTCTGGTCAGAGCTCTACTGTTCTATGTTCTGAAATGCCCCTGTGTTCTTTTTTCTGTCTGTGATACCCTTGCTAATCTCCAGATCTCACTCTCTCTCTTTTTTCTCCACTGCTTTTGAAAATGCCATGTGGCGAAAGCTGGGAAGATGTCTTTATGAATCTGGGTAAGATGCTGCTGGTGAAGCTGGGCCAATCAACCACAGGGCAGAGGATCCCACCCCGTCAGGCCTGGGTAAGGGTCCCTCTCGGTGTGTGGGTTCCCAGGCACAGCAGGTTCCAGCCTCCTGGGCAGTACCAGTGAAGAGTGGCAGCTGCTGGCTGTTAGGGAGAAGCACACAGGGGTAGGGGCACCCCCACAGCATCTAGAGGGCTCAGGGGGCCTGCAGGGAGAGCTGAAATCGCGTCAGTGTCCACATCACGCATGGCCCCTTCTCAAGTCTACAGAGCTCCCTGCAGTGCAGGGCTGTTTGGAGCTCACTGCCTGGAGACACCCAAGCATTGAATCAGGTTTTTCCATTTTCCCCTTCATCACTTGCCTTTATCTGTTACAGAGGACACAAATGTCTGAGCATTGAAGCTCCCCAGAAGCCCTCTCCTTTCTTAGTGATGGCCCCATATGTATAAGATATTTTTCCCAAGTAAAAGAGACTTATATTCAGATAGTCAAAAGAGAGCTGTAAGAGTGAATATTCAGCTTGCTTTTCTTTAAATGCTGTTGCTATTATTAACTGGAGACTTTTGCAAAGCCAAGGGAGATGAAAGGGCAGCAAGTTCCCCTTTCCTTACTTAAAATGTCTTCTGTTTCATAGATCTTGTCTTCTGGCTGTAGAATTTTGCAGAAATTGCTTTCCAGTTTCTCAGAGAAATTTGAATTGGATAGAAATCCTGTTGGTAAAAATTGTGAACTCCCGATTTTTCTAAGCAGTGTGTTTTAAAGACTGGGTTTCGCAATTCAGTTAATTTTATTACATCGTGTCCTTCTATTGAAGTAGGTAAGTCCTCAGACATGTATTTATATGACGTCACTCACATTCTCTGTTGATGAATTGGGGAATGTGCATGTGTTACTTCTTCTCTGCCCCTTTTAGCCTTATATCAGTCACTCCTTAGTCATTTCTCATGTCACTCATCAGAAATTCTTTTCATTTGTTCTGCACAAAGCTAACGGAACGTATTGAAGAAATGTAATGAAGTAGATACTAAAATAAATACTGTAAATAGTGATGTGCCAGAAAATGCTAAATGAGGAAAGAAATTGAACACGGGGTAGATGCTGTGAAACTTAATCAACCATCTGCCTTTCATGTCCTTAGCAAATTTTCTTAGGGCGAATAACTTTGCATTTGGTCAAAGCACCTTTGAGAGATCTTGGTGCCCCCAGAGTCAGCCTACAGAATGGATTTTGGTTGGCTTGAAATAAAAATGACACTTTTTCTATCCCAGGGTTTCTGTGAACTTGGAGTCTCAATGGACAATTTCTAGAGACTCTGTTTTTCTGCGACCTGATTATGTGTCTATTCATCCACTTAGAACTGTGCCTTATTTGTCTTTTTTTTTTTAATTTAAGTATAGTTGATTTACAATGTTGTGTTAGTTTCAGGTGTAGAGTGATTCAGTGATTAATATATTAATATATGTGTATAGCAGATATAGGCGTTGTTTTTTCAGATTATTTCCATTTAGGTTGTTACAAGATATCAAATATAATTCCTTGTGCTATGTATGTAGTAGGTCCTTGTTGTTTGGTTTGCATTTCTCTAGTAATTAGCCATGTTGAGCATCTTTTCGTGTGCTTTTTGGCTATCTGTATGACTTCGCTAAGAGTCGGACATGACTGAGCAACTTCACTTTCTCTTTTCACTTTCATGCATTGGAGAAGGAAATGGCAACCCATTCCAGTGTTCTTGCCTGGAGAATCCCAGGGACGGGGGAGCCTGGTGGGCCACCGTCTATGGGGTCGCACAGAGTCGGACACGACTGAAGCGACTTAGCAGCAGCAGCAGCATGACTTCTTTGGATAAATGTCTATTTATTAATAGACCTTCTGCCCATTTTTTGACTTTTTAAAAAATATTCTAACTTCATTGATATATGTGTGCCTTACTTTATGTCAATATTCAGGGATCTTTATTGAATGAATGAATGACAAAATTGGTAAAACGTCATTGCCTCCCGTCCATCATCCGTCACCCTACTTATGTCTCCCACCGCCCCTTCCTGCACTCACAGGTGCCCCCCTCCCCTCTCTGCTCCCCGGGGGGCATCGTGGCCTGTGGGGGCCTGACTTCTGGTTCTTCTGTGTCCTTTGCCGCAGCCGGTCTGCTCCAGGCCACTTGCCTGTGGGAGCCTGCCTCCTTTCCTTCCACGCAGAGAGCAATCTAATGGACGATTTCACACTAATGTGTGAGTGCCTGCCAAGAGCAGAGGTTGTTACATGCATTTTAACAAGTGCAAGTAAAGAAATTGATTTCTAATTATAGGACTTAAGGCATCATAAAATAAAATTTTTAGAAGCAAGGACCTCTTGAGAGCCTATTTTGCCTTTGTGTGACTCAGCCTTGTTGCAGGGTGGAGAGGAGAACTCGGAGTATCACGTGTGATCCCTTCCTGGATATGAGGGCTGGGGTCCCAGCCCTGGCTGAGGGTGGCTCCGTGAACCCCACCCCTTCTGTGCTACTCGCCATCTGGGAGACTCACCTCTGATTGTCAGTCTGAGTTGGCATTCATCATGCGTCTAATGCTGGCGCATGATAAGGACTCATCCAAAGTTTGTTATTTTGCTTTAAAATATGTTAGAAATGGTTAAAGTATCTGAGACCAAATGTTTTAATGTAGTCTAGACAATTCACTAACACAGAATAGTCTCCAGTGGCATTAGTGGTAAAGAATTCGCCTACCAATGTGGGAGATGTAAGAGATGCAGGTTTGATCCCTGGATCGGGAAGATCCTCTGGAGGAGGGCACGGCAACCCACACCAGGATTCTGCTCTGGACGTGTGATCCCTTCCCGGATATGAGGGCCGGAGCCCCAGCCCTGGCTGAGGGTGGCTCCGTGAACCCCACCCCTTCTGTGCTACTCGCCATCTGGGGGACTCACCTCTGATTGTCAGTCTGAGTTGGCACTCATCATGCGTCTAATGCTGGCGCATGATAAGGACTCATCCAAGGTTTGTTATTTTGCTTTAAAATATGTTAGAAATGGTTAAAGTATCTGAGACCAAATGTTTTAATGTAGTCTAGACAGTTCACTAACACAGAATAGTCTCCAGTGGCATTAGTGGTAAAGAATTCGCCTACCAATGTGGGAGATGTAAGAGATGCAGGTTTGATCCCTGGATCGGGAAGATCCTCTGGAGGAGGGCACGGCAACCCACACCAGGATTCTGCTCTGGGGAACTCCATGGACAGCAGAGCCTGGCGGGCTATGGTCCGTGGGGTCAGAAAGAGTCAGACATGACTGAAGCAAATTGGCACACAGGCATGGAAGGATATGATTAGAGGTGTTAATCTTTTGATTCTTTTTCTGGAAAACTTTGCCATGCAGAAACTCTACATTAAATTTCCAAATCTGGGGTGAGGGGCAGTTTCTAACATTTTAGCAGAAAATAAGCCAACGTTCCTGGGGCACTATTGTCATTTTTGGTTTTACAAGACCTCAGAACTAGACTATTTAAAATTCTTATATCCTGTGCGTCATTTCTTTTCCTAGTTGGGAGAAATTGCAGTGTATGTCCCAAAGTTAAACTATTTCAACAGACCTTATGGTACTGACTTAAATAAAAAGCATCATTTTCATTGTACCATGACTGAGAGATTGCAATGTGTTCTTTCATCAGTTAAAACCCATGAGGGTTAATTGGGAGATTTGGATTGACATATACACACTACTATATATAAAATAGGTAACTAATAAGGAGTCTTTGTATAGCACAGGGAACCCTACTCAATACTCTGTAATAGTCTGTATGGGAAAAGAGCATTAAAAAATAGTGAAATATATATGGATCTATGTATAACTAAGGGCTTTCCAGGTGGCTCAGTGGTAGAGAATGCACAAGTCAGTGCAGGAGACACAGGAGTCTTGGGTTCGATCCCTGGATCGGGAAGATCTCCTGGAGAAGGAAATGGCAACCCACTCTAGCATTCTTGCCTGAAAAATCCCATAGACAGAGGAGCCTGGCGAATTGCTGCCCATGGAGTTGCAAAGAGTCGGATGCAACAAGCACACACGTTCATTTTATGTGTATAGCTGATATGTATGTATAACTGATAAATGTATAACTGGTTCACTTTGCTGTACTCCTGAAACTAACAAACATTGCAAATCAGCTGTGGTGGTGGTTTACTTGCCAAGTCATGTCTGACTCTTGTGACCTCATGGACTGTAGCTTGCCTGGCTTCTCCGTCCATGAGACTTTCCAGGCAAGAATACTGGAGTGGGTTGCCATTTCCTTCTCTAGGGGGTCTTGCTGACCCAGAAATCAAGGTCAGGTCTCCAGCCTTGCAGGCAGATTTACTGACTGAGCTACGAAGGAAGTCTGTACTTAAAGCCAAAAAACAAAAACAAAAAACCATGAGGAAAGTTTGCTGTGTAAGAAGGCCTGGTCACCCTTCACGTAGCATCTAGGAGCTCTGTGAAGCTGCTGGGGGCTGCCTGGGATCAGGCTGGGGGTATTGGGGCTGCAGCAGCACTTTGAATCACAGAGGGTTTTAATCACAAGTCTGGACAGCCTGAGTTGCAAGCCTTTTACTGTTTGATGCTCAGACAGGGGCATTACATTTTGGACATGAGGCAAACTTTGTCTTACTATGTAATTTTGGGGCCGAATCTCTAACTTACCACCCAGGACATGCCTGCCTGATTCTGGTTATGTCCTGAATTTAAACAAATGACTGCGCTAGTCCTGCCTCCCTGAGGGCTTTGTGGCTGGTGGGCTTTTAATCTCTTGACGCAGCTCTCATTCTTCCAGATTTATCTGTGTGTTTCTATCCAGCAGTCTTTTAGCTTATTATTATCTTGTTTGGTTCCCTTCCCTCTTATCTGCATTAAATGAAGGACATGGGGAGATTTTTGTGAAGACTTCTGATTTCCCTAACCAGGTGGTCTTGCTGCTTTTGATTAGTTCTGGCGAGATCCAGATTGTACTGAAATTCAGCCACTGAAGTCCTTACTTCCTGCCCCCATTAATCTGCTGGGGCTGCTGGAACAAAATAGCAGGCTGAGTGGCTTAAACCACAGAAGGGTGCTATCTCACGGCTCTGGAGGCTGGGCATCCAAAATGAAGGTGTCAGAGGTTTGGATCCTCCCGAGGCTTCAAGGAGAGGCTGTTGCATCATGTCTCCCAGCTTCTGTGTTCTCTGGCCACCCTTGGCATTCCTTGGCTTGTGGACGTATCACCCCGATCTCTGCCTGCATCGTCACAGACAGTCTCTCTGTGTGCCTGTCTGTGTCCCGAGTTCCCTCATTTACAAGGATACCTGTCCTGCTGGATCAGGGCCCACTGTCCTTCAGCTCAGCCTCACCTTACCTGATGCCCCTGCGACCACCGTGTTTCCAAACAGGGTCATATTCTGAGGTGCTGGGGGTAGGACTTCAGCACAAGGATTTTGGGGGACACACAATTCAACCCACAGCACCCCAGGCATCACCTGGGAGAAGTCCATGTTTTTGGAGAAATGCTGTTACTCCTTGCGGTGGTTTCTACATTTGAAAGATGACACTGCAAGAGTTTG
>SJXQ01008116.1:0-49886 GCA_006408695.1 Aepyceros melampus
TATACACAATGGAGTATTACTCAGCTATTAAAAAGAATACATTTGAATCAGTTCTAATGAGGTGGATGACGCTGGAGCTGATTATACAGAGTGAAGTAAGCCAGAAAGAAAAACACCAATACAGTATACTTACACATATATATGGAATTTAGAATGATGGTAATGATAAACCTGTACGCAAGACAGCAAAAGAGCACAGATGTATAGAATGGCCTTTTGGACTCTGTAGGAGAGGGAGAGGGTGGGATGGGTTGGCAGAGTGGCAGTGTAACATGTGTGATATCGTGAATGAAACGAATCGCCAGTTCAAGTTTGATGCAGGATGCTGGATGCTTGGGACTGATGCACGGGGATAATCCAGAGAGAGGGTGTGGGGCGGGAGCGGGGAGGTGGGGATCGGGATTGGGAGTTCATGTACACTCGTGGCTGATCCATGTCGATGTGTAGCAAAACGAATACAGTATTGTAAAGCAAAACAAACTAAAAAAATAAAAATTAATTTAAAAAAAAGAAACTTGGATCTATATATATATATATTTACAGATGATTCATGTGGTCATACAGCAAAAACTACCATGACATTGTAAAGCAATTATACTCCAATTAAAAGTAAATTTAAAAAATTAAAGTAATTTGCATCTGCTGCAAAAAAAAAAAAATGGTGTCTTCGTTAATGTTCTGAAGAGTCCTTTGACTCTCTCTTCAGACTTGTACTAAATGCTTTGCCAAGTCCTTCCTGTATTCAAATTGAGGTAGAGTTACCAAATTTACAGAGAAGGCAGTGGCACCCCACTCCAGTACTCTTGCCTGGAAAATCCATGGAGGGAGGAGCCTGGTGGGCTGCAGTCCATGGGGTTGCTAACAGTTGGACATGACTGAACGACTTCACTTTCACTTTTCACTTTCATGCATTGGAGAAGGCAATGGCAACCCACTCCAGTGTCCTTGCCTGGAGAATCCCAGGGACCGGGAAGCCTGGTGGGCTGCCGTCTATGGGGTTGCACAGAGTTGGACACGACTGAAGCAACTTAGTAGTAGTAGTAGTAGTAGTAGTACCAAATTTAGTAATAAATATACAGGACACTTACATCTGAATTTCAGATAAATACCTGTTTAGTATAAGTATGACCATGCAATATTTGAGACACACCTTTATTTTAAAAAAGTATTCTTTGCTTATCTGAAAGACTCAACTGGGTTTTTTTTTTTTTTTTTTTTTTTACTTTTTCTTTTGTATTGGAGTATAGCTGATTAACGATGATGTGAACTAGTTTCAGATGCACAGCAAAGGGACTCAGCCGTATATATACATGTGTCCATTCTCTTCCAAACTCCCCTCCCATCCAGGCTGCCACATAACACTGAGCAGAGTGCCCTGTGTTCTACAGTAGGTCTTTGTTGATATCCACTTTAAATGAAGCAGTGTGTACATGTCCACCCCCAACTCTCTAACTATCCCCCCCTGCCCCCTCCCACAGTAACCATAAGTTCTTTCCCTAAGTCTGTGAGAAAGTGTCTTCTATTTTATCTGACAACTTCAAATTGAGGAAGAATAAAAATAGAAAAGCAGAATCATCTCCATCAAATCTATGTAACGCTTCAGCGGAACTAAAGCAGGTCAGTTCCTCAAAAGTAAATGCCACCTAACAGGTCATGATGTGGGGTTGCCTGGTGTGCTGCAGTCCCTGGGCTTATGAGGTGAGGTCTGTCCAACCAGGGGTCGTCCATCACCTGCAGACCGTATTCCAGGTAGTCGTAGAGACTCCTGCCACATCCTCTCTGACAGTTGGGGAGCGCAAGTCTGTGCCCCTGCAGGTTCTCCTCCTCTTCCCTCACCTACTATCCCTTTGGTCTGAGTCCCTTTGCACCTCCTTCTAGCCTCCTCTTCAGTGCCCAGTAAGGCCTTGGTCCTCGTCACCAGCTACCCCTTTGCCCTGCTAAGCCCCCTTTTTGGAGTGGAGCTGCCATTCTTCTAGGTTAGTCCTTTGTCACGCTCCCTGCATCCCTGCTGACAGTCGCCAGCCCCTCAGGAAGGAGGACTAAAGACCTTTTGAGCCAGGTAGGGAAGTAGTCTGTACACCAGATTCAGCAAAGTGATTTTCTCTAGGGAGGGAGAGAGGAACTAGATGGAGAAGGTCTTGGGGTGGTTAGTTGCATATTTAACTTTTTTTTTTGGTTGTGGCAGGTCTTAGTTGCAGTATGTGGGATATATTTCCCCAACCAGGGATCGAACCTGGGCCCCTGCATTGGGAGCGTGGAGTCTTAGTCATTGGACCACCAGGGAAGTCCCCAGATACAACTTTTAAAGAGATGGAGCAAATATATGAAATCTCTTGGTGGAGGTATGGTGTATTATTTCCTTCATATTTCTGTATGTTTGAAATATTACACAGTTAGAATAGGACTTTAAATTTTAAAAAACTATAAATACACTTTAAAAAGTGTGGAAATATGTTAAATTATTTACTAAAAACTTAATTTATAAAAACAAATCTCAGGAGACTTCCCTGGCAGTCCAGTGGTTCAGACTGTACCTTCCAATGCAGGGGATGTGGTTTGATCCTTTGGGAAGCTAGGATCCCACATGCCTTGAGGCCCAAAACACCAGAACTTAAAACAGGAGTAATATTGTAATAAATTCAGTAACAGTGGTCCACATCGGGAATTTGCTGTATGACTCAGGGAACTCATGGAGAAGGAAATGGCAGCCCACTCCAGTATTCTTGGCTGGAGAATTCCGTGGACAGAGTCTATAGCCTGGTGGACTACAGTTCATGGAGTCGCAAAGAGTCGAACATGACTGAGGCAACTTAGCACGCAGGGAACTCAAACTGGGGCTCTGTAACAATCTAGAAGTATGGGATAGGGTTGGAGGTGGGAGGAGGCTCAAGAGAGAGCGGACGTGTATACCTATGGCTGATCCGTATTAATGTATGGCAGAAACCAACACAATACTGTAATTATCCTTCAGTTTAAAATAAATTCTTTTTAAAAAAGAATAAAGATGAAGAAAAGGTCCACATAAAAAAAATCTTTAAAAAAACCTCTGAATTGTATAAGCTAAGACTTGGTAAAGAGAATAATACTTCGGCCACCTAATGTGAGCAGCCAACTCGTTTGGAAGAGACCCTGATGCTAGGAAAGACTGAAGGCAGAAGAGGGCGACAGAGGATGAGATGGTTGGATGGCATCACTGATTCAGTGGACATGAACGTGGGCAAACTCTGGGAGATGGTAAGGGACAGGGAAGCCTGGCATGCGCAGTCCATGGGGTCACAAAGAGTTGGACATGACTGAGCGACTGAACCACAAAGGGAATAAAATGTTATAAAGGAGTGCTGTGTTAAAATATGTCAATCATTTGCTGAGAAATACCCAGAATTTGTAACAAAGAGGTGAGGAAGGACAAAAGAAATTATTTGCTTCTGTACATTTTAATCCTCAAGGAGTCTATAATCCAGGAAGGAGAAAGTCACACACACACAGGAGACTAGGAACAATCACTGAACGGTACAGACCAAGTTTAATGTCTCTGTGTTAAGTTGTTCAGAATGGGTAGGGAGAGCCAAGCATCAGGCTGATTCAGAGGAAAGGAAAAGTGAACTGAACACTGTTTTGTTTTGTTTTTTTAAGAAGTGGGAGGAAGCTTAGGTGAAGACTCTAATCTCAGGGTCCTGGGCATATTTTGTATCCATGCTTTGCAATCTTTTTGTCCTATATTGCCTTCTTAAAGGGAACCTGTTTGGCATGCAGTTCCTTTAAGACATGCATATAATTTTCTCCTCCCTGCCCTCCCCATCCCCCCCTCCCCAGCACACACACTGCAACACTTTTTCATGTACTCTCAGAAAAGTGAAAGTGAAAGTCACTCAGTCATGTCCGACTCTTTGTGACTCCATTGGCTATACAGTCCGTGGAATTTTCCAGGCCAGAATACTAGAGTGGGTTCTCCAGGGGATCTTCCCAACCTAGGGATCAAACCTAGGTCTCCTGCATTGCCAGCAGATTCTTTACTATCTGAGCCATCAGGGGGTCCCATCAGATGATCCACATAGAGGCACTGATGGCCTGTGGTGTATCTTCTCTGCTGCTTCTGAGGAGTTTCTTGTAGCGAATTCCAAAGCACCATGGCACACACCCACTCCCACTTGATCTGCATGCCTGTCATGCCCTCTTCTCTCTCTCCTGTTCCCATTAATGCTTGGCTAAGAGAGCACAGGTGTCCAAACAGAGTCAAGGTGATCTTGTTACTCCCTGGGCCACGTGGGCCTGCTTGGCACATGCCCCTGGGGACGTCAGAGAGAAAGGAAGCTCATTAAAACAGCTTGTTGGCCTCCAACTGGCTTTCCGTTAAGCTTGACACATGAGCCTAAGAATTTAAAAATTCTCCAGCCCTTTCCTAACATTCAATGGAAATAAAAATTGGTTGATTCAATTCTGGCATGCAAATTGGTGCTAGACCCATTTCCAGTCTAGAAATAGTAATAATGAACACCAAAACCTGCCAAGAAAGAAGCAAAGGTGGCTATGAAATCTACCATGGTAACCTCTGACCCACCTTAACACACACCATACATTTGGGGAAGTAGGTATCCTGGAGTCACCCCAGAAGTGACCTGTCATTACTTCTCTGTCCCTGGCCTGTCTTTTCAAAGAGTTGTTTGTCTGTGGCTGAGTGATCAAGATTTTCAAAACGCAGCAGAGTTATATGGTGAATTTATGGATAGTCCCAAATATGACACAGAGACCCAGAAAGAAAAGGAGGAAAACTATTCAAAGAAGAAAAAAAAAACAAACCACTGATTGAAGAGAGGCAGGGGGTGGCATGAGATTAAGTGAGGAGGGTAAAGGAACAAAAATTAACCTTATTTAGAAACCACAAACAAGGGTAACAGTACGATATTCTGCCCTCAGGAATGCCATGGCCACGTTGATATGTAAATCTGGCACTAGAACAACAGAGTGTTATTGCCGCTGATATGGTACTCTTCAGAGGTACAGAGAAAAAGTGGGCGGGTCATGTGAAATTCATGAAATGCTTGAGGTGAACTCACTGTTGAAGTATTAGTCCTCTGTTTTGTTTGGTGTGTGGTTTTCTTTTTCCCCAATGTATTTTATAGATAAGTATTCCTCTGTGCTTTTTGTTTCTGAAAAGTTTGACTTTATTGTCATGAAGCTATAAAATATTCCATCTCAAAAGTTTGGTTTTGTTCTGAAGGCATTTTGTGAAATGCCCCCCCTCCTCTTTGCCCACACAGACAAATATGCCTACATTTGCATACAGCACAGTACCTACTTACTCTCTCACTGGCTAGAAAGTCCAGAAGAAAGAGCCTAAAGGAACATTTTCAGAATGAGTACATAATTCAGCTTCTAGCTTGTTAGCAGGAGCAAAAGAAATAAGGCCAAGAAGGACTAAAAAGTCTGTTGATGAGGAAGGAAAAAAAGCTCTGATCAGCATAAAAATAAGGAAGAGAAAATGAAGCTCAAGGAACCAAAACCTTCCCTCAAACTTTCCTTTACCTCTTCCCCTTCACCAATGTACTGAAACTGTCACCTCCAACTCAACAACTTTTCTTGGTATCATCCCAACTACTGTTTCTACTGAAAATAACTAAGTCTTATAAAACTCTCAGGCAGGAAAGAATAAAGTGTGCCCATGTTTGCAGAAAAAAATGGAAAATATACTTATTTGGCCAATAAGCAGCTCTTTAAGACTAAGCTACCCCTTCTAAGAGATGACTTGCTAAGCATCACTATTAGTCATTGACACTTTAGTATGAATGTGCTGCTGCTTTTTTTTTTTTTTTTTTGGCCTCATACTTGCTACCTAACGATTAGGTTTAGGTTTGGGAGAAAAGAGGAATATGTATACAGTTTTGAAGGATAGGCCTTGTAAGAAGGGGAGAGATCTGGGTAGATCTGATTGCTGTGCTATGGCTTTGAGCTTTTAAAGAGCGCCAAGTAGACCCTGGATTTCTGTGGAGGTTAGGACAGAGACAGATGAAGAGCCAGCAGTTAATGACCAGGTACCTTCTTTCATAGATCTCCTGAGGATTTACCCAACAGACACACATAAGACAAGCACATTTTATTCTACTGATTCAAACCTGAAGATGCTTAAACTTATCATAGCACTTGTGATAGAGTAAGTAAAAAACAAAACAAAAAAACTCAGCCTGCATTTTTGCTTAGAAACTTTAAAAAAAAAAACAACAAAAAACACCCTCCATCAAAGTTCGCTTTTGAGGTTATTTCCAATGTAAGTTTTAGTAAACCCTGAGTTTGCTGAATGGAAATCTGACTGGGCTCCTCTTCCAGGTCTTCGTTTTTAAGGAACAAAAGATTGGAATCTTGGCTAATCCAGGAGGAAGCTTGGTTTTGGTACCTGTGACTTCAGAAGGGCAGCAGGGGACCCATTTCTTATTTTACGAAGTGATTTCTCCAAATTTTGCTTCAGTTTTCTCCATTTCTAAGAGGAAAAAAAAAAGCAATCAAATTTACCCCTGGGGCCCTATCAGACTTACTTTTAAAAAAATAGAATTTCAAAATAATTTATTTGTTTTTGGCTGTGCTGGATCTTCATTGCTGCGTGTGGGCTTTCTCTAGCGACCAGGGGTGGTTCTGTAGTGTGTGAGCTTCTCATTTCGCTGGCTTCTCTTGTAGAGCACAGGCTCTATAGCGCAGGCTCGGTAGCTGTGGCACACGAGCTCAGTTGCCCTGCAGCATGTGGGATCTTCCCCAACAAGTGATCAACCCAGTGTCCCTTATTGCACGCAGGACCACGAGGGAAGCCTCCAGACTTACTTATGGCCCTCCAGATATTTTTAAAAGCCACAAACTATTTATGAGGATTTAAGTATTAATATTTCCTGTCTCTCAGTATTATCTACTGCTGGAAGTAAATACCTTTGACTCTTTCTGTCATTACTTCTAACATTACAGATATTGTAATTTTTCTATTTGGGTATCATATATCTTCCTTTGGGCTTCCCAGGTGGCACTAGTGGTAAAGAACCTGCCTGCCAATGTAGGAGACACAAGAGATGCGGGTTTGATCCCTGGGTCAGGAAGATCCCCTGGAGGAGGGCATGACACCCCACTCCAGTGTTCTTGCCTGGAGAATCGCATGGACAGAGGAGTCTGGTGGGCTACAGTCCATGGGGTCCCAAAGAGGCAGACAAGACTGAAGCAACTTAGCATCATGCATCTTCATTTATTTTTTACTTGTTTACATGTTTAAGAATTTTTTACAGCATATTTTCAATTCCTTTAAAGCCTTCCTTATCTACACAAGAAGTCCTCCATTCCAGGATATATCTTTAAACCTTTTCACTTGTGCATCAGTTGTTTCCCAAAACATTTTAGCCTGAATATGGCTAATGTCAGTCTTCTTTGGTCAATGCAGTGTTACTTGAATGAGACAGCACCTAATTTTGTGAGAATATTAGGGGACTTCCCTGGTGGTCCAGTGGCTAAGACTCCGAGCTCCCAATGCAAGGGGCACAGATTCCAATCCCCGGTCAGGGAACTAGATCCCACATGCTGCAAATAAAGAGTGCACATGTTACAACTAAGACCCAGTGCAGCCAAATAATTAAATAAAAATAATTATAACCAAGAAAATAAAAATAAAATATTTTAAATATACATATAAAATAGTAGTAGTAGTAATACCACTTGGTTTCCAAAACTATTTTCATGAAATTTGTCTCAGAGGAATTAAAGGATTGCCACATGGAAGCTGACTGATGTGCTAATGGTGTTCCTGTCACCCAACTGCGGTCCTTTGGTAAAATAGAATGACTGTCCTTAAAAATTAGCATCATTTTGCTGAGTAGCCATTCCTGTCTCTGTCATTCATAACTATGTCTGAGTCATTAAAGACTTTTTTTCTGCTTGCTATGTGAAATAATTCTTTTAAAATATGTACTGTAAGTATATCTCAAATTTCTAACGACAACCTTTGATCCTTATTTTGTAAAAAAAAAAAAAAGCCATGGTGATTCTGCCTTCACTGTTTCTGGGCTTGAGTCATACATTGGTCGCATGACTGGCTAATTTTGTTACAGGACTCATTTTAGCGTGTGGTATAGGAACTTCCCTGGCGGTCCAATGGTTAAGACTCCTTGCTCCCAATGCAAGGGACACAGGTTTGATCCCTATTCAGGGAACCAGGGTCCAGCATGCCACATGGCACAGCCAAAACAAAACAAAAAAACCACAAACACAAAATGAAGATAGAGTGCAATGTAGGCACATCAGAGTCTTAAAAGAGTTTGGTGCTGCCCCTCTCCTGTCACTCCTGCTGTTCTCACAGTGATGAGAGTCAAGGCATGAACAGCAGCCCCCCTCCTTCCACTTGTCACCGTAGTCCATACATGTCATTTCAGATTTTACAGATTTACTTTACATTTCAGCTTTCGCCTCTAGATGTTTCTCTACAGGAGAGGAGAAAGTAATTTTTGTCCTTAGTGGCGCTGCCTTCCTCAGACCAGCCTGCCAGCGAGGCCAGCAAGATGGCCTTGCCCGGGCAGACGCACACGCCGTCAGGGGTTGTGCACAGAACGTCCGTCCTTGGCCGCAGTGTCTGGCGCCTCTGGCCTCAGCGTGGACTCTGACCTTTTCCTCTGTGCCTCACCCTTTGCCCTTTCTCACATGGTTCCTGCCTGGTGTTCTGTTCTGGCTGTTTCATGCTTTCAGACAGTGAGTCCTGAGAAGGAGTTATCCTTTCTCCAGACCTGTAGCATTGTCTCCAGTTTGTTTTGCCTTGGAAAACTCCAGGCCTTCTGCTGTGTTGCCCTCCGATTGCCTCCTTTCCTGCTCAGCTCGGAAGGTGTCTGTTGATCAGCTCTGTTCTGGCTGCTGCAGGTAAGACTCAAATACGGGCAGCTCTGTTCCTGCCTGGTCACAGCTTCCAGACAGGCTCACACCTCCTTCGTAGTAACCCCTAGCCTCCAGCCCTCCCGCATAGCCAGCACAGAGGCCTGGAGGTAAGGTGGGAGTGGTCCTGGCTGCCCAACAGTTGTGTTTCCTCCTACCGCCCATCCCTTCTCTCATTCACACTTCTTTTCTCCCTAGTTTCTACCCCTACATCAAGATCCACTTCTCTCCTGGCCACTGAAGCAATGCTTGACACCCAGTCCAGCTCTGCCCTCCTTCAGGTTGGGGAAGAGCTAACTGGGCATCTCTCCAGGTGCTGGCAGAGCAGCTCAGGCAATCAAAGTGCAAAGGTACCCACGCTGACAAGCTTTGAAGAGGCAGTTTGTTGGGGGCAGAGTTGGGGGTGGGGAGGGGGGAATGAGGCTGGTGATGGAACTTCTCAAGGGAGCTGCCTGCCCAGATTTCCCTCTTGAATGTTTTCAGCTAACAGGTGGTCCCTCCACTGGAAGAAATTCCTGGGTATTTTTACCCAACACCTCATAAACAAAATGGCAATGCTATTGGCTATGTAATACAACCGGGCGTACTGAATCATGTCCCCATTCATCAATTTGACAAACAAAGCAGGTTGCTATCTGAACTTGTTTGGAGAGAGGCTCACTGTGGGAAGGAAGAAAAACTCAGGCATCTGCCTACAGGTACACTGTCAAGATTTAAATGATACCTGTGCTCGATGGTATCCAACTCTTTGTGACCCCATGAACTACAGCGCACCAGGTTCCTCTGTCCATGGGATTTTCCAGGCAAGAATACTGGAGTGGGTTGCCATTTCCTTCTCTAGGGAAATGATACATACAGGATGACTTGATGCATTTTTAAGTGACCCTTTCCCAACATAAGACGCACTGGCAGCATGGTTGACACTCTAGTCATTGTTATGAGAACCTCACTATAATGCCTTGGGGAGGCCTGTTGCACTGGAACTGAGGTAGGCAGGAGCTGTAACCCAAGAGAGATGCAGAAGGTATCCAGAGGATAACTGATTTGTTTTTTTAAGGCATTTTATTTTTTAAAGTCTTCATTGAATTTGTTAAAATACTGCTTCTGTTTTATCTTTCAGCGTTTCTTTTGGCATGTGGAATCTTAGCTCCCTGACCAGGGGTCACACCCGAATCCCCTGCATTGGAAGGTTAAATAAAGTCTTAACCACTGGACCGTCCATGTTTTATAAATCCATCCATTCATTTAAAAACACATCGAGCAGCTCCTTCTCATCAGGCCTTGTGCTGTATGCTAGACACACCAAGATTCACGAGGCTTGCACGCTGACGGGATTCTCTACGTATGTGCAGGATAGTGTGTTAAGTGTGATAATAAAGGTACACATACAATATAGAGGGGAACTAGGGCGTGTCTTTCCTGAAGAGCTCATTTCTGAGCCAGGTCTCAAAGGAGGAGTATAAAGCAAGAAAAGATACATTTTCAACGGCATTGTGGTGTGGAATTACAGTGGGGAACCCACACATAATTTGTGTGAGTGTAACTCAGCGTTCTCAGGAGCTGGGAAGAGCAGTGTCAAGTGCTTGGGCCAAACGTGTACAGGAGCTAGATGATGAAGCACGTTGCCTTAATTTGAAGGTGCTTGGAGCCTCTGGGCTTCCCAGGTGGCACTAGCGGTAAAGAAAGTGAAGTCGCTCAGTCGCATCCAGCTCTTTGTGACCCCATGGACTGTAACCCACCAGGCTCCTCCGTCCATGGGATTTTCCAGGCAAGAGTATTGGAGTGGGGTGCCATTTCCTTCTCCAGGAGACCTTCCTGACCCAGGGATTGAACCCAGGTCTCCCACATTGCAGGCAGACGCTTTACCGTCTGAGCCACCAAGGAAGTCCTAGTGGTAAAGAAGCTGCCTGCCAATACCAGAGACAAGAGACTCTGGTGGGGAAGCTCCTCTGGGAGAGGGCACGGCAACCCACTCCAGTGTTCTTGCTTGGAGAATCCCACGGACAGAGGAGCCTGGCGGGCTGCAGTCCATGGGGTCACAAAGACTAAAGCAATTTAGCACAGGAGCCACTGAGAGTTTAAGCAGGAGAGTGACAAATCTGGGGGAAATTGACTGTTTCACATGCAGTTGGCAGCCCCTCAGTATCTGTTATTTTATAATATTTAAAAAAAGTAATTTTATTTACTTTAGCTGTGCTGTCTTTGTAGCTATGCAGGCTTCTCTCTAGTTGTACTGAGTGGGGACTATTCTTCATTGTAGGACACGGGCTTTTCATTCCAGTGGATTCTCCTGTGGAGCACGGGCTCTAGGCACGTGGGCTTCAGTAGTTGCAGCTCCCGGGCTCTAGAGCACAGGCGCAGTAGTTGTGGTTCGTGGGCTTAGTTGCTCCGCAGCCTGTGGGATCTTCCCAGATCAGGAATCTAACTCATGTCTCCTGCATTGGCAGGTGGATTCTTCACCACTGAGCCACCAGGGAAGCCCCTGTACTTTTTTTTTTTTTTAATATTGATTTATTTGGCTGCACCAGGTTTTACTTGATGCACATAAGCCCTTGATCTTTGTTGTGGCATGAGGGATATTTAGTTGCAGCTTGCAAACTCTTAGTTGTGGCATGTGGGATCTAGTTCCCTTCCCAGTTAGATCAAATTTGGGTCTCTTGCATTGGAAATTCAGAGTCTTAGCCACTGGACCACCAGGAAAGTTCCTATTTTATAATATTTTATTATATTATGTGATACTTATAATGTATGTAATACGCCAGATGTATATCACGAGGAAGAAATGGATGGGCAGATAGAGAGAATGCTAGACAGAGAAACTGAATTTAGAATCTTTCATTTATTCAATAGAGTTGAAAATATATTATTTAAGAGAGGTGAAAAACTAAAACTCTGTTGTGTCCACAGAAACTTTCCTTAAACAGATGAAATTTCTCTTTTTCATTTGTAAAAGTAAAAAAAAAAAAAAGGAGCTTTTTATTTCAAAATTAGTATTTGCCCATGGTTAAAATATCCCAACAGCAAAGAAGATTGTAAGGTAAAAAGTAAAATTTCCAGACACACTTTCTAGAGTTAACCACCGTCTAGCCTTCCAGAAATGTTGAACACACTACAAAGAGTAGAAGTACCTCCCTCTCATTTTTACATAGATGGTATTAAATTACACTGTTGGCACATTTTTCAGTTAACAATATGTACTGAACATGACTCCATTGTCATTGTATGTGGAACTCTCTCCTTCCTTCAGTCTTGGTTTTCTCTCCTTTCTTTCAGAATCTACTTTTTGTTTTACTCTTTAGTTTACTAGCTAAACAATAAAAAAATACACAACTTTGATTATACATCTTTCTGTTCTTGTGTGACTGTTGTCTGTAGGACAGATTCCTAGAAGAAGAACCTGTAGATTAGGTATATAAACCCTTGAATTTTGGCAGGTTACTGCCAAGGTTTTCCTCAGAAAGAGTTACAAACCATTTATTTCCACCAGAAATTTCCATTTCGTGTATGTTTCCTCACCAGGCAACATGGTTTGTTATCACACTTTAAAAGTTTTACCAACTCAGTATATTAAAAATGGTATCTTGGTGATGCCTTAATTTGCACTTACTGAATTAGCAATGAGACTGGATATTCTTTGTGTATGTGGTGGGGCTTTCATATGTTGTTTTCTGAACTACCAGTTCATATTCTTTTATAGGTGGTTGGTCTTTTTCTTCAGATTTCTAAAAACTCCATATGTATATTCAAGAAATTATTGCTGATGTCATATATGCTAATCATTTTTTTGCCCAGATTGTTGCCTTTGACTTTGTTGGTTGTATTTTTAATTCCATTTTTCAGTAGTCATATTTATTAATCGTTTCTTTATGACTTTAGATTTTATGTCATAGTTAGGAAAAGCTTTCTCCATGACAAGATTAGACAAAAATTCATTGTTTTATTCTGGTACTTTTAGCGATTTCATGTTTATATTTAAACCTTTTCTCCACCTTGGATTTATTTTTGATGTACAGAGAAAAATGGAGCTCTGCTTTTATTATTTTTCTAAAAGACTGACCATTTATCCCAATGGTGATTATTAAATATTTTCCCTACTCATTTGGAATGCTCCCTTTATCATAAAAGTTATTTCATTTGCACTTGGGTTCATATCTGGACTGTCTGCCTTTTCCATTGACCTGCCTATTTCAGCACTGAACTGTTCACTGATGTGGTTTATAATGCGTTTTTTGAAAACCTAGTGGCTTTAAGGCAGTAAAGCATTCTGTATGGTATTATTATTATGGCTGTATGTCATTATAGATTTGTCCAAACTCGTATGATGTGCACCACCGAGAGGGAACCCTAAGGTAAAGTATGGATGCTGAGTGATTATGGTGCGTCAAGGTAGGTTCATTCCTGGTTAATAAAAAGAGAAAGAACCATTAGAGCAAGCAATGTGGATAATGGGGGAGGCTATGCATGTGTGGGGTGGTAATAAACGGGAAGTCTGCATCTCCCTTCAACGTACACACCTAAAGTTGCTCTAGAAAAACAAAGTCTTCCAAAAAATAAAATCAAAGAATTTAAAAATGGACAGCACTAACTTCCTTTCGTTTTCTATTCTCATCCTTAAAAAAAATTTTTTTGTTGAAGTACAGTTTTACAATATTGTGTTAATTTCTTCTGTACTATATATTTTTTTCATGTTCTTTTCCATTTTGATTTGTCACAAGACATTGAATACAGTTCCCTGTGTTATGTAGTAAGGCCTTGTTGTTTTTCATCCTGTATGTAGTAGTTTGCCTCTGCTAATCCCAAGCTCCCAATCCTTCCCTCCCCTCCTTCCTTCCTCCTCGGTGACCACAAGTCTATTCTCTATATCTGTGAATCTGTTTTTGTTTCATAATATATTGATTTGTATTGTTTTTAGACTTCACATTTAAGTGTTACCATGGGGTATTTGTGGAAACTTCTAAAAGAGATGGGAATACCAGACCACCTGACCTGCCTCTTGAGAAACCTATATGCAGGTCAGGAAGCCACAGTTAGAACTGGACATGGAACAACAGACTGGTTCCAAATAGGAAAAGGAGTACATCGAGGCTGTATATTGTCACCCTGCTTATTTAGCTTATACGCAGAATACATCATGAGAAACGCTGGGCGAGAAGAAACACAAGCTGGAATCAAGATTGCCGGGAGAAATATCAATAACCTCAGATATGCAGATGACACCACCCTTATGGCAGAAAGTGAAGAGGAACTCAAAAGCCTCTTGATGAAAGTGAAAGTGAAGAGTGAAAAAGTTGGCTTAAAGCTCAACATTCAGAAAACAAAGATTATGGCATCCGGTCCCATCACTTATGGGAAATAGATGGGGAAACAGTGGAAACAGTGTCAGACTTTATTTTTTGGGGCTCCAGAATCACTGCAGATGGTGATTGCAGCCATGAAATTAAAAGATGCTTACTCCTTGGAAGGAAAGTTATGACCAACCTAGATAGCATATTGAAAAGCAGAAACATTACTTTGCCAACAAAGGTCTGTCTAGTCAAGGCTATGGTTTTTCCTGTGGTCATGTATGGATGTGAGAGTTGGACTGTGAAGAAGGCTGAGCGCCAAAAATTGATGCTTTTGAACTGTGGTGTTGGAGAAGACTCTTGAGAGTCCCTTGGTCTGCAAGGAGATCAGTCCTGGGTGTTCTTTGGATACATTACTTTGCCAACAAAGGTCTGTCTAGTCAAGGCTATGGTTTTTCCTGTGGTCATGTATGGATGTGAGAGTTGGACTGTGAAGAAGGCTGAGCGCCAAAAATTGATGCTTTTGAACTGTGGTGTTGGAGAAGACTCTTGAGAGTCCCTTGGTCTGCAAGGAGATCAGTCCTGGGTGTTCTTTGGAAGGAATGATACTAAAGCTGAAACTCCAGTACTTTGGCCACCTCATGCGAAGAGTTGACTCACTGGAAAAGACTCTGATGCTGGGAGGGATTGGGGGCAGGAGGAAGAGGGGACAACAGAGGATGAGATGGCTGGATGGCATCACCAACTCAATGGATGTGAGTTTGAGTGAACTCCGGGAATTGGTGATGGACCGAGAGGCCTGGCATGCTGCAATTCATGGGGTCACAAAGAGTCAGACACGACTGAGCAACTGAACTGAACTGAACTGATGGAGTATTTGTCTTTCTTTTTTTGACATACTTCACTTAGTATGATAAGTGCTGGGGCCATCGGTATTGCTGCAAATGGCATTCATTATTTCATTCTTTTGGTGGGTGAGTGATATTTCATTGTATATGCACCACATCTTCTTTATCCATTCATCTGTCAGTGGACATTTAGGTTGCTTCCATGTCTTGGCCATTGTAACAGTGCTGTGATGAACATAGGGGTACGTTTTCTAATGTATCTTTTTGAATTATAGTTTTGTCTGGGTGTATGCCCAGGAATGGGATTGCTGGATCATATGGCAACTCTATTTTTAATTTTTTGAGGAACCTCCACCCTGTTCTCCACAGTGGCTATACCAATTTACATTCCCACCAACAGTGTAGGAGGGTTCTCTTTTCTCTGTACCTTCTCCAGCACTTGTTATTTGTAGACTTCTTAATGATGGTCATTCTGACTCATGTGAAGTGGTACCTCACTGTAGTTTTGATTTGCATTTCTCTAATAATTAGCAAAGTTGAGCATCTTTCACATGCTTTTTGACCATCTGTATATTTTCTTTGGAGAAATGTCTGTTTAAGTCTTCTGCCCATTTGTTGATTGGGCTGTTTATTTTTGTTGTTGTATGAGCTGCTTGTATATTTTGTAAATTAAGCCCTTGTTGGTTGCATCGTTTATTAATACAAATATTTTCTCCCATCCATAGGTTGTCCTTTTGTTTTGTTTATGGTTTCCTTTGCTGTGCAAACACTAGTTTGATTAGGTCCTGTTTGTTCTTTTTTGTTTGTTTTTATTTATATTGCCTTGGGAGACTGCCCTAAGAAAACATTGGTATGATTTATGTTAGAGAATGTTTTGTGTCTATTCTCATTCTTATATTTCCAGATGATCTATTCTCAAGTGCCAATAAAAGATGTAATGGTATGCTCTGTTTATGTACAGTAACAATGGTTGGTAAGATAATTTAATGAGTCAATAACCACTATGATTTTTTATGGTTGTTTTCATTTCCAGTATTGCAATGTGAACAACATTGATTCATATCTGTTTTTCTGATGTGTTTGTATGTATTATAATTTCTTCTTGTGCTTCCCCAAATAAACTTTTGGCTCAAGACTATTTAACAATATCCCGGTGTTTACTCAGTCACTATACTGAACTTTTCTAAATGCACAGAAAACAAGCAGTGCCTGTTGAAAGGTGAAAACCCAAGGTGTGTGCTAGAATGTGGGTAAAGAAAGCTCATGTCCATCCTGCCTCTCCGCCCACAGCCCCAAGTCAATGCGGGGTCCCAGAATTAGCCTTTGCTATCTTTTCCTCCAAGCCAGGTATCTCCCATGTATGTAATATTTAAAGATGTATCATTTCATTCTTAGAAAAAAGAGAGTTACCAAGATTATTAAGGAAACTTTGGAATCTTAGTAGCTATAGCCATGGTAGTTGAATTCTAACCCTTGTGTGGTTTACCGGAGGCCCATCCTCTCTCTCCCCATGTCTTCCCCTTCTTGAAGTCCTTCAGCACTCAGAAGGTCTCTTAAAACCTCTATGTATCACAAGTGGAGGGTTTATAAATGAAACGCCAGAAAATTCAGAAATTACAGGCAGAGGCAAATGACGCAGTGGCTTATTGGCAAGCTCTGTCCTTCCCCATCATCTTCTTCACCACCACCCCCTCTCCCCGACAGGATTTGAAAGTTCAGTGCTAGACAACCCCTCTCTAGGACCTGCCAAGAGAATTTCTCAGTTAGGCTCCCAACTTGTAACTCTCCATCTTGAAGTGGCAGGTGAATACTAGAAAATCTGGGGAAACAGGAACTGATAGACTCCCTCATAAAACATAGTAAGAAGGGGTTTTGACTGGTTTACATGATCACAGTCCAGTGGTGTGGTGGTAAAGAATCCACCCTCAATGCAGGAGACGCAAGAGACACAGGTTCAAACCCTGGATGGAGAAGATCCCCTAGAGAAGGAAATGGCAACCTACTCCAGTATTCTGGCCTGAAAAATTCCATGAACAGAGAAGCCTGCCAGGCTACAGTCCATGGGGTTGCAGAGTCCGACACGACTGAGCGATTGAGCATGCACGCGTGCGAGAGAACAGTCCAGAGCCCATTACCCTATGAAGACTTAGACTCTTCCTTTGATGACCTTCTGCGCGGTGACCTCAGATAGACCTCCTGTATTGGGGTAGAGCTTGAACTAAATGATCTTCGAGTTGGGCTGTGTATGAGTCATGGAAAGCTTCCCCGAGGAAGCTGAGCCAAATCTAAAATGAGATGCAGTGAGGCACAACAGCGAGAGAAGAGAAAGCGGCATTCCAGGTGGAGGGAAAAGTATAAGCAAAAGCATAGTGATGTGATGATACTGCGTAGCAGGAGCTACAGATAATTTAGTACCATATTTTCACAGCATCAAAAGCCAGGTAAGACATGGCAGGGGTGATGTTGGGAAAGAAGTAGGGACTAGCCAAATTCTAGAGGTCCTGGTGTACCACGATCAGAAGCTTGGGTTTTAGCTTACAAATGTTTGAAGGGCTTTTAAACAAATGAATGACCTATAGTAACTGGGATAACTCCCTATATAAATATACTGATGAGCTTAGCGAAAAAGTATACAAGGCAATTTTGTACTTGGCCTAATTAGTGAATGCTGGTCAGATTCTTGTCATTTATATGCTATGAGATCATCATATTTATTCCTTCTTAAAATTTTTATTTATTTATTTATGGATGTCCTGGGTCTTTTTGCCGTGCAAGGGGTTTCTCTAGCTGTGGTATGGGGGCGTCTCATTGCAGTGGCTTCTTGTTGCAGACCATGAACTCTAAGGCATGTGGGCTCAGTGGTTGTGACACATACGCTTAATTGCCCTGAGGTATGTGGAATCTTTCCAGACCAGGGATTGAACCCTTGTCCCCCGCATTGCCAGGCAGATTCTTTACCACTGGACCACCAGGGAAGTCCCATACCTATTCTTAGATTGACAAAATGTAGTGTCCACCTTAGCTTCTCAACCTGGATTATGACATAATTGGACTTAGGTATTGGAAAGACCTTCCTGCTAGTGTTGCAAGAGATCATTTTAGGAATGTCGAGACTGAAAGGAGAGAAGTAAAGTACTGTTGAAATTGCCTAGGTAAACCATGTCTAGGCTTGAATTAGGGTTGTAGTTAGAGACAACTATTGACAGAATCAACAGATTTGCTGAAAAAGTTGGTTTACTATAATGTGACAGGACTTCCCTAGTGGCTCAGACAATAAAAGCGTCTGCCTGCAATGAAAGGAGACTCAGGTTCAATCTCTGGGTCTGGAAGATCCCTGGAGAAGGGACTGGCGACCCACTCCAGTAACCTTGCCTGGAGAATCCCATGGAAATGGAGCCTGGCCAGCCACAGTCCATGGGGTTGCAAGAGTCAGACACGACTTAGCAGCTAACACACACACAATGTGGCAGCAATGAAAAATATACTTCTCATGAACAGTCACAATTGACTGATAACGTCAGCTTCTCTGCTCTGAAATCCATGTCTGCTTCTTACTGAGGTTATGCTTCTCAAAGGCTGCTCCATGACTGAATGTGGTGGGGCCAGGAGGTGGGTGCGGGGGGTGGCAAGGCTGAGAAAGACCCATTCCTGGGCAATGTGGGACTTCTTTCTTGGGCAGTGTCAGTTCCAGGATGTTTCATCAGCTTTGCTGGACTTTCTTAGAACTGCACTGCAGTCTAAGATTCTTCCACTCCACCAACTTTCTCCCCTCCCCTCCTCTTCCTTCTCCTCCTTCCATGACTCATAAGGGTCAGACCTGCATCACAGTCTGATGGCTCTCCCAGAGAATCTGAACTAAGTGGGGAAGCTTCTGGGCTCTGAACCCACAATAACCTGGGTGTGAATCTAGCCCCACCATCCCTAGATACGTGAGTTCAAGCAAGTAATTAATCTCTTAAAAGTGTCAGTCTTCTCATCTGTAAAATCATGATACTTACTGTGAGGATTGAATCAGTTGGGCTTATAAATTACTTACCACAGTATCTGGCACATAAGTACCTGGTAAATGTTAGCCATTCTTATTATTAGATACGGGGAGGTGAAAGAGAGAAGGAAATCAGGGGCAATACTTAGGTTCTGTTTACAACATACCGCAGTGGCTCAGTGGTAAAAGAATCTGCCTGCAATGCAAGAGTTGCAGAAGACCTGGGTTTGATCCCTGGGTCGGGAAGATCCCCTAGAGGAGGGCATGGCAACCCATTCCAGTATTCTTGCCTGGAGAATCCCTTCGACAGAGGAGCCTGGCGGGTCACAAAGAGCTGGACACCACTGAGCGACTAAGCATGCATGCATATCAAATGAAATGCTTTTGGTACAACAGTTTAGCTGTTAACTATGAGACAGCAAGCCCACTGCAAAATGTGACTTCACATGTGATCCTCCCCATTCCCAAACGCGCTTACAAGAGCTTAAGGCAGAATCAAAATCCAAATCATAGACTGGAATATGGAGATAAAACTAACAAAACCGAATGGAAAGAGAACATGTAAATGCCTGAACAAGATTTTAGGAAATCTGGGCTATAAACCCGGGACAAGGAAAATTGCACTGAACAGTGGTTTATATGAAAAATACCATGGATTTTAGGTGAACTGCCAGCTCTCTGGAGCCAACAGTGCAGTTTTTTGGCTTGTGGAGAAATGGGTGTGATCTCAGGCTGCATAGTAGAAGTACAATACCCAATAGTGGGTAACCTCAGGTTCCTCATCTGCAAATTTAGGGCCTGGATGAGATGATTTGAGAGTCCATACAACTTATGATTTATGAGTCTGTGACTTAATGTCCTAAACTTGAATTCCTGCATTTTCGGGAAGTGACTATAGAAAAGATATATACACTTGATGAAAACAAATAATTCATTTCTCTGCTTAACTCTACAGCCCCAGTGCTCTCCAGTGGGAAAAAAATCTTCTTGCGTACTGATGTCCCCCACAGAGCCCTCCTGAAGCACACGGGGCAGCGGAACAAAACTGCGTACATCTGTTTCACACCAGGTCAAGCTTTGCACAAAACTCTTTCTCTTGAGGTGGCAAGCTTGAGCAACCAGTTTTTCCTGAAGTTTGCCTGATAAATACGTTTATGATGAGCTGTGCTGTCATGCTTCTATCTTGCCATAGCCTTGAAGGGCCCCTCCCAAGCTGACTGGCTGCTTATTGACATGGGTAATCAAGGATTTCAGACTGAGAGATCGAGGTCAACATGAAACCATGACAGAAAGGACTAGAGATCCCTAGGACACAGGCCCCCTTACTAGCCTTTGCTGCCTTGGGGCTGAGGGAGGGTGGGGGTGGGGGTCCCAGCCCAACAGGCAGCCCGAGATGGTTTTGTGAACAACCAGTGAGCTTGTTCCCTCTGTCACTTGCTGCCATTCTCTTCTGAGTCCCCTCATCTTACATTTTCCAGCATTTAAAACATCTCTGGAGACAAAGACAGCAAAAGAGAGCACTCACGGGAAAAGCAGAGCTTTAATAAAAATAGAATTCCAAATATCTCAGCAGGGCTCTCTTTGTCTAACTACAAGAGATTTCGAGAATGGATCAGACACCCTGCATCTCCTTGTTCCGCAGTTACCCAGGTGTGCGCCCTCGGGCGAGGCTCTCAACACCCCTGGGTCGCTGTCTACTCGCTTGAAAAGTGAGGCGGAATCCCACCTGGCTACTTTGGAGAGTGGAGGAGTCATTTTAGGCAGCCCTGGTTCACAGAGGACCCCTGACTGAGGCCTTGGACATATACTGGGTGGGCAAGGAATTGTGTATAGGCTTGGCAGTGACCTTATGAAGCCTGTTAGAAAGACCCTAGAACTTGAGTGTTTGAAGGACAATAACCAAGAGTCGAAATCCCCAGACTGCTGGGTTCCTGCATCACGTAAGTCCCTCCCAGGTATGGGCTGAGTTGCTCCAAGTCTCACTTTCTTCATCTGTCAGGCGGAAGAGGTCACTGAGATTGGGGCTGTGGCCAAAAAGATCATGTTTTGGAAACAGAGGTAGCAGAAAGGCCAGAAGAGGAGTAACCCCTGAAAATAGTAACAACTGACCACCCTGTTCTCTTTCCAGATTGGAGGGGACCAAGGGGTCAGGTAGCTACAGCATCTCTGGCTGCCTGAGTACCTTCCTCCCATCAGCAGCACAGCCACCAGCTTGGGCAAGGAAAGAAAACCTTGGACAAAAAGGGGTAAGTCCAGGAAATGCCAAATTAGTTGGACTTTTGCAGATCTTTGTGGGATCCTTAGACATTTATATTCTCAGGGGAGAGACCTTCCTTTTTTATTCTTGTATAATAGACAAAACCTAACACTTACCTTTGTAACCATCTTTGAATGTGTAATTCAGTGGGGAGACATATTTGATGACTTCAGTTCTATGCTGATGTACAATAGATTGTGTACTCTCTGCTGTCAAAGGTCCTTATTGGCCTGCGGAGTCAGACAGTAGGGGCCCATTGGTTAAGGTAGGTTTGTCTCCTGGAATAGGGAAACACCCTCAGTATACCACATACACAATGGAAAATTATCCAGAGGTCGTTTTTCATTAATACAGGTAAGATCTCACTTGCCGTTATGTCCCTTTAATTTGTATCTCTGCCTTGGCTCTAAAAACTTGTCCAGATCCGTGGCTTTGCCCTTGGGCCAGTTTTCTTCTGCTACATTTTTGTTCTCAGCAGACTCCTGGCTTATTCTGACTATGAAAAACCTATTCTCCCTGGGATCTGACTTGTCTGCTCCTTCTTAGCTATGGGTCCTGCATAGCTTTGGCATCAGATGCAATGCTCAGCCTCAGCTCTTTACCTGAGCTCAATCCCACGTCCCTGACTGCCTACTGGTCATTTCCTGTGGAATGTACCTACCACTCATCATCCTGCCAAACAGATTGCGACAGACTGTCCAAAGCGGCCTTCATTTTTTTTTTTTTTTTTTTGCCACAAACCAGCTGTTCTCGTAACCTCTCAGCCCTTGTCAATAATAGGCTAAGTCATTCAAGCAAGACTCAAAGTCGTCTTTGATCTAATCTCCTTTCATTGCCCTTAGTCATTCTGTCCCCAAGAACAATCAGATTTTCTTCCAAATATTGATCATTTCTATTCTTCTCTTCCTCCCTTGCCCCATGCCCATTTCTAGGTCATCACCACCTCTAATATCATCTACCACTCATGTCCACTCTTTCCTAATTCAATTCCCTGTGCCAGACCTGTCTTTATTCATTAAGTCACAGCTGTTAGCCTTTAAACTCTTCCCTATTCCTATCCTATAAGCGTACTCTTATCAGGCAGTTGTGTGTGTGTGTGTGTGTGTGTGTGTGTGCGCGCGCGCGCTCAGTTGTATCTGACTCTTTTGTGACCCTATGGCTACCTTTTGTAGCCTGTCAGGCTCCTCTGTCCACAGAATTCTCCAGGCAAGAAGCCATTTCCTCGTCCAGGGGATCTTCCCGACCCAGGTATCGAATTGGCAGGTGGATTCTTAACCACTGAGCCACCTGGGAAGCCCCTGTGTGCATGCTAAATCACTTCAGTTGCATCTGACTCTTTGCAACCCTATTGACTGAAGCCTGCCAGGCTCCTCTGTCCACTGATTCTCCAGGCAAGAGTAAGTACTTCAGTGGGTTACCATGCCCTCCTCCATGGAATCTTCCCAATCCAGGGACTGAACTCATGTCTCCTGCAGCTCCTACATTACAGACAGATTCTTTACCTCTGACCCACCAGGGAAGCCCCTTTCAGGTTGTTAAAATTTCCTTTAATTTTATCCCATTCTAGATAATCGCTTTGCCAGGCAGTTATTATATATTGTAATGGAAAGTTTAATGGACTTGGGATTAGTGATCTGCTTTCAAAACCCTGCTCTGTACTCAGCAGAACCACTTGGAGGAATTCACTAACTCCTGGAGCCTTGAGTCCCCATCTGCAGAGTGGGGATAACTGTGCCCTTGCCCTACGGAATTTCACAAGGACTTAATGAGATAATGTGTGTAGAAGCAGGTTTGCATTGTGCTCAGAAACCATGTTTGAGCTGACTGCCTTGATTCAAATCCAGGCTTTATCACACAGTAACTATGTGACCTGGAGCAAGTTCCTTCACCTGTCTGTGCTTCATCTTTTTCATCTGTAAAATGAAGATACAACCAGTGCAATACTTCATAAAACTATAGAGACAATTCAGTGAGATAACGAATGTAAAGTGCTTAACATAGTGTCTGACACAACATAAGCTCTAATGGGTATAAGCTGTTATTATATGCTGGAGACCTAGCACAGAGCTTGACACTTGATCAGCACTTAACAAATGTTTGCTAGATTTGTTGATGAATTCATCGTATGCCTATGATCTCATTTCCTACTGATTCTTGCTATGGATGTTCTTGTGCATCTTGTCCTCCAGACAGGCTGATTACCTTGGCTTTCCATGAATATGTCTCCCACTTTTCTTGCCTTTGGTTATGGTAGATCTCTTTTCTAAATTGTCATAATTTCTCTTCCCTGCCTATCCGAAGTCTTCCTATTTTCTAAAGTCCATCCTAAATCCTGCCTCCATGAAACTTGCCCTTGTCACTTCTGTACAAATTGATTTCTCACTTTTCTAAACCAGTGACCCTCAATTTAGCATCTGGTACACTCTTAGATGGGCTTCCAAGATGGCTTAGTGGTAAAGAACCCACCTGCCAATGCAGGAGATACGGGTTCGATCCCTGGGTTGGGAAGGGCCCCTGGAGAAGGAAACGACAGCATGCTCCCATATTCTTGCCTGGAGAATCCATGAGTAGAGGAGCCTGGCGGTCTATAGTCCATGGGGTGGCAAAAGAGTCGCACGTGCTTTGGCGACTACACAACAACAGCAACACTCTTGGGGCTGTTTCTTGTGTATTTGCCCTATGACTTCAACACCTCTAGCATTGTTTCAGAATACAGAATGAGTGTAGCGAATATTTGAACCACTAGATGACCTTATCAACTCAGACTATCTCTTCGGATAATATACTTTTTCAGATTGCATTGAGGGTGGAATTTGGAGAATGGGACACATACTTAGTTGTCTTAGCGTAAGAAAGGATCTGGAATTCTGAAAAACTTTCTCTTATCAACAGAGTGGCACATGAGGGTGGACAGATGAATGGAGGTAGAGGTAAGAGGCTCCTAGTAGATGAGATGGGCCTATGGCCTCTGGGCCAAAGCGTTGGGGAAATTCTTGAGCCCAGGTGAGGCAGACCATGGCTGACACAGACAAGAAAGTGTCCCCAATTCAAATCTGGTTCTTGCTGTGACAGGTTTTGCCTTGAACCAGTTTCTCAAGCCTCTTACATCTTTGCACAACATTTGCCCTATTGAGAAACTGGTTTTGCATGAAACCTCCCATGCCTCGGAGCAAGTCTCCATGACGGTGTTTGCATACCGTGGGGGTTTTACTCCTCCCCTATGTGCCAATAAGGGTGAAGCGGCCTTCAGATGACGTGATATGTAGTCCATCACTGCGTACTCCAAAACCAAGAATCTTTGAACTATGTGAAAGGTTCATACCAGGATTTCACAATGACAGAGGAGGCCAGGAAAGACTAGTCTGGAAGGCAAGATTAAGAACATTGTCTTTGCCCAAGTTCTCATGAAGCCTTCTCTGAGTACTACAGCCACATTGATCTCCCCGTCTCTGGTTCCTTTACTACTGGGTTCGCCAAAAAAACTTCCTACAGGTTTTTCCATATGATGGTATAGAAAAACCTGAGCAAAACTTTTGGCCAACCCAATACATATTGTCTAGACTACACAGTTCAGTCCTGGTTGTCTATTGTCTTCTAAAAATTGCTTTGTGTGTTAACAGTGAATTCCCTGAGAATACAGACTACCTCTTGTACTTTTTTGCTGGCCAGTTTTTGTACAATTTCACCCAGTAAGGGCATGAGAAGATTCTCGACAATAAATGTTGATGAATTTGTTTTGGGAAATGCAAATTCATTAAAAAAAATAAAATGGTTTCATCAAGAAAAAGCAGAAGACCTGTTTTTTCTTCTTCTTTTTTTGGATGCCATGGCATATGGAATCTTAGTTCTCCAACCCATTAGGAGAGAAAGATGCTCCCCTCCCGACCTCCCCAGTGCCTGAGACCCCTTCCTAATTGCCCTTTCCCTTCCCAACCATGAAGGTCATATAGTGAGAGAGGGGAGCCATCAGAGACTGGCTGACTCAGATCCTTTATTTTGTAGATGAGAAAACTTGGGGCTCAGAGAAGCAGTTGAGGGTGGTGGAGAGAGGATGTGTAAGCTTTGGAGGCAGGCAGAACTGGATTCGAATCCCAGTGCTGTCCCTTTTTAGCTGTGATTGTGAGTGTCTCTTCATGTCTTAGAGACTCAATTCCTCATCTTTAAAATGAGGATAATGATGTCTCCCTATGGTGTGAGAATTAAGTGAGATAGTATATGTAAACACAGTGCTTGGGAATAGAGATGCTCAGGACTTGTAGGCACTCTCTTGAATGTCCTGCCCAAAGTCATCAAACAATTCAGTGCTGGCCTCTTCTGATATTCAAGCTTAATATCCTTTCAGTTACATACTAAGACTAGCCTCTTCCTCCCTAGAAAATTAAGATCAATTATTAAAATTTTTAAAAATTACTTTCACTGGAGATTTGGATCCATTTATTTTGAGCTCATTTACATGCCAACAAAACTTTGGCCACCTTACTCATTGGAAAAGACCCTGATGGTGGGAAAAATTGAAGGCAGGAGGAGAAGGGGATGACAGAGGATGAGATGGTTAGATGGCATCACCAACTTGATGGATAAGAGTTTGAGCAAGCTCTGGGAGTTGCTGATGGACAGGGAAGCCTGGTGTGCTGCAGTCTACGGGGTCACAAAGAGTCGGACATAACTGATAGACTGAACTGAAATGACAAGCCCACAAGGTCCATATAGTCAAAGCTATGGTTTTTCGAGTAGTCATGTATGGATGTTAGAGTTGGACCATAAAGAAGGATGAGCACCAAAGAATGAATACTTTCAAACTGTGATGCTGGAGAAGACTCTTGAGAGTCCCTTGGACAGTAAAGAGATTAAACCAGTCCATCCTAGAGGAAATCAGTTCTGAATATTCATTCGATGGACTGATGCTGAAGCTCCAATACTTTGGCCACCTAACGCAAAGAGCCGACTCATTGGAAAAGACCCTGATGCTGGGAAAGATTGAGGGCATAAGGAGAAGGGGCCGACAGAGGACGAGATGGTTGGATCATATCACTGACTCAATGGACGTAAATTTGAGCATACTCTGGGAGATGGTGAAGGACAGGGAAGCCTGGCTTGCTGCAGCCCACGGGGTCGCAAAGAGTGGGACAAGACTTAGCAAATGAACAACAACAGCAAGTACAGTAGAGACAGAAGAACTTAACAGACAGGAATACTCAATTTCAGAGTGAAATTCAAAGGTATTGAGGGTTTAGCCATTTTCAACTATAGTGTTTGAACTCCTGGTGCTCCTAAAATAGGACTGATGGCCTTTTACCCCTTTAAACAAAAAAATTCCAGTCTCTGATATATTTACATGCTTTGCTTTGCAACTTGATATTTTTCACCTGTCTTTCTTAAGCCATAGTCTGCTGTCCATTCATCATCAATTGGAGCTAAAGTGAAACACTTTAGCTCAACACTGCTGTTGAAGTTCTTCTAGAGAAATAAAAAATGTGTCAGAAATGAAATGGATATCACTTATGAAAATTAAAGATTGGGACTTCCCTGGTGGTCCAGTTGTTGAGACCTCACCTTCCAATGCAAGAGGTGTGGGTTTGATGCCTGGTTGGGGAGTTAAGATCCCACTTACCTCATGGCCAAAAAAACCAGACATAAAACAGAAGCAATATTGTAGCAAATTCAATAAAGACTTTTAAAAAAGGATCCACATTAAAAAAAAACCCCCCAAAATTAAGGATGAGTGTAAACCTTTTTTTCCATGCTGGAGAATATTCACTGAGATCAGTATTTCTTTGAAAAATTTTAGTTAGCTACTATTTATTGTGTTTGGCTGCAAATATATCTTTCAGTGTGGAGCTGAATCAGGAGTAGACCAGAAGAAAAATCTTAGTGTGAAATACCTCCTGTGACTATTACAATCTCCAGTTGTGGTTGCCAGCCCATCATCTGACAAATCAATTAGATCCTGCAAGGCAGAGGGAAAAAGCAGGGGCAAACCTCCCTGAAGTTTCCTTTCTGTAGTCAGCAAAATAATGGCCTCTCAAAGTCATATCCTAATGCTCAGGACCTGTGACTATCAGGCCACATAGGTGAAGTCGCTCAGTCGTGTCCGACTCTTTGCGACCCCATGGACTGTAACCTACAAGGTTCTCCATCCATGGGATTCTCCAGGCAAGAATACTGGAGTGGATTGCCATTTCCTTCTCCAGAGGATCTTCCTGACCCAGGGATCAAACCCAGGTCTCCCGCATTGGAGGCAGACGCTTTAACCTCTGAGCCACCAGGGAAGCCTATCAGGCCACATAGTAAGGGAGAATTCCAGTTGCTAATAAGCAGATTTAACAATGCAGGAGTTTGCTGGGTTGTCCAGGTGAGCCCAATGTAATCACAAGGCTCCTTAGTAGGGGAAGAGCAGAAAGAGGAGAACCAGGGGAGAAGGCTGGGGATGTGAGAGGAACTCAATCTACCGCTGCTGGATTTAAAGATTGAAGAACAGACCAGGAGCCAAGGAACACAGGCACCTCCAGGAGCTGGAAAGGACAAGAAAATGCATTTTCCCTGGAATCTCCAGATGGGAACACAGCCCTGCCAACACCTTGACTTTGGCCTACTGACACCCACTTTAGAATTCCAGCCCTATAAGATAATAAAAAGGCTTCCCTCGTAGGTCAGTTGGTAAAGAGTCTGCCTGCAATGCAAGGAGACGTGGGTTTGATCCCTGGGTGGGGAAGTCCCCTGGAGAAGGGAATGACAACCCACCCAGTTTTCTTGTCTCGAAAATCCCATGGACAGAGGAGCCCAGTGTGCTACAGTCTATGGGATCACAAGAGTCGGACTTGACTGAGCGACTGAGTGAGCAAAGATATTAAATCTGTGTTGTTTTCAGACACTGTTTGTGGTTATTTGTTTACAGCAGCAATAGAAAACTAACAGTCTCTCCAAACAAAGGCCCACTGACTATCTTGCCCCGAAGATCCTGCCATGCTATTGTTCAGTCGTTAAGTCGTAACCCCATGGACTGCAGCACTCCAGGCCTCCCTGTCCTCCACTATCTCCTGGAGTTTGCTCAAGTTCATGTCAGATCCTGCCTGGCATTCTGGAATTTCTCACAATCACAGGCAACAAAATTCCGAAGAGACTGAGACAGAGGGAGAGGCTGAAGACCAAGGTCAAGGGGGCAAAGAGGCCAGCAGTTGGTAGAGCGTGCTTCTCATGTTTGTCATCATAAAGGAAGGAGAAGACATATAAATACAACTTATAACCTACAGGAAAGATAGGACTAAGAGCCATACTTGGTATTTATGTCACATTTTATAACGTGTAAAGAGTTTCACTTAATATTTCCATTTAATCCTCCCATCAGTTCTATGAGGTGGAAATTTTTACTTTCAGTTTTGTAAACAAAGCTGAAGCTTAGAAAACGAATTTTTCTTTTTTCTTTTTTTGGCCACACCACATGGCTTCTGGAATCTTAGTTCTCCAACCAGGGGTCGAACCCAGGCCCTTGCCAGTGGAAGTATGGAGTCCTAGCCACTGAACTGCCAGGAAATTTCCTAGAGTTAATTTTTATAAAATCAGATAATAGTTAAGTAGAAGAGTCAAGAGTCACAGATTTGATTCCAAAATCCAGATGCGTCACTACTTTGACATGTCTTACCCGGAGAGCCATTCAACAAGGAAGTCAGTTCTCACAGAGACTGCTCATTAGTCAAGGTCATTTCTCTAATAAATGGAGGCCATGGGGAGAGGGGCAGATAATACTTTGCGGTGGGTATCCACTCTCATAGCTCCGCTTCTTATAAATATAATCTTCCTAGAACGTACCTGTTGTCAAAAACATCACTGGGCAGTGGTGGCTACTTGCTGAATATTTTTGATTCACTGTCCACCATGAACCTAAATTTTCCATGTCTAGATTATAGCTCAACCCCACCTCCCCCACCTCAATCCAACCTCCACCCTGACTTTCCTATTTCTTTTAAGGGTTTCATCATTAACCCAGTCATCTAGATTCAACAGCTATAAAAACAGTCACAGTTAACCCTTACTGGGAATACATTGCAGTGATTGTGCTAAGCATTTTATATGTCATCCACGGAGTCCTCCCAGCAATCCTATTAGGAAGGTACAATTGTTCACCCTATTTTTCAGACAAGGAAATTGAAGTTTATATAAATTGCCCAAGGTGACATCTTACCATCATCTTTGATGACTTATCTTCTTCACCCTCCAGAGCTCATGAGTCACCAAGTCCTCTTAATCCTCCCTCTGAACTATTGTATTTGTTGCTTGCTTTCCACGTCCATTGCTCTGGTACCAGCCTTGGTTCTTTTTGACTTATGTCTGACTTGTCGCTATAGCTCAGTATGGTCTCTCTTGTTCTATGGTCCCCTTGCTCAGATCTTTCTAATATGCTTTGGTCAAATTAAGCCACCTAAAATCCAACTTTTATCCCATCCATTTCTCAGTTCAAACTTTTAAATTGGAGGAGATACATCCAAATATTCCCAAAGGTTATCCTTGGACAGTATGATGGTGGCAATATTTTTTTTGAAAAATTAAATAACTTCATTGTATTAAAGTTAAAAGAAAAAATGGTTTAAAATTATAGGTTGAAATCATAGGGCAAGATGCTAAGTCGCTTCAGTCGTATCCGACTCTGTGCGACCCCATAGATGGAAGCCCACCAGGCTCCCCCGTCACTCGGATTTTCCAGGCAAGAACACTGGAGTGGGTTGCCATTTCCTTCTCTAATGCATGAAAGTGAAAAATGAAAGTGAAGTCACTCAGTCGTGTCAGACTCTAGCCACCCCATGGACTGTAGCCTACCAGGCTTCTCTGTCCATGGGGTTTTGCAGGCAAGAGTACTGGAGTGGGTTGCCATTGCCTTCTCCGATAGGGCAAGATACATAATAAAGATAAGCAAACATTGTACCCTTTAAGTGTATAGGTCAGACTTCATTTGTTCCAGTATTGAAGAGTTCTCACTGATCATCTGACCATTCCAAATACATAATTCCATTTTTTACAGGCAAATCTTTGCATTTAAAAAAGTTACTGAAACCTACTTACTGAAACCTACTTACTGTTTCCATAATTTATAAACTTCATTTCTACTGGCAAAACAACAAATGGATATGGTAAAAGGAAAGCTGAATCAAAATACCAACAAAGGATATAACAATAAAAAGCTGTCTGAGACTAAATGACGAGAATGAGATGTTTATAAAAATTAACTAGTACAATGACTGGGCTGAGCAGGTGCTCAGTAAATATCTGTTACCATTCCCTGGTAAAGGGAGCAAATGAGTATTCCTTAACCAGTAATTTTAAGATGAGTTAACTAGTTCAATAACCAAGGAGCAGTGAAAGGCACTTCAGATTATTACTTATATATATTTGCAACTCATCTTCTTTATTAAGTGGCAATCTGTGTCATAACTTATAATGCCATTATAAGCTTTGAGGGAAGTTTTTCAAGGAATCAGAGACCTTTAATGCTTTGCTTTTCAAAAGAAAATTATGATATTTGTATTGTTGTTAATAATGAAAAGTGAGAAATCTAACAACTTGTGTGTGCATGCGTGCTCAGTCATGTCTGACTCTTTGTGACTCCACAGACAGTAGCCTGCCAGCCTCCTCTGTCCATGGGATTTTCCAGGCAAGAATACTGGTGTGGGTTGTCATTTCCTCCACCAGGGGATCTTCCCAACCCAGGAATCGAACTTGACTCTTCTATGTCTCCTGCACTGGCAAGCAGATTCTTCACCACTGCGCCACCTGAGAAGCCCAACATGGTTGACCTCAGAATATTTTAGCATTCTAATAATAAAAAGAAAAAATCTTACAAAATGCTAAAATTGTATGTCAACATGTTGAGCAGTGTTTTGCTCAAATTCCATACTTGAAGTAAAATCTTAAGGATCAAACTCTCCAAATGTTAAGGCATAATGTGACCCAACCCACAGCAGTGAATATATTTTTCTATATCAGTTAAATGGTTCTCAGTTAAATATCAACCACCCCCCCCCAAAAACAAACAAACAAACAAAAAAAAACCCTCAACAACTTTTATCTCTCTCCCAAGCATAGCCATTGAATAAGGTGATTTACATTTTCTTCTTTACACTTTTTTATAATTGACAGACTTTTAGCAATGGATATATATTGCTTTATAATAGAAAATAAGGCCAATAAAGCATCATTTTGACTCTTGAGAGTCTCTTGAACAGCAAGGAGATCAAACCAGTTAATCTTAAAGGAAATCAACCTTGAATACTCATTGAAAGGACTGATGCTGAAGCTGAAGCTCCAAGATTTTGGCCACCTGATGTGAACAACCAACTCATTGGAAAAGACCCTGAGGCTGGGAAAGATTGAGGGTATGAGGAGAATGGGGCGACAGAGGATGAGATGGTTGGATGGCATCACTGATTCAATGGACATGAGCTTTGGCAAACTCCAGGAGATGGTGAGCAACAGGGAAGCCTTGTGTGCTCCAGTCCCTGGGGTTGCAAAGAGTCAGACATGACTAGGCAACCGAACAGCAACAATGAAGCAAAATTTTAGAAAAGGAACCCAATTATTGATCATTCCCTGCTACTTAAAATAGAAAAGCTAATTTTTTTGAACAGGCCCTGTTGTAATCTGGCCCCTAAATGCTTTCCAGGCTTATTATTTATGTACTGTTGAATACAAATATTCTGCTTCAGTTAGACTATTTTAAACACCTTTTCCCTGCTGTGTCTCCAACTGTGTGTTTTCTCTTCCTGGAATGGGCTTCCCCTTCTCTTTTAATATCCCAGTTAACACTATTGTTCAAGATCTAAGTCTCTTCAATGTGCAGCTTTCCTAAAAAGGAAGGAGTCAGTCTGTAGTGAGTATCTGCCCTGTGGATTATGCTTGGTGTCTTCCTTGGTATTCCCTGGGCCTCACAACAGCTCTGGAGAGTTGGTATGAATAACCGATGGTACCTGAATAAGCAATTTTTAGATGGGTTTTTCCATTTTCCAAGTAAGCAAGCGTAGGTCTCAATGTGCTCCCTGGTTTTCTGGACTAAAAAACGACAATGTTCAATAATAATTCATTTTTATAAATGTAAGCAATACCTTTAGGAACAGTCTTTAGTAATTGAACCTCTTGTTCAACAGTGGTTAAATAGCAAGATAGAATATTCTGCTTGTGTTGTCATGTCCAACTCTTTTGTGAGCCCATGGACTGCAGCCCACCAGACTCCGCTATCCATGGGACTTCCCAGGCAAGAATACTGGAGTAGGTTGCCATTTCCTCCTCCAGGGGATCTTCCCCACCCAGGAGTCGAACCCACGTCTCCTATGTCTCCTGTGTTGGTAGGCAGATTCTTTATCACTGAGCCACCTGGGAAGCCCAAGGATATTCTGATTAAATAGCCAAATACCATTTTGATTAAAAAGTACTTTCTAAAATTTGTGTAAAGCCAGAGTTTACTGTATTGAAGAAAAAGGTCTAGTTCTCTTTAGATCACTGAGTTTTAGGACCATCTCAAATCACGACTATAAAGAAACTAAAAATGAAATGGCATGTGAAGATAAACTAGTATCACCATGTTAATCCAATATGGAAACAACCAGCTCCTTTGTACAAGGTATATACTGGGTTTTTAACCCTTAGAACAACAGTGGAGGAAATTGAGGAGGTCAGTAGGATCTTTGTGGGATTGAAATGTTCTCCATCTGCCTGAAGCTGGGTAGGATGCTTTTCACTTCCTTTTAACAGTTTCTATTACCCAAGAATGCACTGCTAGTTAGGGACGAAACTGGGATTAGAAGTTTCTGAAATGATAATTTCTATTTCACTGTTTCCACTTCCTTCCTTCCTTCTCTTTCCCTGGGAACTCACTGCCATCTTGCCTCTGCAAGATCGTCTTTGGTGAAACCATCCTCTTCAGAGTCACTTATTTGCTAAGTCGAAGGAAGACTTTCTTTTTAACCTTATCTTTTTAAACTATTAACTCATGGGAAACACACTCTTTCCTTTCTTGAAATGCTCTCTTCTTAGCTTTCTGTAACAGCCACACCCACTGCTTTTCTTTCTATTTTTCTGTGTCTCTACACTCCTGACTCTATCCTGGGATTACTCATTTTAAAAATCCTTGCCAAACTGATACATGAAAAATCATCCAGTTTTTGTAACTTGCTGTGTCTTTTTACATATCTGCTACACAAAGATCAGATATACACTAATGACAGTGTTGTTGCTATTTGTTGGTTAGATGTCTTAATTTGACGTTGAGGTTTTTCATCTCTTTCAGAGATAGGACTGTATGATTTTGAACTCCTTCACCTCCCTCCTTTCTTCCATTTCCTTAAGAATGAGCAGGTATTGGGTTGGCCAAACAGTTCACTCAGGTTTTTCTGTAGTCTCTTGTTTAATTTAATTGAGTGAGATTGAACACCTAATTCCCATTAGACTTTTTAAAGTACGATATGTGGTCCAGATTTTTCTGATGAGGAGCACAGAGCTCTGTACTGAATGACAGTAAGTCTGTTTCTAATCCCAGTTTCATCCCTAACTAGCTGTGCATTCCTGGGCAAGCCACTTAACCTCTCTGGACCTTCGATTTCTTATATATAAAGTGAGTGGGATGGTATCAGGTAATGACCTAGGTACTAGCTTTCACATCACATAGGTACAATTTCCTTCCCAGAACTTCCTTCAGAGGCAAACTCAGAATATTCTCTCCTAATTCTGACAGAATAGTGTCTCCTTCAACATAATATCACCTCTTTGAGGCAGAACCTGCTTCCTTCCAGAACTATAATTCATTTGTTCGGGGCAATGAGCCCTAGGACAATAGCAGCAGCTACTGTCCAAAAAGACACAGCCAAGACTTAAAGGTAAAGTAGGTCTTATTAAATGTATACTGATAAAACGCTTTGAAAATCTGTTGAAAGTTAGGGACCACAGGAAAACATACATAAACATATAGTACACAATTTTAGGGCTACAGTCCATGGGTCGCAAAGAGTCGGACACGACTGAGTGACTTCACCTAGACCTTCTGAAGTCCATCCATGTACTCCGTAAGAATCCATGAACCCTAAGCTAAGAATATTTGATTTGGGAACATTAAAGGGATCCCTGCAGATTAACAAAATTACCAAAAATGCTTACTTCCCATTGGAAAAGGGAGCTGTAAAATGAAAAAAATATGTACAGAATATTATTGAAACTCTTATCAAAACTAAATTATTATGCTTACTTGCAAATATCTTCTTCATAAATCAGGTCATGTGCTAACCTGCTTAAATCTCCCACAGCAGAATGCAAATTCCTTTCTCTGCATTATAAAGGCCTATTTATGGTCTGGGTCCTATTTTGTACTTTTGAGCTCCACTGGCTTCCCTTTTGCTCTGGAAACATTACCAGCTCTCTACAAGTCACACTGTTTTTGCTGAACAGTCTCAGAGTGCTGCCTCTGCTCAGACCACATCCCTGGTGGCTATCCTTCACGCTTCAGTTCAAGCGTCCCCTCCTCCTAAATGCCTCTCCCAATTACCTTTAACTCCTCTTCAGCATGCGCTATCACAACACCCAATTTCTCCTGTAGAACTGATCTTGTTACATCCCTGGCTGTTTCTGTCTTCTTTTCCCGTTAGAATGTTAGTTCCTTGAGAGATGGGACCTTGCCTCTCTTATTTATTCCCAGAGCCAGGGACAGATTAAAACCTTCAGAGGGTCTAAGCACTAAAGATTAGGGTGCTCCTCTTCCATCTTTAATTCTAGCTAAAATATTTGGTGCACCTCCCTCATATTAAACTCTAACTAGAACCAGTACTAGACCGTAGATTCACACGTACTGCAACAAAGACAGCTTCTTCCCAAATGATCTGATTCTAAGACCTCAGAGCCTCTGCTTTGCTGGTGTCCTAAGACATGAGACCTTTGCCTGCCTTTGGGAAATCGAGCACTCACTCAATTCTTTAAACATACTGGATGCAGTTTTAGGTTAAGTTGGCTATGTCTACCAAAAAAACCTTGCAGGGATTCTGATAGAAACTGTGTGAAATCTATAAGTCAATTTTGGAATAACTGACATATTTACTCTGTTGGGTCTTCCAAGCCATGAATATAGCAAGTCACTCCAATTATTTAGATCTTCTTTAATGTCGTTCATCAATATTTTATAATTTTCAGCATACAGATCCTGCACATGGTTTGTTAGATTTAAACCTAAGTAGTTCACATTCTTTGGAGCAATTGTAAATGGTGCTATTTAAAATATCTTTGTTGTTGGCATGCATAGAAGCTCTCTCAGTAGAACAAGAAGGCAAATACTCTTTAGTGAAGTAAACTTGTTCAGTGTTTATTTGCTGGACTAGTAACAAGCTGTGTATTGAACCATTCATGTACCTCTTTAATGTGCTTCTACATTTCAAATTTGGCCTAATTCTTAATTGCTACACCCCAATCCCTACTATTATTAGAGGGGTCTACTCATCCCTCACCTGAATACCCTTTATGCAATCCATCTCCTTGTCTGCTCCACCATTTCCTATCTATAATAGTTCCTCTGCTGAACCCTCTTGCTGCTGCTGCTGCTGTGTGACCCCAGAGACGGCAGCCCACCAGGCTCCCCCATCCCTGGGATTCTCCAGGCAAGAATCTTAATGATCCTTCAAGCATGAAGTCAAAGAGCTTCAGAAGATGCTTTCCCTGACAACTCAGCCAACATCAGTCCTTTTTCTCTGCTGGACTCTACTTTTTTTTTTACTTAAAAAAATTTATTTATTTATTTTAATTTGAGGATAATATCTTTACAATATTGTGGTGGTTTTTTGCCATACAACGACATGAAGAGTTCACTGGACTCTTTAAACCAATATTGTATGCCACTAAATAATTAATTTGGTTTTTAATTGGTTTTAATTTGTGTTGTTTCCCTAATTAGATGATAAGAGTGGGAGACTCCCATAATAGCACACACATGGAAGGTGCTCCAATTTAATTGCGTCAATGAAGAAAGAGGAGAGAGAGGTTTCAAGATGTGTCAGAATAAGGCGACTGGAGCTGCAGCATGTAAAAGAGGGCTTTCATCCAGGCAGGATCCATCTTTTCATCCAATAGATCCAGGATCTAGGACAAGGATTCTCTCTTTTCCTTCCTTCTTCCGAATCTCAACTCCTCAACTAAGCGGACTGGAGATGCAGATCCTCTCCAACGCTCTCTTCGGTAACTGTTCTGAAAACAGCAGCTCTATAGGCAGTCGAATTTTAGGTTTTCTGTAAAGAGCGTAGGGTAGTAATAACTTTGGAGCTGCAGTAACATCCACCGGCCACCAGAGGACAGCGTGCCGTGGACGAGATCGTCTCGCCCCTGCAGAAGGCTTAACGAGGTCAAAGGCAGAGGCAGAAAGTCGGCTCTGTATCTATGGCCTTCAGCTTCTTTAACTGCCTTGTCAAGGGCTCCCTCGCGCTCCCCTCTAGATGGACGCCTTTTCCTCTTAAAAAAGATGGGGCGGAAGTTCCTAGAGGTTTACTCTAATTCTGACCTTAAATGATTATAGAAACGAATGGGCTTTAGCTGCAGGATTTAAAGGCAAAAAAGAAGTATAGGCAAGTTCACTTTTCTAACAATCCTCACCCCCCAAACATGCTTCTCAGTTATTTTGGCAATCAAAAAAAAAAAAAAAAAAAAAAAACCCACAGAAAACAAGACGACAGAAAGCCTCAGGCAATGTCCAAACGGACATTTCCCAACAAAGATGTCTTCGGGGAACCAACGTCCCAAATCTAGTTCACTGCAAATGGAATATTTTATTCCTACACACAAATTCTGGCTCATGAAGCAGTCCACTCGGAGTGTGCTTTTCCGTCATTAATCACATCTCTGTTATGTGATATCCACGTGAGTACTTCTCAGTAGAAGCAGCTTCATGCTCAAATGCTCAAAGAACACTAGAATAAAGCTCCGATTGTCTACTCAGTGATTCCAAGTCCTGGTGTGTCACCAGCTCAGGTCTCTATTTCCCAAAGTGTGCAATGCCGTTTCAAAACAAAGCTATTTCAATCCAAATTTTAAAATGCACGAAGTGTGTAAAGTAAAATAAAGGGGGTCTTGCACCTCCCAAAAGGTGGTGAACCTCTGGTCTGACTTACAGACGATTCTATGCTGTCCAAGCACAGGGTACACAGTGCTTGAAAAGGACACACTTTTCAAGAGCATGTTAGGCTGCTGGTGCTCGTTACATTTACAAATGTAAATAGAAATAAGTAAATAGAAGCACAGTAAAATCAGAAATGTTAGCATTCTCGTGGGGGCTTTCTATGACAAACAGAGGGAGAGCTGACTGCCTGACCACCTGAGCCTGATTTTTCTTAAATTATCTGTAACTTCTCTCTCCTAGAGCCCGCAGTGCCCTGCATTTTGGATTCGTCACTTTTAAAAGATTGTAATTCTCTCAAATCATTGTTTGCGTTTCTTCACCCTGGGGAGGCAGCTGGAAACAGCCCAAAGAGGAGGAAAAGGCTCTGCGCCTCGCTGGGGCGGGAACCCTGAAATACCTGTTGGGGCGCAGCCCTACGCGGCCGAGACCCGGCCCGAGGGTCGGGGATCGGGGGCCCCGGGGGCAGCCGGCGCGAGGGCGCGGAAGGAGGAGGCCGTGGGGCCGCCTCCCCCGGCCACCCGGCTCCTCCCAGCGGCGCTCGCGGAACCTGCCCCGGAGTCGCCGGGCCCCGGAACGGAACGTGACCCGACCCCTCCCCGAGCGGCAGCGACCAGGCGCCGAGCCGCGCTCCGGGTTCGGGCCGGCGCACGGCCCCGCCCGTCGCCCACCGCCCTGCCCTCGCCTGTCTCCTCCTTTCCCCGGGGCTCCGCTGAGTTCATTCACTGGGATTGGTTTCAAGTGACGCCATCTCTTTATTTTTAAACCAATGACCTCATCCGCGCTTGAAGTTTCCTGACCAGCGACTCTTTCTCTTTCCCCCCAACCCCCCACCCCATTCCTTAAAGGAAAAAAATTATATGTAATAAGTACATTACAAACCACACCTTAGGCAGCCCAGAATCAGAAAAAAATCAGAATGTCTAATTGGGAAAAGGTACAATCTCTTTTTGACTTTATAAATGCTACAGTATTTATAAATACTCTTCCTGTCCCCTTCATGGATCACAGCCTTGTCATGGCAAACAAGCTTCTGTAACTCAATGAGGCTATGAGCCTTCTTGTATGTTCTCAAAGAAAATAAAAAAGAGGTCACAGCAGCTTTTAAAGTTATCTGTTACCTGTTGTCCCGTCTGCCTAAAATCAGAATTCAAATATCAAGTAGTTTTCATTTTTTAATGATATGTTTTTATTTAATTTGGTATTCAATGAAATATGTACCATTATTTGTTAACTCACATTGAATTACATTATCATAAAGTTACTTAGACCAGTTTCATGATTTTAGAAGAGGTACACTTTTAAAACATTCATAACTGAAGTTTAGTGTTTAAATACATTTTCCCACAAACTATTGCTTATTGGTTACAGTTACCTTCCTCACCAGAAAGTGGTGTTTGTACCACACTAGGGTGTTGGAGAAGGCAATGGCACCCCACTCCAGTACTCTTGCCTGGAAAATCCCAGGAGCTTCAATGAAATATGTACCATTATTTGTTAACTCACATTGAATTACATTATCATAAAGTTACTTAGACCAGTTTCATGATTTTAGAAGAGGTACACTTTTAAAACATTCATAACTGAAGTTTAGTGTTTAAATACATTTTCCCACAAACTATTGCTTATTGGTTACAGTTACCTTCCTCACCAGAAAGTGGTGTTTGTACCACACTAGGGTGTTGGAGAAGGCAATGGCACCCCACTCCAGTACTCTTGCCTGGAAAATCCCAGGAGCCTGGTAGGCTGCAGTCCAAGGGGTCTGTAGGAGTCGGGCACAACTGAGCGACTTCAGTTTCACTTTTCACTTTCATGCGTTGGAGAAAGAAATGGCAACCCACTCCAGTGTTCTTGCCTGGAGAATCCCAGGGACAAGGGAGCCTGGTGGGCTGCTGTCTGTGTGGTCACACAGAGTCAGACACGACTGAAGCGACTTAGCAGCATCAGCAGCAGCAGGGTGTTGAATGATATTTGAGAATTTTAAACCCCCATATTAATACAGTTTGCTGACTGTATGCATCACACTATCATACTGCAGTGAATGAATTTTTCACATTCTCATTTTGAACTCGAGATTAATGAGCAAAAGAAAGGAACCAAGTAGCATGCTTGGGTTAGCAGTTTATTCAAAATTCCAAACACAGCTGATAAGTCTAAATCTGTTCCTTTCTTTTCTAACTACATTCCTTCATTGCCTTAGATTTATACACATCTTCAAGTGCTCTCCTGTTAGGTCTAGGATATTAATAATATACTTTTTTTTCCTCAAGAACTGAACTTTTTATTTTAACTTTAAATATTCCTTGAATACTCAGGTTATATATGTTTAATATAGGAAAACAGAAAATGCACGCAAACAAAAAACAAAATAAACCTAGCCACCTAGAGAAAAATGTTACCTTCAGTTTCTTGGTAGGCATATAAACACATATAACAAATGGGGGTCACACAGGTAATCAGATTGTTTGCTTGACATTATAACATGAACATCGTTCCATTTTTAATAGATAGTAACATCTATTCTTCAAAGTAAACCTGAAACAGTTAATCCCTGTTGTTGGGAATACGCAAAAGTAGACTCAGTTCTTAACTACAGAAACATTATTGATGTAAAGATTTGATTTATACCAGGTGGATGGGACTGTAGTACTTTTCCCTGCAAACATCCCACTTCCTGGCTACTCAGACTTTCTTGTCACAAAGCCTGAGCAAGTAAGCTTATTGGCCCAGCTCCTGGACCCAGGAATGCTGCCGTTAATAGCTGTGTGAACAGTCCATCTATGGGCAACAGGCAGCCGGCCTGGGTACCTGAATGTTTTCTGACTTAGGGCTGTGCTTCCCATGCTGACATTCAGATCAGATACCTTCTCATGGCAAGATGGTGAGAGATTCAGGAAGAGAAAAGAAGGCCTAAAGTTCACTTCTCTGAGATGGAATAAAATCAAGATGTCTTCTCCAAAGGCTGAGTTGAATGAGTTGGAATCAAGGAATGACAGTAGCTCCTGGTGTGGCCCGCCTGCCCCAGGACACATGTGGGTGGAGTGAGGCTTCCATCCGGTGTGTTTGCCAAGCTTACAGGGTGGGGTGGCCCAGTAACAGAAACCCAGGTTTCATCTGTAACACAAGAAGCCCAATAAGGGTCTTTTCTAAAAATGAGCAAATGCGTCCAAGAAAAAAATGGCTTCCAAGTGAGGGAATTTTTTCCTCTGGTTTCTTTGGAAGCAAAGTCCTGGTATTGTATCTACCGGAACCAAAGTAAGGAAGATTTTTTTCTTCGTGGTCACCCTACATGTGATGGTGACATTGAAGAGCACATCTCTGGTTTTTAAGGCAGCCCCGTCTGATCTTGAGCTGAGAGCCCAGTTCCCTTTGGGTACCTGGCGCCTCTCAAATGGACGAGGAAAAACTGTTATTTTTTCCCAGGAATTATATTCTGGTGCTTCAGCTTTTTGTTCAGTTTAATAGTATATTCTAACGAATTCTCATGGATCTTTCCTAGCCTGATTTCTGCCTTTCCAATTTCCATTACCAGGAGAGGAGGGGCTAGAAGGCCAGGGTGACCAAACACAGCCAGGGCAGGCCCCTCCCCTTCAGAAGGGAGCTCGGAGCCTGAAAGGGTCTCTGTGACTCAGAAACTAAAACTGCGCCTTGTGTGCTGACGAAAGTTACTGACCGAGTTAGTCAAGTTAGAAACTCCTGCCGAACACAGCGGAGCAGATTCCTGGCATCTGGCCCCGTGTCCCTCACAGATGCGCCAAGAAGAAAACGTCACCTAAATACTTGTTCTTGCTTTAGTCTTGAATTGTAAAAACATATTTCGTCGTTAGAAATCTGTCCCGAGATAGGGTTAACAAGCAACCCTTGGAACTAGTGGAATGCCAAAAAAAAAAAAAAAAAAAAAGCCATTGTACCGAGTCGCCCTGGAGCAGTTTGGGAAGTCTGGCGCGAAAGGGATGGCTTCTTTCGCCCCCACCGGGTTTTGTTCGGCAGCCGGGCCGAGTGGGTGATGGGCAGGCTCCGGAGGCCCCGGATTCCAGCGCACGGCAGGGCTGCCCCCTCCGAAAGGACACTTGTCACCCGGTGTCCCAGGCTCCGGCGTCGGCGGGAGGCCGCAGGAAGCCCCGGAAGGGCGGAGAGAGGGAGCGGGCGCAGGCGGTGGTGACTCAGCCTGGAGCGCGGGGGCGGGAGCGCGCGAGAGGAAGCTGGTCAGCGGGCTCAGCCTGGCGGCGGCGCCGGACCCAAAGGAGTTAAGTAGGCGATGTTGGTGACGCCCCGCCCCCGCCCGGCCCGGCCCCCCGGAGGCCGCCGCGCCCGGTCGTATTTATTGCGGCGCTCCCAGTGCAGAGTGTCTCTCCGCTGGCCCCGGCCGCGGCTTTTCCGAGTACCGCGAGCAGCGGCCCCGCGCCCCTAGTCAAGGCGCCATGGAGCGGCCGGCGCCCCTGGCCGTACTGCCCTTCTCGGACCCAGCGCACGCGCTGAGCCTGCTGCGTGGCCTGAGCCAGCTCCGCGCCGAGCGCAAGTTCCTGGACGTGACCCTGGAGGCGGCGGGCGGGCGCGACTTCCCGGCGCACCGCGCCGTGCTGGCAGCCGCCAGCCCCTACTTCCGCGCCATGTTCGCTGGGCAGTTGCGCGAGAGCCGCGCCGAGCGGGTGCGCCTGCACGGCGTGCCGCCCGACATGCTGCAGCTGCTGCTCGACTTCAGCTACACGGGCCGCGTGGCGGTGAGCGGCGACAACGCCGAGCCGCTCCTGCGCGCCGCCGACCTGCTGCAGTTCCCGGCGGTGAAGGAGGCGTGCGGCGCCTTCCTGCAGCAGCAGCTCGACCTGACCAACTGCCTGGACATGCAGGACTTCGCCGAGGCCTTCAGCTGTGCGGGGCTGGCGAGCGCGGCTCAGCGCTTCATCCTGCGCCACGTGGGCGAGCTGGGCGCCGAGCAGCTGGAGCGTCTGCCTCTGGCGCGGCTGCTGCGCTACCTGCGCGACGACGGACTCTGCGTGCCCAAGGAGGAGGCCGCCTACCAGCTGGCACTGCGCTGGGTGCGCGCCGACCCGCCGCGCCGCGCGGCACACTGGCCGCAGCTGCTGGAGGCCGTGCGCCTGCCCTTCGTGCGCCGCTTCTACCTGCTGGCGCACGTCGAGGCCGAGCCGCTGGTGGCCCGCTGCCCGCCCTGCCTGCGCCTGTTGCGCGAGGCGCGCGACTTCCAGGCGGCTCGCTACGACCGCCACGACCGCGGGCCCTGCCCTCGGATGCGGCCGCGCCCCTCCACCGGCCTCGCCGAGATCCTCGTCCTCGTGGGCGGATGCGACCAGGACTGCGACGAACTGGTCACCGTCGACTGCTACAACCCGCAGACGGCCAGTGGCGCTACCTGGCCGAGTTCCCCGACCACCTGGGCGGAGGCTACAGCATCGTGGCGCTGGGCAACGACATCTACGTGACGGGTGAGTGGGCATGAGGGCTGATCAGGAGGACCCTGGCCCACCCAGACCCGAACGGGGAAGCAGGCATTTTCACCAGCAAGAGAACCCGAAGTGCCTGGAACCGCAGGCGGCACCTGGGTGCAGGTGGACACTCCCCCTCCCCCCCCACGACTTGCAGGCACAGAAGTTTCTAGGGTTGATACTTAAGGAAGAACCCCTTTGTGTTGGTGGGACAAGTAGCTGTCTGTGGCTCTCGCAGGGCCCGTCTGGGCAGCCCCCTCCTTGCCCAGGTGGTATCCCCATTTAGTGGCAAGACACTGGGGCAGCCTCCTTGGATGTTGCTGCTAAGTCGCTTCAGTCGTTTCGGACTCTGTGCGACCCCTAAGACGGCAGCCCACTGTCTCTTGGATTCTCCAGGCAAGAACACTGGAGTGGGTTGCCATTTCCTTCTCCAACCCTGCACCACGAGTGCTTCCTTTTTCTCCCTAAGGAACCTGGGGACAGGCCAAGGGCTGACATCTTGTGGTACATCCTTTCTACCCCGGTAGGGGGAATTTCTCCCTCCCAGCTAAGCAGCACAGTCCCCTGACTCACTTGGTCACCAGTGACAGCGTTCCCTGGGGCTTGTACCTAGGCCCTGCGCTGCGAATCACGTGGTGTTTAGGCTGCTCCCGGCCCAGCAACTGTAAACAGAGTCACATGCTAAGAGGTTTTCTTCCAATTACTTGGCCCAAACCCCAAAACACTGCCGAGTCATGCTGGGCGGGTCCCAGCCCGCCCCAGTCCTGGGCATCTCCCACATTTTTTATTAAAGATGAATCCCAGTTCAAACATGAGGCTCCCTCCATGCGTGGGTTGAGGAGGGGCGGTCTGTGCGAGGGCTATATAAGGAAAGAACCCGGCCAAGCATATGCTCAGGGCCTGCAGGGGGCTGGATTGGGCAGGGAGGCCTCAGCGGGCCAGCGCAGCACTATGTCCAGCCTGGCACGTTAGTTCGGGAGAAAGCCAGCTCTGAGGAACCCACCCCTCCCTCCAGTGTCCTGGGGGCTCTGAGGTGAGAAGTTGGGCTCAACCCAGGCTGAGGACAGGCTTGGCTGTGTGGCTGCCACTCCAGGTCCTGCCTGAGGGTGGCTGCCATTCCAGGTCCTGCCTCCGCGGGAATCTGCCAGAATGGGACAGTTCCAGTCTGAGGTTGGCCTTGTGTTGTTGAGGAACCAACCTCCTTCACCCTCACCCCACCCCACCCCCCACCACTGAAGTCTGGTCAGTGAACGCCCACAACTGGTCAGACTCGCCCCAACTTTGCACACCCTTCCATAAACGTCTCAGCTAATCCTTTGGATTTAGACAGGTGGCTGGGTCATTCCCTACAGCTGCCTCTAGGGAATCTCACAGGGGCGAGGAGGCAGCTTCAGCAGCCTTTGACACAGTTCTCCTTTAGAAGGAAGAAGAGAGGCCGGGAGGACTTTACAAGGAGGCTGTCTTCTCCCTCTAAAAGCTCCGGGCTGAGAGCCGGATAGAATGTCACGGTGGCTCTGCTCTGCCCTGTGCCCCCAGGCTTGGAACAAGGAGGGGAATCCAATCCCCAGGGTTCTTGGGGTCCCTTCACCCTGTGAGAATCCTAATGTCTTAGGTGAGCCTGGTTTAATTTATGGCAATAGCTAGTACCACTGGGCTTTCTTTGTTTGCTTTTTAGCCTTTTTTTTGGACATATAGATGGAAAAGTAGACATCATACTTGCACAGCTTGATGACTTTTTCCAAACAAAACAAGTCAGTAGCTTGCATATAAATCAAGAAATACAAGCCCAGAAGTTCACTCATAGCATCACCTTCTGTGTTAGGTTTCTTGCTGGCTAAGCGCTTAGGTTTCCTCTTAACTCATCCTGGCCCAGCCTTGGTTAAGGGATGCCTAGAATTTAATGAACAAGTCCCCAGGCACCCCACCCACATATGCTGTTTTTTTCTTTTTTTGGCCAGCACAGCATGCAGGATCTTAGTTCCCCAACAAGGGATCGAACCTGTACCCCCTGCGTTGTGAGCTCAGAAGTCCACCCACAGGGAAGTCCTTTCCACCCACATGACTTGTGGCTCCCTGGGAAAATGGACTCCAAGTCCTGGTGCTCCCATCCAGTTGAAGTGTCTGACTGAGTGCAGGGATCCAAACTGAGGTTACTGTGTACTCAGAATTGTGGCCTCTGGGCCTCCAGTTGGCCCACAGAGGTGCAGTGGTGTTTTTATGGCATGAAGCTGGACCATCCTCCTGGGCAACGGTCAGCCTATACCTGGCTTGAGCCCCTGGCTTGGGCCTTGGTAAGAGAGGATGTGTGTTTCATCCTTACTCTCTAGGAAGTTCAGGGAGTCACGGATGGGTAACTCACCCTGAGTTGGTGTGGGCTAATCATCTATCTGCCCTTTGTCCTCCCTGGCAGGCGGATCTGATGGCTCCCGGCTCTACGACTGCGTGTGGAGGTACAACTCAAGCGTGAATGAGTGGACGGAGGTGGCGCCCATGCTGAAGGCCCGGGAGTACCACAGCTCCTCCGTGCTGGACGGGCTGCTGTACGTGGTGGCTGCAGACAGCACAGAGCGCTACGACCACACCACCGACTCCTGGGAGGCCCTGCAGCCCATGACCTACCCCATGGACAACTGTTCCACCACTGCCTGCCGGGGCCGGCTCTATGCCATCGGCTCCCTGGCCGGCAAGGAGACCATGGTCATGCAGTGCTACCACCCAGACACAGACCTGTGGTCGCTGGTGGACTGCGGCCAGCTCCCACCCTGGTCCTTTGCCCCCAAGACAGTGACTCTGAACGGACTCATGTACTTCATCAGGTGAGTCCCCAGGGGCCAAGGCCACTGGGTGCTCTTTTTTACTAGCTAAGCACAGTTTCAGTGTTCTCCCATTTCACAGATGAGGAAACTGAGGCCACACTGGGCTCTGAGGCTGGATCTTTCTGAATTGGAGCCGTGGTTCTGTCCCTCATTCCTTAGAGTGTTTCTGTGGCCTCTTGGGACCCAAGTGTGATGGATGGAGCTAGGTCTTTGCGGAGAACTTTTTGAGATTCAAAGATGCTATATCAACTATGTCTCTTTGGCTAGACTTTGCCTGTGTATGCACGCCAAGTTGCTTCAGTTGTGTCTGACTTTTTGCGACCCTGTGGGCTGTAGCCCACCAGGCTTCTCTGTCTGTGAGATTCTCCAGGCAAAAATACTCGAATAGGTTGCCATTCTATCCTCCAGGGGATCTTCCTGACCCAGGGATCAGACCCTTGTCTCCTGCATTGGCAGGCGGGTTCTTTACCATTAGCACCACCTGAGAAGCTGCTGCTGCTGCTGCTGCTTCAGTCCTATCCGACTCTGTGCGACCCCATAGACAGCAGCCCACCAGGCTCCTCCATCCCTGGGATTCTGCAGGCAAGAATGCTAGAGTGAGTTGCCATTTCCTTCTCCAGTGCATGAAAGTGAAAAGTCAAAGTGAAGTCACTCAGTTGTGTCCGACTCCTAGCGATCCCATGGACTGCAGCCTACCTGGCTCCTCCATCCATGGGATTTTCCAGGCTAGAGTACTGGAGTGGGGTGTATTACTTTCTCCACCTGGGAAGCTGGGTCCCTCTAAAAACCCTAGTTGGTCTCATGTGGCCTTTACCAAAAGGAGTCACCTATCCTACCTTAGAGGGACTTTAAAATCTTAATAAGAGGAGAGCTTTCTGGACGCTTGAGTCTTTGGGAGGGGGAGCATGGCCTTGACAGACGGTTTGCTTATCAGCCAACTGGTGCCAGGTGTGAGGGAACAGGTAGATGGATTGACCTCGCCCCCTCTGCAGAAAGCAGAACTTCTGGGTTCAGTGCGTCTGTGCAGATTCTGTCTCTTCCCTTCCGGCCTGGCCTGGCCTGGCCTGGCCCGGCCCAGGAGGACTCATGAGTCTTGCTAAAAGAATGCTGTTCTCCCAGGATCCTGCCGCCACCCTGGACCAGGGAGGGGCCTGGTACCAAGCCGACCTGGAGCTGCCTGCAGGACAATGACCGTAGTTAGCCTGTTGGAATCCCCAGTTGGGTCAAGCTCTGGGTTACCTGTTTTAAGGGCATTTTCAAGGCTAGTCCCCCATGGCTGTCTAATAAGATGACACCACTGTTGTCCCCCTTTCACAGGTGGCAGGGACAGAGAGGTAAGGGACTTGCTCACAACTGCAGGCTTTTATGTATATTTATGCAATTGCATCAGGTCTTAGTTGCTGCACTCAAGATCTTCAGTTGCAGCATGCAGGCATGTGGGATCTAGTTCCCTGACCAGGGACCGAACCTGGGCCCCCTGCATTAGGAGCATGGCATCTTAGCCACTGGAGCACCAGGAAAGGCCCCCTCAGACTCTAAATGATGGCACAGGGTTAGAACCAAGAACTTCCAACCCAAGTCCCATATGCTGTCACCACATCCCAGCCTCCCTGGGCCCAGCTGCGGAGCCGTGGAGCTGGGCACCCAGTGGGTCAGCATGCATCCTTGGGTCTTGGTGATTTGTCACAGCCAAATGCCCCCTCCTGATCAGCCAGTGGACAGACACCCAAGGAGCTGGGAGCTTCGTACCTGCAGCTCACAGCTTCTGCATGTGTGTCACGTATGCACACACGTATGTGCTTGTGTGTGTTAGTCACTCAGTTGTATCTGACTCTTTGTGACGTTATGGACTATAGCCCGCCAGGCTCCTCTGTCCATGAGATTCTTGAAGCAAGAATACTGGAGTAGGTAGCCATCCCCTCCTCTAAGGGATCTTCCCAACCCAGGGATCAAACCTGGTTCTCCTGCATTGGGAGACAGATTCTTTGCCATCTGAGCCATCAGGGAGACCTACGTGCTCGTAGGCCTGTGTATCTGCCTCTCCCCTCCCTGGCCTAGAGCCTGCCTGAAGCTTCAGACCCAGAGGGAAGGGGAAGGTGTGAATGACCATCCCTCCCTCCTCATTCCATCTGGGACTTTGAATTGAGAGTCTCTGAGGACAGGGACTGTGTGCTTCTTGGGGCAAGCCCCTCTGACCGGCTGAGCCTCCCTCCCCCAGACCTGAGGCTCGTTCCCAGGCTTCCTGGGAGAACACAGCTGGAACCCAGTGGTGTTGCTTGTCTCATGGTGGCCAGACCTCCTTGATTCCCAGAAAGGTCAGGTCGGCTCCGAGGAAGCCCCAGAGATCCAGCCAGCTCCCAGCCCTGTTATAAGACATCACATCGTCTGACCCTTCGTCCAGCTCTCCTCCCCGAGTCGTGAAAACCTCTTCAAAGTGGGGGTGGGGATGGCTATAAATATACCTTACGAGTGTGCCAGAACCTTCCTCAGAGTGCCAGGAACTTGGCCTCAGCCCCTCATGGCAGTTCCAGGCTGCGTGCCTTTGAGAATGCCCGCCTACCCCCACCCCACAGTCCTAGAACAAGATATACCCAAGGACCAACGTGTGGGCGGAAGTCCCCAGCGCCTTGGTCCTCCTTGTCAGGGTCACTGGTCAGCTTCTAAACCGCCCCACATGCGAACCTTAGGATGCCCCCACCCCCCCAGACCCACTGTTAGCCTTCGTACATGGTCACCTAGCTCATGGAGGGCCAGGTAGGCGGGCTTGACTCTGCTTATCACACCCACCCCACCACCAGAGTTCCCACCAAACTTGGCAAGAGTGTGAGTGGTCTGGAAAGGCATTCTGTTTGTCCCGTAGGTGAAGAGTGGGGACCTGGCCTCACCGAGCATGTGAGTGAGCCTGGGGGCCTGGGTCTCGTGCACTCGAGCGTTCATGTCCCCTGCCCACTCTGTTGGGCACCTCAGCCACATCACCCCTGCTCACAAGGCCCCCTGTGGGGACAGCTCCTGTCTAGAAGAGGCTGTGACTAGGAGGCGTCCCACACTGCCTGCTGCAGCTGCCATTGGCTGTGAGCAGCGACCAGCAGCCCCCTCCCCTTAGCCATGCTCCATTCTGGTCCCAGTTTCACATGGTTCCTGGGCTGGGGTGTCCCAACCCCACAGAGGCGGGAGGCAAGAGCCTTGTTCAACCTGGCACCTTCTGACTGCAGCTTCTGTGTTCCTGCAGTGGGGAGGGCAGCCCAGCAGGTTCCCATGTCAATTATTGTCATCTCATGGGCCACAACCTAAAAATGGTTTTTACATTCTGAAGTGGTTGGAGGAAAAAAAAAATCAAAGCGAGAATCGTACTTCCTGACATGTGAAAGTTATGTGAAATTCAAAGCTGTGTCCATAAATAAGGTTTTATGGGAAGGCAACCAGCCCCTTTGTTTATGCGTCTGTGGCTGCATTTGTTCTCAGTGGCAGTGCTGAGGACCTGCCGCAGAGGCCGTCTGCTCCACAAGGCCTGAAGTGTTTACTCTCGGGCCCTTCTGCTAACCCCTGACCTGTGACCATCATTATCATCAATGCTACTATTTGAGAGATAGTGTTTTTTGAGGCTGTGCCTTCACATTTGAGTGAAGTCAAACAGGATTGAAGGAACCTGAGCCCAAAGCGGGGGGCAGTGCTGGTGTCCTTGGTCCTGCGATTCTGGTCACCCTGCTGGGCACCTAGGACATAGCAGTGAACAGGGTGTGATGGGGGCTGGCGGCGGTGGGAGGGCAGTGGCCGAGGAGCAGTCCAGGGCACAGGGGGATGGGCAGTGGGGCGGGAGGCCTGGCCTAGACTGGTCAGCCCTGGAAGGCTGTCCTGAAGAGAAGGCAGAATCCAAATCAGAAGAATAAGTGGAGATTGGACGGAAGGGCCATGGTCAGTTTCGGAGCTGAGGCTACCATGTGACCATGGTAGGGGGGGTCGGGGTCGGCTGCATTGGTGCTGGGCTGCAGGAAAGGGTTTAAGGGTGATTGTTGGGTGTATGGAACAAGGGTGGGTTCCAGGCTCAGAGCCGAGGTATGGGGACCTGAAGTCCACCCCCTGAGCCAGGGCCGGGGTCCCACTGGCCAGTGGGCAGCCAAACAGCATCACAGAGGTCCCCAAAGGAGGTGGGCCTGGAGGACCCTCTCTCCAGCTCTCACACCCAGGGGCTTCCTACTCACTCTGACCTGCTCTTCCTCCTTGCCCCCTCCCCAGGGACGACTCCGCCGAAGT
>SJXQ01008116.1:52819-74462 GCA_006408695.1 Aepyceros melampus
GAACTGTGTCCAGAACATGTAGAATCAGGCCGACAATGGCCCTAGGAAGGTTCCACACTCCATGGTCAGGGCTGGACAGCCGGCAGGCCAGCTCCACAGTGGAGGGATCTGCCTGCCCAGCTCCTCAATCCTGCTGGGGTCTCACACTGAGACATCCGCTATGGGTGGGCCTCCTGGAAGTAAGCTCAGACCTGGCGACACAGGGCAGGGAGTGGACAGGAGCATGGCCTTGAAGGGGGCCCAGCAGGACCTGCTGGGGGTTTTCTGTCCCCAGTGGACCTGGGCCGGGGCAGGTGCTGGGGTTCCTGTCCAGCCCACCTGCCAATGTGGCCCTACGTGACTTGGAGGCCTCCAGGGCCTTCGTCCCAGGCTAGTGTGGGAGAGGACTAAAGGCTGCAAGTACAAGGTCGTAGCTTCTCTCCGGGAGGCCCTGGGACTTTGTCGCTGAAGCCCCGCCAGGCAAACAGCTGTGGATGCCCTTGCCCTGGCAGTCTGAGCAGAGGAGAGGGTTGTTTCTCAAGGAACCTGGGGCAGGGCAGACTCCATGGTTGGTCACGAGGTTTCAAACGCAGTTGGCCTTTCCTTAAAGGAAGAGAGGGCAGCTAGAAGCAAGGTCCAGGTGGTTTGATCTTTACTCTTCCAGGGCCACTGCTGAAGTTCTCTGCAGGGGGTTGGGGGGGCTGGCATGTGCTTTGAGCCTTGCAGAAGCCAGGGCTTCTCTAGGTGGGTGCCTGGAGGAGCCCCTGGGAACCCCGGAGCTGGTGTCCCTGGTTCTGAGGAGTGTGAGTGTTTCAGTGGATGCTGGTCTTGGCCCCTTCAGGTCCCAAAAGTAGCCTTTGCCTGAATTTGTCCTCTTTCCCTTCCAAAGGGGAGGGTGTTTGTTTTCTTCGTTGGGTGGGTATTCATCTGTGTTCTCAACAAGAAAAACATTTTCTCATCATTACTTCCCAAGTGGCTCTTAAACAATCCTTTTATTGGGCTTAGCTCTGGGGGCCGGGGGGATGCCTTCCCCCTGTGAGGAGCCCTGGGGGAGCCATCGCTGTCGGGTCGACCGTCTTGCTTGGAAACCCCACTGGAGCAGCCACAGCCCAGAGCCAGCCCTTTAGGTCCCCTTAGGCCCTGACTCAGGGACCACTCCTAGGCCCCACCCCACCCAGTGTAGCTGGCACAGTGGGAAGGTGGGGGGTGGGTAGTCAGCGTTTCCTGCCTTGGGCCTTGGCCAAGATAAGTGCTTGCCCTCTGCTCCCTTGGGGACCCCACCCCCTCCCAGATCACCCCTCCTGGCCTGAGTGTCCTCCCTTGTGAATTGGGGCTGGCCTGTCCCCTCCCCCTAGGGTGGTTGCAGCCCTAGATGCTCCCCCTCCACTGCCCTCCCTTCACTCCCCAGGGGTTATTGTGACCTTTCTTCCAGCCCAGGTGCCTGCCTGGTGGGCCAAGCCCACCCAGAGGTGGTCTGGCTCCATGGAGTGGCCAACATGGGTTCCCAGGCAGGCAAGGCTGCCCAGTGTGATGGCTTGTCTCCTGTGCATGCCAGGGGGACAATGAGGCCAGGGTGCTTGGGAGCCATGGAGCCCTGATTCTGTCCCAGTCACCAGTTCAGTGCCAGTCTGTGCCCTCCCAGGAGGTGTGATGTCACGCAGAGAGACGTGACACGTGACAGGTCATGGGGGTGGAGCAGGGACTCAGTTTCATGGGAAAGACTCCAGGCGCCCTTTCCAGGGCTGTCTCTGTGGAGGGCCTGGGCAGCCCACGAAGGCAGGATGGGGGTGGAAGGCAGGGTGTGCCATGGTCCCTGGAACTCCCCCTACCACCCCCCAGGCAGGCGGGTCTGTTCCTCTGTGTCAAGGGCAGGAATCTCCACAGGCAGTGGCTTATGGGGAGGCCTTTTGCTGGGGCTGCAGACACTCATGATCTCCTCCTAAATCAGAGTTTGTCACCCGACAAGGCGTTCTGGTCAGCGCTGAGGGCCAGAGCCTGGGCCTTTGTCTGGTCTTTGCTACTTCATTGTGTGACCGGCCATCCCACTCGCCATTGATGACTCAGATGATGGTTTGGGGGTTGGGGGGGGCAGTGATGTTTACTTCTAGAAACTCCCCAGGTCCCCACCCCCAGATCCCGCCTTGGGAAGGGGAGGCACCAGCCTCAGCAACAGCAGGCTCCCACTGGGGGTCCAAGAGCAGGGTCGACCCTTAAGTGTCCCCTCCCTGCCTGCCTCCATGCTCCGCTGTGTCACTGCACACTGCCAGGCGGGGCCAGCCGGGGAGGGGCTGTCTCTACGTGTTAGATGTACATGACTTTGAGTCTGTGAGGCAAGTTAAGTTATGAGAGTTCGGTGACTAGTATTTAATGCTGACCTACTGTTATAAAGTATTCTATATTTATACGACTTCAGAGACTCTTCTGGACTAGCACACCCTCCCTCCAGGGTCCGACATCCAGTGCCAGCCCCCCAAGCGTGGGGCAGGTTTGCATATTTATTTGTCTGTTCATTAGGCTTCTGTGTCTGGGATCCTGTTAAGGTTTTAGGATGCCTTCAATACATTAGCTTTTTGAAATAAAAATGTTTCCTATATGTTTGGTGTCATCGCCTCCATCCTGCTGCTGCTGGGTCTTGGAGCCTTACAGGCTGAGGCCAGGCACATGGGGCAAGGGAGCAAAGGAGCACTTAAGCACATTTAATACTCACTAACGCGGCTGCCCCTGTACCCACAGGGAAGGGGGTCTAGGTTGAAGCGCCTAGGACTTGTGCTGGTGGTTTTGGGGGCAAAGCCTTTCAAGCCCTTTCTCGTCTCTGTCATTACAAGGCAGGAAGTAGTGTGAAGAGGAGGCTGAGCCCTGGAGGTGGGAGGAAGGTGGGTGGTAGGGGCCAAGAGCTGTTTCAGCCTCCTGACTCTACTTCAGGGCACTCTGCCCACTGCCTTGTGCCCCCTTCCTGAAAGTGGGGTCCCAAATGGTGGTGAGATCCCCATCTCTGCAGCAGGTAAACCCCGGGCCCTTAAAACAGAAGAAGATCCCCCTAGAAGAGGCTGAGAAGCTTGGAACATTCCTCATGTCTGCAGAGCCCACTGAACCCAAGGAAGCAGTCGATGCCTGGCCAAGAAGGGGAATCTTGAGGCAAGGTCCACCTCAGTCCCCAGGTCATCTGCAGTGGCTCATGACCTGGCTGGCAGTCACTGCACTTGAATATTATCTTTACCTCTTTATCTGGTGGTCAAGGAGTAACAGGAAAGATGGCTGGATGGGTTCTGGTTCTAAAACGGAGTTTCCTTCCTCAAATCTAAGGTGTTCAACACAGGATGGGGCAGGTGCCTCGGGAATCTGCCAGTGAGGAGGTAAGTGTTGGGTCATGATTGTCACTGCTGCTGACTATGCGCACACTGTGCTAAGCTAAACAGTGAGCAGAGGGGCACACTCCAAATGAGGCAGCTGTGAACGTGTGCAGGTTCCAACACCCCCACTGAGTGGTGGGGTCCACGTTCCCTAGCCTTGAACCTGAGGGATGATGTGTGGTGACTGCCTGGACCGATGCAATGTGGCAGGGTGACGCTGTGGACTTGCAGGGCTGGGTCACAGACAGGCAGCTTTGGCCTGTGGGACGTGTGCTCTCGGCACTCAGCTACCATGCTCTGGGGGAGCCCAGGCAACCCCTGGAGGGGCACCCGGCCCACAGCCAGGGCCACCTTCTCAGGCACACACAGTGAGCCATCTTGAGAGCAGACCTGCCCTCCCAGCCCGTGGGCAATTCTGGGTGGTCTGTTATCCAGTCGTGGGACTGGAACAGCAGGCTCCCTCATTTAATCCTTCTCTATGAAGCATGCACTGTCACTAATTCCATTAAAAATAAGGAAATGAAGCTCTTAGTCACTTGCCCCAGGTCACAGACATCATGAAGGAGCTGAGGAGGAACAGGTGTAGGCAACTGGCCTCCTGAGCCCATGCGCTTCTTCCCACGGGTGCAGAACCTGGGTACTACCCAGGCCTCTGGCCTTCTAGGCCTGGCCTTGCCAGTGCCTCAAGCCAGCCTTCTGGACAAGCTTCTCCCCAGGGAAAGTTCCTGCCCGTAGTCTCTCCACCAACAAGGATAGAATATGCTTAGCTGCAAGCCTGTCCTCCAGCCCCAGATCCACTGACTGCATGCTCACTGGGCCCCCGTCTTGGCCAGCCACCATCATCAGGACCCTGGCCACCCTGTTTTGACTATAGAGGCTGAGTGATAAATTTCACCCTCACTAGCTGGCATCGCCGAAGCTATGCTGTAGGAACGCTACTGCTCCATCTGGTCCAGTTCTAAAACCCAGACGGGAGAAAAATTAAGAGTGCCCCGAGCCAGAGGCGTGGCCTCAAAGCTACCAACCCATGTTTCACTCGTGGGGTCTCCCAACAACCTGGGGAAGCTGCTGGCCAAGATCTGGGGTGCACAGGTCAGGCAATGCCCCATTTCTTCTAGAGGACATGGCGGGAAAGCAGCTCCTCCCGGAGCCCAGGTTCCCGGGGAACAGACCACTGGATGGGCTGGAATGGTCGGGTCCAAAGCCCTGTGGTTTATTGGGGGCTGGGGCCAAGTGGACTGTGCACGGGTTGGGGGCTATGTGTCACAGTCTTCGGGGATGGCGGCCGTAATGATGAGTGAGGGCTCCATGACGCCTGCGCCCGTGAAGCTCTCCTCCGCACACAGTCTCTGGCCAGGGAGCTGGGAGGCCAGGCTGCCATGGGCCAGTGACTCCACGATGACCTCAGCTGAGCCCACCTCCAAGTCGGGGGGTGGCTGGAGCGCCACCACCACCATCTTCTCGTCCTCAATGACCAAGTTCCGGAGCTTGCGCTGCCTGGGGTTGTAGTTCTCCACCCGGTCATGGATCTCCATGTGCCTCCGCAGGTGGGCCTAGGGGTTAGGGGGACTCAGGCTGGGTGCAGAGGGAGGAGGGTTCCAGGGCCCAAAGGGGCAGGAGGAAGCAAGCCAGCCCCCAGCCTACCTGCCGGGTGAACTTGTAGCCGCATTCGGTGCACTCGAACTTCCTGACCCCTTTGTGTCTCCTCACGTGCACCCGCAGCTGCTCCACAGCTACAAGAGGGAAGGGCCGGGGTTAGGGGAGGGAGGAAGTGGGCGGGCTCAGCCCTGCCAGGTTCTCGGGCGGCACCCTGAAGTCACACTGCCTGGGGCCCTCGGGAGCCTCCACCCATTCCCTGCTGGCAAGAAGGTTCTGCTGCCAAGGAATGTGTGACAGGCACTGCTGCGCCCAACCTCTCCTGGGGAACCCCTCCAGCTCTGACCAGGGGAAAGGGCCTAGCCTTCTCTCCGCCCAGGGTAGGGCAGGGCGATGGCCTAACACAGGCCCAGGTACCTTTGAAGGTCTTCCCGCAGATCTGGCAGAAGTGGGGCCGGCCCTCCTGGTGGCGGCTGGCCACGTGCCTCAGCAGGGGCCCCTTCTCCGTGAAGCGCTGCTCGCAGAACTCACAGCTGAAGGGCCTCTCGCCAGTGTGGGTGCGGTTGTGCTTGTCCAGGCTGGCTGTGAGGACAAAGAGGGGGACTCAGCCGCCAGGCCTCAGCCCCGAGGCGGGGAGGGGCCAGCCTGCCTCACCTTGGGTGCGGAAGGTCTTGCCACAGAGGTGGCACTGGAAGGGCTTCTCGCCCGTGTGCGTGCGTAGGTGCATGTTGAGATTGGCCTTCTGGGTGAAGGCGTGGCTGCAGAACTCACAGACATATGGCCGCTCATTCCTGTCCAGGCAAGGACACAGGCGTCACCAAAAGTGGTACCCTTGGTGCCCCTGCAGCTGGGAACACGCCTGATCCCAGAGTCAAGGCAACAGGCCAGGCTGAGGCCAGCCTGCCTGAGCTGTGAGAACAGACTTGGGCTGCCCGGGGAAAAGAGGGCATGAGCTCCATCCTGGGGGCCACGGGACACCAGGACTCTGCTCAGAGAGGCCCAGAGCCTGTCCCGCCTGAATCCCCGCCCACAGCCTGCCTGCCTGGCAAGCCGCCTCATCCCTCAGGTCCTCCCCTCCAGAAAGGGTGCAGGCTTTGGACACAGGTGGGGGCACTCTGGCCCCTGTGAGTGGCAGCAGGGCCGGGCCTGGGGAGGACGGTCCCACCTGTGCTTGGCCTTGATGTGCATCTGCAAGCCATTCCGGCTCGAAGCCCGGTGCCCGCACTCCTCGCACACAAACAGCTTCCCCCACGGTGCTTGAACGCCTCGTGCAGCTGCAGCTCCGTCCGGGACAGGAAGCACTTGGCACAGGTGGGACACTAAGGGACAGAGTGGGCAAGGCCAAAGTGAGGAGCAGGGCTGCCCTGGAGTCCCTGCCCTGGGAAACCGCACATCCTGCCCGCTCTAGACCAGCCACACCGCCTCCCTGGGCCGGCTCCCAGCATTGCAGCGGGCCCGGCCCCCATCCTTGGCGCGGCCTGGCGCTTACGGCATGGGGTTTGGGTGCTCCGTGCAGCTTGATCATGTGGCTCTGCAAGTCCTTCTTCTGCATGAACTGCTGGGAGCAGGAGGAGCACTGCAAGACAGGTCACAGTCACCTCTGAAGCCACCAACACCACTGGAAGCCGGGTCACCCCAGGGCTATTGGGGCAGGAACCTGGAGGCAGGGCCCAGCCTGAGATGCTCGGACCAGGTGTGAAGGTCACACCCAGGCAGAGGCTGAGGTTGTCCTCCAGTGACGGAATCCCACCCAAGACACCGGAGCACTGGGCAGGTAGGGAAGGGAGGCCCCGACACCATCCCCCACGAAGGGCTAGGCGAGGCGGGTGGGGTGGAGATCCTGGGGCCGCCCCTCGGCCTCCAGCCTTGGGGACAGGCCAAGCCTGACCTTGTAGGGCATCTCCCCCGTGTGGGACACCATGTGCACCCGCAGCTCCATCCTCCGGCGGAACGTCTCCTGGCACACGGAGCACGTGAAGACCTGGCAGCGTGAGGGGCAGGCGGGGCTGGCGTCACCAGGGGGAGGGCCTCTGCCTGGGCTTCCACTCACTGCGGGCAAGGGTCTGCCCAAGGGGGTGGGGGTGCTAGGGTGGGAGAGGGCAACACATAACCTGCTTGCCTGACCGTGACCATTGCTGAGTGCTGCAAGCCTACCACGCCAGGCTGGGAGTCAGGCCAGGAACAAAGGCCGAATGGCCTCACCTGTGACCCCCACCCTGACTGGTGACCAGCCTCTAGGAAGCAGGGTTAAGCCCACCAGGAGGTTGCGGGAGGTGGCCAGGTGGCCTTTCTCAGCAGTTACCCCCTTCTCCAAAGCCCAGGAACCCAGGCAGGCAAACCCAAGATACCTCCTGCAGTGTCCCTCCTGGGCTTGTCCCTTCTGCCCTCGGTACCTGTGTCCCCACTGTCATACCAGGGAGGGGACCAATGACATCCAAGGACCCTGCGGCTCTCGAGTCTACAGTCCTGTCAGGCCAGTCCCCTGGGGGCCCCTCCCAGGTGGAAGAGAGACAGAAGCCAGCGTGCGCCTGCCCAGCAGGACCCCGGCTGGCCCTCAGGTACCTGTTCTGAGCGGTTCATGCAGTTCCGGGCTTCATGCTCCAGGAGGTTCTCCTTCCGGAAGTAACACTTCCCACATTTGGGACACTCAAAGGGTTTCTCCCCAGTGTGTTTCCTGCTGGGAGAAGCCACGGGGTGTGGAGGCTGAGTGGACTCGCCGCCCTCCCTCACACAGGGCCTGCTCTGGCACCTCTGCTGACAGTGCTGAGCTGCCCACACTGACACCTGAGGCTCTCCACGTGGCTGGTGAAGCTGTGGGGTGCATCCAGAAACCCTCCTCCCTCCCGGAGACTCCGCAAGGGAGGGAACAGCTCCCCGCTGTAGGGGACATCCCAGAACCACAGGCCGCTGGGAGGCCCAGCTGCAGTGTCTCTCCAAAGGCAGAAATAACCTCTGGGCCCCGATTCCCTGGAGAAACCTCTCAGCCTGCCTCGGACTTCTGTGAGCTCGGCCTTCGAAACTATGGCCACAATCTGACCACCTCGCCTGGCCTCCGGGCTACCACCTAGTGCGGCCGCGCCATCCCCAGGCCAGTGCCTGGGCCTCCTACCTGGTCCTGTGCTCCACGCAGGCCTCCCAACAAGTTTTCACTTTAGGAGTCAGATGGACCCTCGAAGATAACCAGATCTCATCACCTTACTCAACCCTCTAACACTTGGCATCTGGCCCCGAGAAAGGCCTGTTGCTGCCCCTTACCTTGCTGCCTCCCTCCCACCCCAGAGCCTTTGTTCAGCTCCCCTCCAGCTCAGAGCTGCTCCCCAGCCATCTGCAAGCTTCCTCACTTCCTCTGAACCTGCTGGGTAGTCTCCTGTCTTTACAATTGCAACCTGACCCGACCCTGAACTCCCCAGGTCCCCCTCCCCAGCCCTCCTATCCTTTTCTTTTTTCCCATGGCACTTCTAGCCCTTCAGCACACTGCAGAGTCTCTTATCTGGCCGTTCAGGGTCTCACCGCCCTGCTGGAAGGCAAGCTCCACAAGGCCCCTTTGTTCTGTTCATGAAGGTATCTGAAGCGCCCAGCCACCTGGCAGACAACTCACTGAATGAACTAAGTGAACCCTGACCTCAGAGCCCGGAATGGTGTGGGAAGTACACTGACAGCCTGCCACAGGCACTCTTCTCTCATCCCTGTCCCCTACCCACAAGACCTCACTTGGCACCTCAGCTGGCACCCCCTCCTAGTTCTTAGGTCAGTCCAGTGGCCTGCAGCATAAGATGAGGACAGGGCTGGTACCTGCACCCACGTTTCACACTAGGAAGTGTGCAGGCAGACACAGGTCACCCCACGGTGACTGGCTCAAAAGCTCCACTAGCAGCAGCTGCCCTCAGAGCAGGGAGAGCAAGGGGCCTCTGTCCTCAGTTCCAACTCCATTCAGTCACCAGGGCCTCTGAGAGTGTCGTAGTGAGAAAATGTGCATGGCCCAGCCCGGCTTGGCAAGACATCTGTCTGGGGCTGAAGAGGGGCAGGAGGGGAAGGTGCATCGCCTAGCTGCCCTCCCTGCAGGCCCTAGGAAGAGCAAGGCCACGGGAGCAGTGCCTTCCACAAGGATGCGCGGGATGATGGAAATACTCCAATACTCTACGTCCATGCTGTGGCCTTCGTTCAGCAGCTGGGGCTGCAAGTAGCTACTGAGCACTTGAAATGAAGCTAGCATGACTTAAGAACTAAACTTATTTAATTTTAATTACTTTTAAGTTAAAATAGCTTCCTGTGGAATCTGATTACCTTTGAGAAATGGAGTATCTCCTGCCAGTCAGTAAACAAGGATGTGACAGGCACCAGTCATTGTAGCCCTCCAAGGAGAGCCAGTGAGCCCTAAGGGAACTCAGGAGAATACCTGCTATCTGCAGCCATCAAAAGGCAGCCACTTCCTGAGGTGAGCCCCAACGACACTCAAGATGCGGAAAAACACAGCATACTTGTCCCAGATAGCTGAGGTATATCCAAGGAGTGAGTTCAGTGAGCCCAGAAGCTTACATCTTCCCATACATAGAAAAGTGCAAAATTCCTTAACTTGGGATATCTGGTTTTCTTTAACAATAATCTTTTGATGTTCAGACTATATACCTTTGGTTTCAAAAATTTCTATATAACCTGGCTCCTCCCTTCACTTCCTCAGAACAGTTCTCTCAGGGTTACTTGAGATGCTGCTGCCTCCTGGACTTGAAGTCCTAAAAATTCCCACTGAATAAAACATAACTCTCAACTTTTAGGTTGTGATTATTTTTTAAGTCAACACCTTACTGGACACAGCAGCTTTCGACAAAGGGTCCCTAGTGCTCCGCTGACACCTGAGACTTAACCTGTCTGCAGAAAGACAGGCGGCACCCACCCTACAGATGGACATCTTAGCCCCAGGCCCACGCTGCCAGGCTACAGTAACACCTGTGGTCAGGCCTCAGCCACAGCATTGGCCCTCAGGCTGCTCTCTCCTCGTCGGGAGAAGCCTGCTGGAGGTCAAGGTCCACAGTGGGTGGAGCCTGATGTAACAGCTGCTTCAAATCCTGTTAGACTCTTTGCGACCCCATGGACTGTGGCCAGCCAGGTTCCTCTGTCCATGGGATTCTCCAGGCAATAATACTGGAGTGGGTTGCTATGCCCTTCTCCAGGTGATTTTCCATCTCTTATGTCTCCTACATCGGCAGGTGGGTTCTTTACCACTAGCGCCACCTGGGTGTCCCCAAACCAGCTCCCAGCAGAGAGCTCACAGGAGTGGGGAGGAAGAAGGAAGCCATCCAATGTCAGAGTCTCACTCCCCAATGGTCAGAGGATACCATGCCAGGCACTGTGTGGGTCTGAGATGGCACCCCAGCCCTCCTACGTGGGCCGCAAGTGGGGAGCGCGGGTCCCCTCCCCCAACACGGGAACAGCAGATGGGAAAAGAAAATAGAAAAACAGAACGTTTACCTGTTGTGGACTTTTAGGTAATATTTGCTGAGGAACTTTTTATGACATGTGGGGCATTCAACTGGCACCGCTGTACCTTTTCTGTTCTCAGCAGGCTCGGCTGCCAGGGAACCTGCGCTCCGGGCCAGCTCGGCAGCACAGGGCTTTCTGATTACGTTTGCTTTCCTCTTGCTCGGCACAGTCTCAGTTTCAGAATCATAATCGCCATCCCCGTCGTCCTCAACTTGAACCACCACCTCCCACTAGAGCAGAAGAGGCAGCAGGAGGGGGCGAGGTCACCAAACTGAATCAGCAGGGGTTCTGGGGATGGGTCTACAGGGTGGCCAGCTCCATCTGCTTTCATCCCAAGTCCCAACCCAGGCCTGTCCCCGGACACGTCCGTTCCTTCATCAGTGCCTGTTCCCTTCAAGGTCCCAGGGCAGCAGCAACATCCCAATCCCAGGTTTGAGGGCAGGAGCTCTGTTTGTGGGTAACTGGAAGTCTGCCTGGATTTCACTTCCCTGGGGAAACACCTAATGCCGCCCACGTCTGCCCCAGGAAGCTGCCAACCACAGACACAACTGGCAGGAAGGTCAGCCTGAGGCTGTGGGATGGAGCTGGCTTCCTGCATTTGGAGATATCACATCCGACTCTGCAACCCCATGGACTGTAGCCTGTCAGGCTCCTCTGTTCATGGGATTTCCCAGGCAAGAATACTGGAGTGGGTTGCCATTTCCTTCTCCAGGGGATCTTTCTGATCCAGGGATTGAACCCACGTCTCTTGCCTTGACAGGCAGATTCTTTAACACTGCGCCACCTGGGAAGCCCTATATTTGGAGAAAGCCTGTTCTAAACCCACAAAACAGACTGTACCTTTGGGTCCAGATTACGCCTAAAAACTATCAGTCCCTCTCCCCATCTCCCCTTCTCCAACACCCTGAGCACAGTACCTCATTAGTCCTGCCCTGCAGCTGGACACCTTCAGCTTCTAAGGGCCTTGGGGGCACTTCGCAATCCTCAGGCTCCTTGTCCCCAGGGGGACAGAACTTCAGGGCCTGCTTGAGTTTCCCACGGAGAAAGGATGGGCTCTCACTCTGAGCAGGGAGGCCAAGCCGGGGCCTCTGGGGGCTGAGACTACCGCTGACCTCTGGATCCCTGGGGATTTGACCCAGAGTCCTTGAAACTTCCTCCTTCTCCACATCCGCAGACTCCTTGAGGTGGCTGTTCACATCCCGGGGGGCAGGTTTCCCGAGCCCACTCTGGCCACTTGCTGGCTGTCCCACCGAGGCTTTGGGCTTGAAGCTCTGGCACAACTCCACAGCCTCTGGCACTCGCAACTCCCTGGCTGCCAGGAGCACCTGATCCCGGTTCCCCGAGGTGAGGGCGAGGTGGCCGGTGTAGAAAAAGTCCAGCAGGAGGCCAAAGATCTCGGCAAAGCCCGCAGGGAGGACGACACTGCCCCCTGAGCCATCCCCGTAGAGGCTCTGGAAGAAGTGGCTGCAGCAGGCAAGAACACTCCAGTGTGCCTTGAACACCAGGCCCCCCACATCCAGGGTGGCATCGCAGTACTGGCCCCGCTCCCGCTGCTTGTTGAGCTCCTGCAGAACCCTCACGCTGTGCTGGACGAATGAGCCGTCCATGGTCCCTCTGAAGGGAAGAAACATGGCAGTGACACTGACCAGTCCAACCCAGAGGCAGCAAGAGAAAGCCCCTGGAGCTGAGGCCGGGGTAAAGGGAGACAGATTCTATTCATTCACGTTTATTACAACCAGGACTTAGATCAAGGTTAGAAGGTGCAAGCTGAGGCAGGAGGGACCGAGAGCCTCCCTGGGGGCGGGGTCCAACCAAACAGGCCATATCGGAGGTGGGCAGAGAGTGCGGGTGACGGGGTTGCGGGAGGACTAGGTGGGGACACAGTCGGGAAAGGGTGCTGTGGGAGGAAATCAAAAGTTTGGGAAAAGAGGCGCTGAATCAGCGCGAATTTATCAGCCTGGCACAGCGAGAGGACCAGAGGCAGGGGAGGACAGTGGCTGCAGGCAGGTGAGAGGAACCCACGCCGCGCCCACACGTCTCGAGCAGCCGGGCGGAAGGCGGCCGCGGTCACACTCCATCAGCAGTCACGGCGGCCCACAGCGCCCCCTCCCTCGTCCCTTGCCCCTCGACCTCCTCACCCTGGCCCATGCTCCCTACGCCTACCCCTCCAACCCCGAGCCAGATAGCCCATACAACCGCACTGACCAACTGCCCCGGCCGTACGTGCCCGGCGAAAGTGCAGAGACGCCGCCGTCGCCGCCGCCGGACGTGACGTCAGGGCGCGCCGGCCGGGGCGGGACGCCTCGGGGGCGCAGGCCTTTACCTCCGAATCCAGCCCCTGGAGGCGGTACCACATAGATAGCAGCCAATGGGATGGAGAGAAAGGCAGGACCAGTCCAGTTTCCCCCGGCCCCCGGCATTGGGCCCGCCTCCCTGGGTTGCCTAGCAACGCCAAGCGGGCCTTTCGGTCTCTGCCCCGCCGGTAGTCCGGAGGTTCCGCCTGCGGTTAGCCCGGCCGCACAGCTCCCTGAGGCTTGAAGAGGCAGCACTCTACCCTCGCCCCAGAGAGGAAGCGCAACGAAGACGCACATTTCACTTTTTTATTGGCAGCCGGCGCAGCCTGGACTGAGCCCTCCCGTGGGCTTACACTTCGCACACCAAGGCTGAGGAGCCTCCCGAACACCCCATGTCCTGGACGCCCCTGTTCCACCTTCTCCCCTGAGTCCGCCCCGCCAGGCTTGACCATGCCCGATCCAGTGGTCAGGTGGAACCACAGCGCCTGGTGTATTCCTGGATGGAGGCCTGGAAGTGCTCGGTGCTGTTGAGGTCCGGGCGGCACAGAATCACGTAGCACTTGGGGAGGAAATAACCGCTGAAGCCGCCACTCAAGCTGCTCAACATGGCCAGCGCGTTGACCGCTGGAGATACTTGCCCTGATAGACAGTGGCCATGGTGAAGAAGGCGATCCAGGACACGAAGTTGAGGAGCAGGCTGAAGGTGACACATTTGGCCTCATTGTAGTTCTCTGGCAGGTCCTTGCCCAGGTAGCTGCAGGCAAAGGCGCTGACCGAGAGGAGGCCATTGTAGGTAACAGCCAGCATGAAGCCCAGTGAGTTAGCCTCTGTGCAGCCAAGCACCACCAGTTGAGGAAAGTGCTTGTATTCCCTGGTCGGCAGTGGGGTCCACACTGCAAGCCAAATGAGGCAGATAAGCAGCTGGATTGTTGAGCTGATCATCACAAACAGGCCAGCACCATGGTTTTGGACCCATGCACGGAAGAAGGTAGGTAACCTGGCAGAAAACTTAAAGATGAAGACAAGTTGAAAGGAGCGGACTGTCAGGCAGGACAGGAAGATGGCAAAACCGAGGGAAAAGAGGCCTTGGCGCAGTAAGCACGTGGGCAGTGTGGGCGCCCCAAAGAAGCCATAGAGGCCCCAAGTGCCCCCTGCCAGAGACCCCAGCATGAGGAAGCACAGTCGGCCCCCAGCTGACCTCACCACGGGGGTGTCTAGGTGCCAGGCAAACAGGCCAGCAGTCCCAGCCACCACCACCAGCAGCAGCGTATTAGCTGCCAGCAGTACCAAAGAGACTGGCTCGTGCCACATCAAAAATACCACAGTGCGTGGGAAGCAAGTCTGGCTTCTCTCAGGTGCCCACTCTTCTTTCCCACAAGGTCGGCATCTATAGGGGTCTGGAAGAGAAGGTGGAGAAGGTTCCTGAGAGCCAGGTGAGAACAGCAGGAAAGGGAGGCTGTACAACCCTTCCATTGGAAAAGCCCCTGATGCTGGGAAGGATTGAGGGCAGGAGGAAAAGAGGGCAACAGAAGGTGAGATGATTAGATGGCATCATCGACTCAATGGACATGGTGGTGGTGGATCAGTTGCTAAGTCGTGTCCAGCTCTTGCAGCCTCTTGGTCTGCAGCCTGCCAGGCTTCTGGAATCCAGAGTTTGACCAACTCCGAAAGACAGAGAAAGGCAAGGACAGGGAAGCTTGGCGTGCTACAGTCCACAGGGTCACGAAAAGTCGGACATGACATAGTGACTGCACAACAACAACCCTGCAAGGTGCTGGTGGGGCTGTAGCACAGGAGCTGGGCTCCACCAGGAGCAGCAAGATGAGGGTAGCCCTGAGTGAGAGCCCCCAGGCCATGTGTTTCCTTAATATGCCTGTGTTAATTACAGATCATGGAGACACTTGGGTCAGTTCTGTGTGACTCCTGATCCCAGAAGGAGTTGGCAAGCCAAGAGGTCATAGAGAGGGCCTTACCCTGTAGTTCCGCCTGTACCGCCCTGAGGCTGTGATCCAGAGCAAGCAGCCAGCCACAAAGGGACCCCTAAAGGAAGGGTATTTTCATCTCTCCCAGGGCTCTCTCCCTAGCCAAATCTGCCTTCTTGAGCTGCCACCCTGTGGTTTCTCTGAGTTGAGTTGATTCCCTCAGTATGGAAGAGATCCATTCCCACTCCCACCAAGATGGTAAAAAGAAGGCATGTGGTCCCTGGAGTCCAGCTCTGGGCTGAGCCCCTTAGCAACCTCTGTCTGCCCTCTGCCCTTGACCTTGCATCGCGGGATGGAAGAACTTTTTGTCCTGTTGCAGACATGCTAGTGTCTGCTTTCAAGCCAAGCTATTCAAGGCACTGGGTGTCACTGGCACGGTCAGTAGATAGGATTTCATACAGATAAAATGGGAAGAAAAAAGAAAACAAAAGGACAACATGGGAGGATACAAAGGGAATGAAACTCACATCTGTTTGGATAAAGATGCTGAGTTTAGGATAAAATTGTCTCTGTAGATGCTGGGTTTGGAGCTCTCTTAAAAAGAACACAGCTAGATATGAAGCTGTCAACTGCTTGTTTCTTTCTGCTTGATGAGAATTCATGTCTGGTGGAAGGTGTCCTCCAAACTGTCCCTAACTGGCAGCAAAGTGACCAGGGCCCTGGTTCTGCACACATGTGGCCCAAGGGAGGGCTTCCATTTGTTCTACAGGTCCTAGGAGTGCTTGCTGGTGGTTCACCCACTCATCACTGGTCACTCACCACTATTATTGAGGAAGGTCCCGGCCTCACAGGGCACACACTCAAAGCAGCAATGGTGGAAACCTATGATCACTCTCTGGTGGCCTTCAGGACAGTCCCTGGAACACACAGACGTAGGCACCTGCAAGAAGCCATGGTGTTCTGCAGCCATGTGGAGATGCTCATGTCAAGGGACCCTCACACATGGGATGGAAAACGGGGTCTCTGGTCATCTACCCTCACAGCTCACTCCCAGAGCAGAGGCCTTGGTCAAGTGAACCAGCAGCAACTGGGCATGTCTTTCTGAGCCCTGGGAGCTTCCCTGGCAGGGCTGGGGAGAGCCATAGCAGCCTGGTACCTGGGATCCAACCTCGTGTTCTGTGTGAGCTGTCAGCACTGCCCCCAGGCTGCCCATCAGGCAGTCACCTGGTGAGTGACCACGTCCCTGTTACCTGGTTGTCGTTTCCATGCCACCGGATTTTGGTTGTATTTATGTCCAGCGACACTGAAAATGGAGAGGAGGAGCCGATGACCCTGAAGGTCCAGTTGGGGCCGCTCCAGTCCCAGGCGATTATGTCATAGTTGCTGAGGGTATTGCCATCGTCATTAAATGTCACAGCGTTTTTGTGTAAAAGAAACTTCACCTTGCGGATCTGCTCCAGAAGCTGAAACAAACGGGGATAACGGAGCTGGTGCCAATGACACCGGCTGCTCCTCCTGGGTCCTTCCAGACCCAGATGGCCCAGGAAGAAAGTGCATGGGGCCTTGCTGAGTTTCTACCTGGTGCATTTCAGCCTGCCTGGAAGTTCTGGTCCCTTCCTCAGCCCCCCTCCCCTCCTAGGAGGCCCCTTGACCCTCCTAACCAGCCTCCTGAGTGAGAGAAGTCTCTAACAAGGCAGCCCTTTGCAGAGCTTTCAAGCTCTGGATCTGAGGCCTGGTGGGTGGAGCCGCAGCTCAGAGAAGACCAAGGCGAGCTCAGAGAAGGGATCAGCCTCTAGAGGTCAGCCTTTGCCCTCCACCCCCAGCATTTAGGGTGGCCTGCCTTAGGAAGGCAGACAGTGGGTGCCAATGGCTGGTAAGTGCCTTACCTGCCAGGGATAGACCTGGCCCCTCGAACAGGCTCCAGAGGAGCAGCCCAGGAGCTGGTGGAGGCCATGGGCCACGGCGTAGACAGCCTGGTACGCATTGTAGGCAGAGCTCATGGAAAACTCTGCTAGCGTGGGCATCGCCTGTGCCGTGAAAGCCCAGCATTCTGTGCACAGCTGGTTGCTGCTGCACCAGGAGCCCTGCGGGCAAGGCCTGAGAACTCCTTTGTCGGCCTGGACATAAGCCTCTTCAAACTCCTTCAGGCCAGGGACATGCCTGTGCGGGATGGCCACACCCAGCACTGTGCCGATGCCCTGGATCCCGGGCACACTGCTGATGTGACTAGAGATGGCCCAGTCTTCTGTGGCGATCCACACCTTGGCAGTCAGTTTGGCCAGCACCACGGATTCAAAGAACACCCTGGCCAGCTGTTTGCCGGAGTAAACCACTACGACGGTGGTCCTGGCTTGGACCAGGCAGCGTATCATGTTCTGCATCCGCTCGTCGCCCGGTTGGGCAGAAAAAGGCACAATGTCCCTGAAGGCAATACAGATGCCCTGCCGGGTGACCTGGTACTCCAGCTCCTGTATCCCTACCTCCCCATAGTCACCTTCGCCACCCACGATGGAGATCCAGACCCACCCGAACCTCTGCAGCAGCAGCACCAAGAGGTCCACCTGGTGCTTATCACTGGAGATGGTGCGCAGAAAAGAGGGGTAGAGCCGCCTCGCGTTGAGCACCATGCTGCTGGCTCCGTAGCTGACCTGTGGAGTTCAGTTCAAGTTCAGTGGCATCAGCCTCGAATGAGGGCCCCCCAGGGCCAGTCCTGTTCTGGGTGCAGGGACTTGGGAGTGGGAGGGGAGGGAGAAGGGGGATGGAGATGAGGTCCTGGTCTGGGGTCTCAAGCAGACACTGCTAAGTTATCCATGGATAAGGGGGCAGGTCCCCAGAGAGAATTCTGGGAGAGGAAGGAGACTCTGGCCTGTGGACAAAGTGAACGCAATCTGCAACCAGGGAGTGCAATGGTGTATGTGTGGGGCCCTCTAGGGACTTCCACTTGGCTGGAAAGCTGGAGGGCAGATCCAGGAAGGAGAGCATTAACCTGTGTATTCTGTTGGGGCAGGAAGCCTTAGCTCCTACTTAGCCCTTACTCGGCCTAGCTGAGGTGCTAGGGCTTTACCCCCAGGCCACAGGGAGCCCCTCAGGGTTTAGGCAGCAAAGTGACATCAAACTTGTAGGAATGTATCTCTGATCAATGAGGAACCTGTTTAAAAAGGCTCAAGGCCAGAGTCAGAACCCCTAGGAGCTGATGGAATTATCTAGATGGGAGAGGATTGCAGTCAGTTAAAGCTGGGGCAGTGGCCATAGGGAAAGGATGGACCTGGCAGTGGTTAGGGAGCCCCATGGCAGAGGCCATGGTGATGGGCTAGATGTGGAAGCAGGGAAGGGAATGCAGCGGGCACTGCATTAGAGACAGTCACTCTGGCAGACAGGCTGGGGAGGGGATGTAGGAAGACAAGAGACTTTCGTTATGGGGTAGGTAAGTTCATTTGGGGCCCTGGTGGCTCCATTAAGTGGAGGCACTGGGTGAGCCTCTGGAGACAAAGCTGGTTCTCAGGAGTGGAGATGGAAGGTGGAGATGGGAATTCAGCCAGGGCCTTTTGCTTGCCTGAGAAGGGGAGGGGTCTGTCCTAGACAGTCACCTCCTTCTGGTGTGAGGGTGGGATGGATGGGGGCGCAGAATTCCTAAAGGAAACCAAGAAGGAAGTAGCACAAGGGAAAGGGGGGGTCATAAATGCTGGGGGAAAGTGTCAAAATGGTCAAATGTGTTGGAGACCTAGTGGCCCTCCACCAGTCCTTCTCAGCAAGACCTTGCTGGTTCTGCCTTGGGGTGGTCACTTGACCCATCTCCAACCCCTACCCAAGCCGCAGCATCACCTTCAAGCACTGCTCGAAGGACAGAGCCCAAGGCCATGGAGGGAGGAGTAAATGCAAAGAGAGAAGCAAGCAGGAATGGAGACTCTGCAGAGAGGTCTCCTTGGGAGGAGGAGTCAGCCAGGCTGGGAGGAGAAGTGCCCGGAGGATGGAGGGGGACAGGGCAAGCGTGTCAGCAGAGGAGGCCCAGGAGAGGCTGACGAGCAGAGGAGGGGAGGGACACCACACAGCTGAGCCTGAGCCTGGAGGAACGGATAGGAGGAGGATGGGGTAGATGTGAAGCCTGTGGGGTGATGGGACAGCAGGAGGAGAGAGACAAGCAGAGGTTTCCAAGGAGAATCGACTTTCCGGTGAGCACAGAAGCAGGGAGATCTCGGAAGCAGCACTTGGAGAAGAAGGAACTCCAGGTGAGTGACTCAAGATCAGTGACTGCCCAGGAGGTCCTGAAGTCCAGACCCACCTTGGGCACAGCAGCTCCTGCACACCCACCCCAGCCCACGCTGGACTTGCCAGGAGGGGAGATGAGCGAACTTTCAGGGCCCCAGCTTACCAGGGGCACCAGGAAGGGGCTCAACAGGGCTGCAGTGGTGAGAGCGTGCTTGGTGATGTAAGGTCCAATCACCGCCACTATCGCAGGGGAAAAGTCAGCAGGGTCTCCCTGGATCTCCACATAGCGCCTCTCCAACGTGCTCAGTATGCTTAGCGTGGCATACATGTTTGCTGAGTCTGAGCACACATCGTACAGCTCGTACCCCAGGGTGACATTGGGTAGCAGGGCTGTGGAGTTGTTTATCTCCTCGATGCTGAACCGCATGGCCTGGAAGAGGTGGTAGCCATGGCTGTTGAAGCTGTTGGACCTGTAGGGAAAGCCAGGCTGAGAGCTAAGAACCTCTGGTCTCCTGGAACCCCAGGCTTGGGGGTAGAAAGGAAGCTCTGAGGTCATCTGTTCAGCCCCTACAACCATGACCTCAACATGGGCCCTGGACCACACACACAGTTCTGCTGACAGGCCTTGGGGGGGTAGGGGACAAATTGGAAAAGTATACATACCATGCCGCCCCCCCCCATAAGCATATTAGGATCAAAAGGCTCCCAAGGCCTGTAGCAGAGATATCTGCTATATTAGGGTTCTCCAAAGAAACAGAACCAAGATGAGACACATATATATACATCTATCTAGCTAGCTAGCTATATATATACACAGAGAGAGAGGGAGAGAGAGCAAACAAAAGAGAAGACTATCTTTTCCCTGGGATCTCCATCTTTTCTCTTAAGACCTTCAACTGATTAGGTGAGGCCCAACTACACTATGGAGAGCATCTGCTTTATTGATTTAAATGTTAACCACGGCTAAAACGTTAACCACATCACAGCAACATCTAGACGTGTTTAATCAAACACCTGGGCCACAGGCCCTAGCCAAGTTAACACATGAAATTAACCACAGTACGTGCTTATACACGGTTAACTAGGACCTTTCACTGGGACACTCGTGATTGTGGTGGGGGCCTGTATTCCTCATGGCCTCTCTGGAAAACACAGACACGGGCACGCTAGGGCCGTGACTCAGCCCTGCTTGAGGAGTGTGCCAGCCTGCTGCATTTCCCAGCCTCTCTGCCTCTTGGGAGGCTCCCTCGTCATTCCCACCACTTCTGTCCTGGAGTCGCTGGAAGGAAGCATAGTACCTCCTGCCCACGACAGCCCTCAGTCACCTGAACCTGGTTTTTCATGCATCCCCTCCTCCCTCAAATTTCCTCTTCCCAGGCTCCCAACTGTAGCTCTTTGGGCCAGTCTTCCCATGCCAGGCTTTCTAGAATCTTCCTCCCAGGTTGGCTGTCAGGTATGCTACGTTTCAGGCCACTGAGCCATGAGACATCCTCGAGCTGACCAAATCTAATACTATCCCCTTTACAAGAAAAGCAGTCGCTTTTTTTTTTTCTACCTAGACTGTCTACTTCAGGAAGGCACCAACCTAAGTCATTCAGGCTACTGAAGCATCTTCTGCTATACTTCACTTCCCTCCCCCTGGAGAACCATACATCCATCTGAGAGACTAAGGATGGGAACTGGGGAGGAGTGGGGTAGGGAAGGAGACTGAAGAGGGGAAGACGCCCTTGCTTAACCTTTGCCCTCTAGCTATATTACAAAGCTGGGAAACAAGCGACCTGGAATTATAATACAAAGGACTCTTAACAGCCAGGACAAAACAATGTGTTAAAAGTGCCAGGGAAAGGGTGGCCAGCCCTTAAAGGTGGTAGCTTGGCTGTAGGTTGGGTAGGGATTGGAGGCAGTCCAAATGGTCACTCCAGAGATAGAATCCACCAGGTCTTGCAGAGGCAGGCTGGCAGAGGACCCGTAGGCACAGCCCCCCACCCCAGGTGACAGTTCTGCTGACCTCCCCCCACTCACCTGTCACAGAAGGTCACCGTGGGTCTTCCTCTCGCCTCTAGAGGGGCACTGTGGAGAGGGAACATGCCAGCAAGCAGGTAATCCCCAGGGAGGCTGAAGTCTGGGGAGGATGGAGTGTTGTGGCAGCTGAAAGCCCAATAGCAGGAGAGGGAGAGCTGCAGGCCGACCAGGCGCACTCCCCAGAGTGACATGCTGGCCAGACAGCCCTGCGCCTGGCATGGCCACACCACGCCCTGTGACCAGGTTGGGCCGTTTAGACAGAATGGTCAGCAGTTGCCCAGATGCTTCCCAGTTTCATGCCTATGAAAGGGGGCGGGATTAGAGCCCAGTTGTAGGGCTGTTTGCCTCTGCCTTCCGGGCCTGCGGTCCTCCTCAGGAACTGGGCAGGGTAAAGGCGCAGGTGCGAAGCAGGTGGCACCCACTGACCCTTCCTCTGGACGGTTGTGGGTTCTGTCCTTGCTCTGGTGCCTGTGGCATCACCTGGTTCAGAAAGGGATTTGAGGGGGGTCAGCTTCTCTCCGGGGGAGCGGGGGGGTTGAGGAACAGAGTGTGAAAGGTTGCTCTCAGCGAGCTGCAGGTTTTAGAACCGTTTACCTGGGCCTCAGTTTACCGAAAGAGACAAGGCTTTGAGTTATACTTGTGACCCACCCCAATCCTCAGTCTCTTGAAATTGAAATTCTGAGTAAATCGTCCCCATTTCGCCTCCTTATACACGGTTGCTCCCTTCAGCTCAAAGACAAATGCATGCAAACGGAGGGTATGCAAATAGACCGGTTTTGTTTAAAATGTCAATCCT
>SJXQ01008116.1:74893-85987 GCA_006408695.1 Aepyceros melampus
ATCTGGGAAATCTTAGTTGGATTTCCGGAGAGTGGCCCTGGACTTGGGGTATCTGACTTTCTCTTTCACGCAGCCGAGGTGAGGCTTTTGCATAATGTAAATGGGTCTCTCGTTGGGACTGCCCGGCCGAGTGTCGTCCAGGCTGTCCCTAGGTTTCACCACCTCCAGTGGGCCTGAGCCACACAGGCGCCTGCGGAGGCCAGGGTGCGCCGCCAAGACCGCCGGCAGAGGGCGCCTGCGCCTTCCAGACCCTTGACGGGCCGCGGGGCGGAGCGTTGGGATCTCGCGAGATTCTCGAGGGACCAGTCCCGGCAGCCAGCATGGCGGACTCCTTATTGCTGCTCAAGAGGGTTCCCTCTCGCCACACGTGGCTGCGGGCCCGCAAGGCCCGGTCCCAGCTCATCCTCAGCCGCCGGCCCCGCCGCCGGCTCCGGAACCTGCGCTGGCGCAGCCGAAGGCGGCTTCGGCGACGGCTGCTGCAGGCCCAGGCAGCCGGCGCGGACTGGCTGCAGGGCGGCTGTCTGGTGTCCGGCGCCGCGGCGCTCCGGAGGCTGAAGACCTCGGCCCGCAGGCGGGCCTCCAGCCCCGAGCCCGCCGAAGACCCGGTCCCGAGTGGTCCTGCGATCCTCCCCATCCCACCGGTGCGGCCGGCTGGCTCGGGCCGCGCTGTCCTGCTGCTGCCGCTGGGGCAGGTGGGTCGCGCCGGGGGAGCCGGGCGGGCAGCGCGGGAGGGTGAGGACACAGCCCCGGGAGCTGCAGGCTGGGAGAGGCCCTTTTCCCCCTGCGGGTACTCTCGCCGCGAGTCAGGCGCATTCCTCGGGCTGTGGTGCTGGACAGTGGGTAACAAGGATCCTCCTGAGGGAATTCTAGGTCTTGGGGCTGCTGCTACTGCTGCTAAGTCGCTTCAGTCGTGTCCGACTCTGTGCGACCCCATAGACAGCAGCCCACCAGGCTCCCCCGTCCCTGGGATTCTCCAGGTAAGAACACTGGAGTGGGTTGCCATTTCCTGCTCCAATGCATAAAAGTGAAAGTGAAGTCGCTCAGTCGTGTCCGTCTCTTAGCGACCCCCATGGACTGCAGCCTACCAGACTCCTCCGTCCATGGGATTTTCCAGGCAAGAGTACTGGAGTGGAGTGCCATTGCTTTCTCCGTCTTTGGGGTTGGAAGGACTTTAATAGTAATAATAGGTTGCATTTATTTAGTGCTCAGAAATGTCAGCCTCTAAGTGTTGTGGGTATCTGAACTCATTTAGTGCTACGTGCTCTATGGAGTCATTACCACTAGGAATGTTTAAAGAAAGAAACAGAACATATCTTAAGTAACCTGCCGGAAAGATCTAAGTGGAGGCAGAGCCAGCAGTGAAACCCTTCACCTGGACGTTAGTCTGGGAGGTCCCCCCGCACTGTCGCTTTGTAAGGACAGGGAGCCGTGATGAGCAGAACTAAGTTCAGGGGCCCCCGTGGGTCAGTGTGCATCAGACTCTGCCCCTTTGGCTGCTCCAGGATATGATCTTAGATTAAAAGTATTCACATTTTAATCTATTAGTTTAAAATACTACATCATTACCTACAAGTTATTCTGTTACTTAGCAATTCATCTCTCTTTTTAAATTCATCTCCTTTTGATAACCTGAAGAGCCAGTTAAAATCTTAGAAGTTTTCTGTCATTGGTAACAGAATCTGTAACCTTATTTCTTCCTTTCATTTTTCGTTCCCTCTAGGGCTTTACTTTTAGTGGGATCTGTCGTGTGACCTGCCTCTATGGCCAGGTGCAGGTGTTTGGTTTTACCATCAGCCAAGGCCAGCCTGCCCAAAATGTCTTCTCTACCTATACCCACTCTCGCCTGACCATCAATGCGGTTCATTATTCAGTGCATGAGAAAAGCAAGAAGGAGATAAGAGAGAAGCCCGAGTTCTGCTCAAACCTTATCTGAACCAAGGTAATGAAGAGAACTGAGTGACTTACTGAGGATGTATCATAATAAGGCAAAAACTTTTTTTTTTTGTCCGCACCCTGCAGCATGTGGGGTCTTAGTTCCCTTGATAGAACTCATGTCCCCTACAGTGGAAGCTTGGAGTCTTAACCACTGGAACACCAAGGAAGACCCAAGGCAAATAATTTTTAGGTGTTTACTATGGCCTCAAACTTGCACTCTTTACTATATGTATTTAAACCCTCACCAAGGTCTGGAGAGTGAAGTTATTTTTACCATTTCGCAGATGAGGAAAGTCACCCAAGGCCACACAGTGTTTAGGTAGTAAACCTGGATTGACTTCTCCATCCAGGTGTGTTTCTGTCATGCAGTATGGCCTCCTGGAAAAGGCTCTCATACATAATTCCTAGTCTCAAAAGATGTGGACTTTAGCAGAGGAGAGGAAAGTCCCGCAGGGCATAGTGTTTAATGGAGTTCTGTTTCTAAGGCAGCTTATGTCTCTTTACAGATGACAGATATTGTTTGATGAGCAGTTTTTCTCCTCTGTGTTCCATCGTGTTGCTGGAACGTCTGAAAACCTCCACCGTGAACTTCATAATCAGCCATCCAGGTTTATCTTACATTTTCGTACAAGAGGTAGAATCAGTTTTCATTCAGAGTTTTCCTCATTACTTTCACCAAAACAGTCAGATGACTATGTAGGATGCCCCTAGTCTAATCTGTCTGTCATATTGTGCTGTAAGTCATACAGAATGTAACACGTATGTACAGTAAAAAAAGTCAGTAGAAGGATATATCGGAAAAATTGTCTCTTCTACCCCACTTAGCTTCATTCCCCAGATAAAGTCACCATTTTCTGTTATAGTTGATTAAATGCCTTTTGATATTTTTAAAATGGTTATCTTTATATTTTGATTCACTAACTTGAGACAGTATGAATTTTCTCTAAATTCTGAGTAATTTCAGCGTACTTACACTTTCTCCCTCTCTCCCTTTCCTCATTTCCAAATTTTTGCTGCCCTTACTATTAATTTCCTGAAGTCAGATTGGTTCCTAAAATTGTCTCCCATGAGCCAGTAAATTGAGCCAAATCTATAGGAACATCAGACTGGATGTGAGGTGTGAGGAGGAATCAGGGAGCAGCAGCAGGTTTTTTGACCGGACTGAGTGCACCGAGACATGGGGCTGTAGGAGGAGATTTAGGTCTGTAGCTGAAAGATGCCTCTTAGACATCCAATTGGAGATGCCTGCTGGGCTGTTGAATTGTGTGAGTCAAATTCAGAGAAGAGGTTGTGTGCATGGGTGTGTGTTGAGTCACCTCAGTTGTGTCTGAGTCTTTGCGGCCCTATGGACTGTAACCAGGCTTCTGTGTCCATGGGATTCTCCAGGCAAGAATACTGGAATGGGTTGCCATGCCCTCCTCCAAGGGATCTTCCTGACCCAGGGATCGAACCCGTGTCTCTTAGGTCTCCTGTGTTGGCAGGAGAGTTCTTTACTACTGAGCCACCCAGGAAGCCCAGAGAAAAGGTTTCAAATGTAAATTTGGGTGCTTTTAGGAGAATAGGGTTCCATCGCTTCTTGGCCTTTGGACTAAGATCAAGTGTGGTATCTGTTCTTATCAGAATAGGGTTCCAAAGTCCATGAGATGGGATAATGATACTGAGAAGTTGATGCAGGTAGAAATGAGAAATTCTAGGTCTGAGCCTGAGGAGCAACAGAGATACTTAGGAGTGGTGGTGCTTATGTTAAAGGAGAGCAGGTGAGTGTAATCAGGGAGCCTCTGAAGGAAGTGGGGGCGCCCAACGCTGCTGATGGTGAGATGAAGCCTGAGAAGGGAACTGTGTGCAGGCTCACCTGGACAGGGTGGTTTCATGGCATTGCTGAGCAGACCAGCCTGATTGGAATGGAATCAAGAGCTGGGGAAGGAGGAGCTCAAGGGTTCAGCGGTTAGGAGTTTTGCTTTTAGCGTTTAGCTATAAAAGGAAGAAAGAGATGAAACAGGTTGGAGAATAAGCCTAGTCGAGAGAGTTCTGGGTTTTGTTCAGATGGATGGGAAGAACCACATACTTGAACACAGCTTGTAGGAAAAAGCCACAGAAGAGCACACTGATGGTGCCGTGGAGAGAGGATGGAGGGAGGGGTTCCAGTGTCTGTGTGGTCTGTTGGACTTGGGAGCAGAGACGCTTCCTTGAAAGTGGCTGGAGGAAATGCCCAGGACAGGGATGGAGCAAGCGGAAGCTCTCTTCTGATTGTTTCCTCTTACTCTGTGAAATGGATCCGGGTATTGCTGAGTGGGGGCATAGGGAGTAGGTAGGGGTTGGGGGTTTGACATGGAAGGAGAAGCTAAGAAATGCGGGCAGGATGATGCATAGGCTCCTACGGTCACGTTAATTTAGTCCAGTGCAGAATCTATCAGCCTGGCAGGGCCACAGAGGTGGACATGGAGACCCCACCTGACAGTGTTTCACGTGCTGTGATCAAACTTGTTCCTTTTTCACTTACTTTCAGATTTTTTTTTTCCCTGCAACTTACTCAAGTACCACTATTTAGATTCCTTATGATCTTTCTTGAATAACTTCCTCCACCCCGCATGCCCGTATGTCAGTACATTCCAGAATTATATTTTCATATAAGGCAGAGAGTAACCTTTAGATTATCTCATTTTATAAGATGTTCTTATTTTGCCTTCAGTGATTGATAGTTGAGAATCAGCTGAGAGTTGAGACAAAAGGAGGGATCACAGTTATCTTTTTTCTCCTTTTTAATGTTTATTTATCTAGCCTCACCAGGTCTTAGTTGCACCTCTCAGGATGTTTAGTTATGACATGTGAAGTCCCAGTTGGGGCTTGTGGGATCTAGTTCCCTAACCAGGGGTCAAACCCAGGCTCTGCACTGGGGTTGTGGAGTCTTAGCCATGGGACCACCAAGGAAGTCTCCAAAGTTATCTTTTGTAGCTCACAACTATTTGAGGCTTATTAATTTCGAACCAAAGTAAAAGAAGCACGTTATGTTGTTACTTTCAGGTCCGGCTTTCCAGGCTAACTCTGAGTATTCTGCCTTGAGATCTGTGGGTATTAAAAGAGAGAAAAAAAAAACCGGCTTGCGTTTAACGGAGAGCGCCTTTGCAGCCATGGAAGAGTTAGTGAGCATTTCTAGCGGTGAGTGATACAAACTGATGTAGTCTAGCGTTCATCCGCCAGAGCCTCAGAGGATTACTGTTAATGATCAGAGTCCTAAAGACGATGGCTCATGTCAAGGGTCAATGTTTGTTTCCCCTCCAGAAGAAGCAGACAGCTGCCCTGTCGTTCTGGTTTGTGGCCGCCAGGACATTGGAAAGTCAACATTTAATAGATACCTCATTAACCAGCTGTTAAATAGGTAAGAGTGTTTTTAATCCTGTTGTGACATATTGCCAGACTTTCAGCAGGAAGTAGGATTTTCAATTTGAGAAGCTAGCTGGGAATGCATCTCAGCTCCTCCATAGAGATGACATACAACTCTGTGCAAAGCCACTCAGCCGAGGGAGGCCTCCTGGTTGTGCCGTTTGGGGGTGCAGCTATGGCACTCCCAGGTGCACCCACCTTGCCTGTTGGGGAGGTCACAAGAGCCATCAGTTGATCTCAGAATCTGTTTTTGTCCAAACCCAGAGAGTCAGAGCAGGGATAAAGTCTGTCATATTTAAAAAATAAAGTTTGAGGAAAGACAGAGTTGTATCCATATCCCGAATGGGAACTGTAGCCAGGCCTGCGTCCCGTTTTCTCTTCACTGATATTTTCTCTATGCTGGTGTCGTCTTTGGAGCATTCTGCCTGCAAGGCTGTGTGGGATAGGGTATGCCTGTATGTCACATAAAATCTTTATGTTCTGATTTACCTTGGACACGGTAAATAAAACGAGTTAAGATTTCTTTCTTTTAAATTTTCAGTATATCCTGCGTTGATTATTTGGAATGTGATCTGGGGCAGACAGAATTTACTCCTCCGGGTTGCATTTCTTTGCTTAATATTACAGAACCAGTTCTAGGTATGTATTCTGCATTTCTTAAATGTCTTGTTTTACACAGTACAAAAGTAATGATACAAGAAAGTCAAAGAGTACAGAAGTATAAGATATAAAAAAATGAACACATCTCCCCATGAAACTTATGGTCTTCCCATAAGAATTCCTCTGGTCTCAAAAAAAACCCCTAAAAACCCAATGGTACCTTTCTAGGGTTCTATTTTAATAAATGGAACTACCATCCATTTTATTTTATGTAAATTAGAAACACTTTCCTCTAACATGAGCATCTTACATAATGCTACACAATGATCTCAACCAAGAAATTGACATGGATATAATACTATTAACTAATCTATAGATTTTTTTCAAAATCCATTTGTTACCCTACTAATACCCTTTTTATGTTTCAGAATCTAAATCAAAGTCCCATGCTGCTTTTTTTAATAAAAAAATGTATATAGCATGTTATTTATCATTTTGACTGTTGATACATGTACAGTACCGTGCCATCAAATACATTCGAAGCACTATATAATCATCATCACTGTCTACCTCCAAAACATTTTCCTTGTCCTGGACTGAAATGCTGTGTCCATTAAATAACAGTGCATCCCCTTCCAGCCTCTGAGGGCCTCTGGTGTGCTGCCTGCCCCTCCCTGTGAATCTGCCTGCTCCGGGCACCTCGTCTAAGTGAAATCACGCAGTACTTGTGCTCCTGTGTCAGGCTGTTTTCACTAAGTATAAGGTTTCAAGATCTGTTCATATTGTTTGGTCGCTCAGTCATATCCAACTCTTTGCAACCCCATGGACTGCGGCATGCCTGGCTTCCCTGTCCTTCACCATCTCCCAGAGCTTGCTCAGATTCAGGTCCATTGAGTTGTAGCATATATCAAAATTAACTCCTTATTGTGGCTGAAAATCATGCCAATGTATGTCTATCACATTTTGTCTATCTTTTTAACTGTGTTTTTATTTATTTATTTTTGATGGTGCTGGGTCTTCATTGCTACACATGGGCTTTCTCGAGTTACAGCAAGTAGGGACTACTCTTTGTTGTGGTGGGCAGGCTTCTACTGTGGTGGCTTCTCTTGTTGCGGTACACGGGCTCTAGGGCGCCAGGGCTTAGTTGCTCCGTGACACGTGGAATCATCATGGATCAAACTCTGTCCCCTGCATTGCCAGGCAGATTCCACCACTGGACCACCAGGGAAGCCCCTGTATTGGTTCTGGTTTTCTGCCTGTTGTGACTAATGGTGCCGTGAACATTGGTTACAACTACCTGTTCAAGCCACCGCTTTCAATTCCTTTGGATATATATATACACACATACATACACAGCCACGAGTGGTCATGTTTAACTTTTTGAGAAACTGCCAGACTGTTCTGTAGCAGCTGCACTGTTTTATGTTCCCGACAGTAATTCACAAGGGTTCTGATTTCTCTACATCTTCAACAATACTTGTTATTTTGATCACGGCCTTTCTTGTGGATGGAAGTAATCTTTTTGGTCTTGGTCTGCATTTCCCTAATGACTAACAGTGTTGAGCCTCTTTCCATATGTTTATTGGCCATTTGTATGTCTGCTTTGGAGAAATGGCTGTTTTAGTCTTTTGCCCACTGTTGAATTGGGTTCTTTGTTTTTGTTGAGTTTTAGGAGTTCTGTATATATTCTGGGTGTTAATTCTTTGCTAGATATGCAATTTGCAGATACTTTGTCATTTTATTTGCTTTTGATAATATCCTTCAATGCGCAAAAGTTCTTAATTTTTATGTTTTTGCCGCCTATGCTTTTTGGCTCATCCATGAAGTTGTTACTAAATCTAGTCTCATAAAGATTTTCCATAATGTTTTCTTCTAGGAATTTTGCAAGTTTTACCTCTAGCACTTAGGTCTTTAATCAGTTTTGAGTTACATTTTGTGTTTGACACAAGAGAAGGGTCTCACTTCGTCCTTATGTACACAGATGTCCAGTTTTCATTATCTATTTGTTCTTTCCACAATGAATGGTCTTGACACCCATGTTAAAAATCATTTGACCACACATCTAAACATCCGTGCGTGCTGAGTTGCTTCAGTCATGTCTGACTTTTTGCGCCCCATGGTCTGTAGCCCGCCAGGCTTCTCTGTCCATGAGATTCTCCAGGCAAGAATACTGGAGTGGGTTGCCATGCCCTTCTCTAGGGGATCTTCCCAACCCAGGGATGGAACCTGCAGTTATATGTCTCCTGCATTGGCAGGTGGGTTCTTCACCACTAGCGCCACCTGGGAAGCATGTGCATGCAAGGATTTTTTTTTTTTCGTGCTCGTTATTCCATTGGTTTACATACACATAGCCCTTAGGCCAGTACCACACTTTTAATTACTATATCTTTGTAAGAAGTTCGAAATTGGGAAATGTGAATCCTCCAGCTTTATTCTTTTTTCAAGATTGGTCATTTTGAGACCCTTTACAATTCCAAATGAATATTAGAATAGGCTTTTTCATTTCTGGGGAAAGGGCTGTTAGAATTTTGATAAGGGATTGTATTCAATCTTGTTTTTCACTTGACTGGGTGGCGAGGCATGCGGGATCTTCCCCGACCTTGGGTTGAACCCACGCCCCTGCAATGGAAGCAGAGTCTTCACCACTGGGCCACCAGGGAAATCTGAAGGATTGCATTCAATCTGTAGATGAGGTAGTATTAACATTTTCCTATCCATGAACACAGAATGTCTTTCTAGTTTTTTATGTCGTCTTTAATTTCTTTAAGCAATATTTTACCTCCTTGGTTAGATTCACTTCTAAGGATTGAATTCTTTAGTTATTATAAATGCAATTGCTATTCTAATTCCCTTTTCAGACTGTTAATTGCTGGTATGTAGGAACATAACTGATTTTTATGGGATTTTGTTGTTTGTTTTTGTTTTTTCTTATTTAAAAAGTTTTTCTGTGTGTGTGTATGTGGTGTGTGTGTGGGTTTTTTAAACAATTTTTTGTTGTTGTTGTTTTTGGCCGTGCAGTACAAATTGTGGGATCTTAGATTCCCCAATCAAGGATCAAACCCAGGCTCCCAGTAGTGGAAGCGCAGAGTCCTAACCTTTGGACCATCAGGGAATTCCTCTCTTTTAGCTGGTTTATTGTTCCTTTTATATTTTCTCTGTTCTAAATTTTCCCCCCTTTTACCATATTTTTAAAAACAAGGACACTGATAGATCATCATAAATACAACCACCACAATCAGGATAGTGACATTGCCATAGTGTAGTTACTCGGTTTTGTCCATTTTGTCTCAGTCATCTGTGTAGGCCCAGCACATACTTAAAAATCTTTAGTCGTCTTTAATATGGAGACTGTTATCTGACTTTTCTAATCTTCTGTGACCTTGACAGTTTGAAGAGTACATTTGTGGGTTTTCCCATATTTAGATCTAGAAGTGACGCTGTGTTCTCTGTGTTGTACCAACACGCTGTCAGTTTTTCCTGTTACCAGAGACGTTAACTTTGATCAGTTGCTTAAGGTAGTGTTTTCTGATCTAACTAGGTGTGGTGTTTTCATTTTCTTCTGGGTGTCACTGCTTCCAAAGCCCCTTGATGGATAGTTAGGGAATATACATATACTTAAACCCATATATGTCATATATGTACATACATAATATGTGTGCGTATTTGTGCACATATATGTAAATACATATTTTTATGTCTTTGTATAGGTTTCTGTTTATTAAGAGCCATGAATTTGCACTGATCATTCTTTTCTTTTTTTTTTGGCCAATCTCCATGGACGTAGGTGGGGCTAACTGTGTATAAATGCAGGCGTGTCTGTGTTTGAAGTTGAAAGCTTAGATTTCCAAAAGTGAGAGCATAGCTATTCCTAGTTGTCGGATGGGCTCAGATTTCCTGAGCAGCTTCGTCAGGGATCATGGCTGGACCATAACCCTTGCCACCTCTTAGGTTCTCATGGATTAATGACTCTCACCTTTATCTTCTTAGGACCACCTTTCACCCACCAGAGGACACCCCAGAAAATGGTCTATTATGGGAAAACTTTTTGTAAAAACAACTTTGAAAACTATATTGAGGTAATAAAGTATGTTTTCAGCTCCTACAAGCGAGAGTCCCCTCTCATCATCAATACCATGGGCTGGGTGGTAGGTAAGTCATGGAGGCGCATCTGGCAGAAAGGGTTGGGTGATGGGAACGGGTGCATTTGTGGCTTTCAGACGTCAGCGCTGAAGCCCGGTCCTTAGGAGGCTCCTCGTCGCAGCCTCTCATGGGCACACATCACCGCCCAGGTGCACTGACTGCGCTCTGTCGTTTACTTCCTTGCAGACCAGGGTCTCCTGCTTCTCATTGACCTGATCCGCCTGCTGTCGCCCACCCACGTCGTCCAGTTTAGCTCGGACCGGAGCAAATACATGCCGGACCTCACCCCTGACTTTGTGGACGACATGGACGGCTTGTACACAAGACGAAGGTCCAGAGTCAGAAACAGAGGTTTCCACTTGCCTGAATTTGCCGAGAGTTTGGAGTTTGCTGACGAAGAAAAAGAAAGTCCAGTTATGTCTACGGGATACAAGCTGATGTTCGTGAAGTCGGAGTTTGTGACTGGAAAAACGTCCAGGAATAGGTAAGCAGACCATCATGGCTGGAGAATTCCATTTTCTTCAGTCTGACAAGGCCTTCTGTCCTTGGTTCCTTCAAAGGGGTCAGTCCCCTAAAATCTTTCCAATCTCTGTCAGAGTTACCTGTTTACAGAGAAGAGTCAGGTCTGTTCCGAATGGTTCCTTTCCCATTGGAAATGCCCAGAATTGGCCTCCAGATCTGCTTGCCCCTCTCCAGTGGGTTTATGGAGAGGCAAGGTCTACAGGTCCCGAGGTTGGGATGTGGGCTCTGTCAGGACAGGTGGGCCCTGTCTTGGAGCGGAGGTGGGCCTCTCACCTTCTTCTGATTTACTTTTCAGAGAATCACATAATAGAGTCCTTCGTGAGCTGGCAGTGCTGGGTTACCTGAGCCAGTTGCAGCCCCCAGTGCCAAAGCCACTGCGTCCCTTACATGGTCTGACCCCGTATCAGGTAACCTGAGCTCTCAGGGGGATTGTCCGGCTTCCTGTGTGCCCATCTCGCCTCTTTATACCTCTCACTCATGTCATCCTCAGCCCTGAGGTGTTGATGTGGTGACTGT
>SJXQ01008116.1:86183-126006 GCA_006408695.1 Aepyceros melampus
AGCTCTGAGGTGGTGATGTGGTGACTGTGCGCATTTTACAGTCGGGAGCTGAGGGATCCCGTGGGAGTGGACCCACCTCCAGAGGGGCTGACCCTGGTTTCCATCCTGACCAGGAATGTTCTGCCTAGTACCAGAGGTGGCCCTGAGACCACACCCTGCAGCCCAGCTCCACCCTTCTGCCGACTGGCCGTGTGTGACTCAGGCTGCGAGTGGTGGTGACGGGCGTTGTAGAATGCGCGTGCCTGGAGAGCACTCGTAACGTGTTTCAGATATATTGTCACAGGTTGATTCTAGCTCTAAAGTATGTGCATCATGGATTCCAATCTCTGAAGGACTGTTTTGGGAAGAAACCACCATAGTATTAGGGTCCCAGATAATGAAGGAATCAAACAGCAACAGGTATAATTTCTAAGTGCCCACCCTGTGCTGTGCTGTCCTCTACTTATCGAGGCCCTGTTATTATCCCCACTTTACAGATGATGGAACTGAGGCCAGGGGCAGACTCAGCTTGCCCACAGGACATAGGAAAAGTCTGGACTGGGACTGGCTGGCGCCCAGGTGGCCTGACTCTGGACCAGAGCCCTCACTCCGCTGTATGGCCTGCGCAGTGCTGAGCACACAGTGGGCCAGACGCTCTGTTGAGCCTGCGGGGAAGGTGCTGGTACAGACCCTGCTTGCAGCTGGAAGACTGGGTGCAGGCAGGCAGGTGGAGATGCTGGGCAGAGGTCACACAGGCAGGGGCCGTGACCAGGGAGTGTGGGGTTGGGGGGCAGTGTCATGTTGCCCAAGCCCAGTGGTGAGATTGGCCCCAGGTTTCCAAGCCCTCCCACTGAAGAACCCAAGGCAGTTGGTTTAGTGGAGTTTTGGGGTGATTTGCTCCAGTTTATACTCATTGGTGATGCTCTGTAACTGGACTTGAAACTTATCTGGCAGTAATGTAAACTGTCGTTTGTTACAAATTCACATTTGTTTTTGAAGCCAAATAAAATGTTTAACAAAATGCTTTTCTATTTTAAAAGTTTGTAGTTACCCAGAGAGTTACATGTTAAAGGTAGTCCTTTACTGTGTGCTCCAGGAAGGTGGTCCATTTTTCTTAATTCAGTAATTCCCTTAGGGGGCTTCTCCTCACTCTGTGGATGTTCACTTTCTTCCACCTGGAGACCTGTTGGTGATGAGTTTCCAGTCTCCCTCCTAACTTCAGCTCATGCAAATGTCCCCGAATTCGCATCTCATGTGTCTCTTTAGGCAGAGTTGTAGGCATTCAATTTAGATTTCTAGCAAGTGTTGTTGGTGTGCAGGAGCTTTGTGTAATTTTCCTTGGTTCTCAGTCTAAAGCAGTGAAACACTAAACAATTTCCATTCCGTTTAGATATGTTTTGGTGGGCAGTTTGGCAGATAAAACTTCAGATAGATGACTCGTCAGCTTGTAGAAACTACTAACACAAGTAGTATTTCGAGTCAGATCACTGGAGTGGGTGCATGTGTGTCCTCCAGGTCCCTTTCAATGCCGTTGCGCTCCGGATCATCCACGCTGACGTGGCCCCCACCCACATCCTGTACGCTGTGAACGCAAGCTGGGTTGGGCTCTGCAAGATCCTGGATGACGTCAGGGGATACGCCAGCGGGCCCATCCTGCTTGCCCAGAGTCCCATCTGTGACTGTGTGGGGTTTGGTGAGTCAGAGGAAAATCTGAGTGTTAACCTACTGAAATTGACCCACCTGAGCAGCTGTAGATTGGCGGGGCTTGACCTTGTTGCTGTCATTTGCCTGGAGTGGTCAGAGAGCTTGTCTGTCCTCTGTGAAGTGGGCCCTCGGGGGTAGGGGGCAAGAAGGAAGCGGTTCTTCTTTGCTTGTCCTGCCAGCTCCTCTAAACACAGGAGTCCTCAAGGCCTGGCCGGGCCTCCCTCTCTGACATGTTTGCTGCGGCTCTCAGTCCATGGTAGGCTGACCTCTGTACACGCTCTTGAGCACAGTGTCAGAGCTCCAAGCCCGTGTTACCAGTATTTTTCTGCTTAGTTGTCTCTCTGGCATCTAGGACTTCACTCCAACACTGAGGTCCTGATAGATCCATCAGCCGTTCCCTGACGTTCCGCCCACAACTCCTCCTACCCTGCACCGGCCGTGAATGGTCCTGGAAAGACTCACTCTGTTTTGGGTCAGGCCCCTGGGTCCTGCTTGGCACCCCTTCGTTTCGTTCATCAGTCCACACACCCACCTGATGCCTTCTGGTTTCAGAGTGTCAGACTCCTCAGTCTCATATGTTCTCACCATGCACAGGGCCTTGGTAGTTGGGGGGCGTGGGTTTAGTTGCTCCGCAGCACGTGGAATCCTCCTGGACCAGGGATGGAACCCATGTCCCCTGCATTGGCAGGTGGATTCCTCTCCGCTGTAGCACCAAGGACGTTAGAAAACTCAAGCCGTTCTGCAGTTCTGAGTGGTGGGGAGGATGATCTTGTGTGTTGTGTGTCCTCAAGGTATTTGCAGGGGGATCGACATGGAGAAGAGGCTTTACCACATCCTCACTCCCGTGCCCCCAGAGGAGCTGAGACATGTGAACTGTCTGCTGGTTGGAGCCGTGTCCATCCCACAGTGTGTTCTCAAGAGCCAGGTGTGTGCAGCCCTGGAGCTCACTGGCCATGTCCATGGCAAAGTGCGGACCTGAAGTTGGGTCCTGCACGTCAGTGCGGTCCTGAAGTTGGGAGTCACGGAGCAGGTTCTTGTGCGGGAAGCTTACACTCTTCATAGAGATGGACAAGGCCAGGTGACATGTCCGCATGGCCTGAAGGTCTGGGGCATGAGTCCCTGTCACCTCAGGCAGGAGCCCCAGGTGGAGCCGTCATCGCAGGCATGAGTGTGGGAGAAAAAGGACAGAGGTGATGACCCCAGGATGACCCTTCCTGAAGACAGTCTTCAGAGGCTTCTGTGGGAAGGTCATGGAAAGTCACACTAGCCAAGGCCATCCGTGTGGCCCCAAACCAAACGGCAGGACCTGTAGGCAGCTGAGGAGGCAGCCGGTGTCCCCCAGTCACCTGCTGGTTCAAGAGAGAGCCCCATCTCTTGCTGTTGGACATGTTTGGGGGTTGAAGTGTAAGTGGGCCCTTCCAAGGAAGGGGAGCTGAGGATCTTAGGAGCGATCTAATACTGTCTTCCATCTTGGCCAGATTCTAAGTGTTCCCACATGTTTTCTCTGTGTTTCCATTTCAGGGTGGGCTCGAAGGGACCATACCTTATGTCACGACAGATTATAATTTTAAGCTTCCTGGAGCATCAGAGAAGATTGGAGCAAGAGAAAGTGGTGCAACGTATAAAGAGAAGGGACATCCCAAACCTAGGTTCTATCGAAAAACATACTGATGTTCTTAGTACAGGAAGGACCTTCCTCCCAGAAAGCTTGACCATCTCCAGCCTGACATGAGTGGACGATGGGATGGGGTTCTGTGACCATGAACAGAACAGCGTGCTTACGTAGCAAACTGCAGTGTTTCCTGTGTAGCTCATGGATGTATTTAGAGTATGTATACTCTCTAATTGACATGACAGAGGTTTTCCCTAGTCTTCTGTTTTGTTTTCTAAAGGAATCAAGAAGTAGGGACGAGTTCGTGCACCACTGAAACAGAACATGAAGTTTTTCAAGGACCTGGTTGCTGGTATCTGGGTAAAAATGGAGAAACCGGACCACAGAAATGTCTCAAAGGGGAAAGCAGGACATCTGGTGGGATGGAGATCATAGAAGGGTACAGAGTTGCCCTGTGGTCCTCGCCTGGGGAGTGCTTCCAGCCCTGCTCACTGGACGCTCCCCAGCCTCTTCCATACACATGGGTTGAGGATTATGCTTATATTTGGTGTTAAACTTATTCAAGGTTTCATAGATAAAAGTTTGCCTCAAGAACCCTTCAATTTTAAAAATCAGATGCTGAAAAATTTTACCCCGAAAAAATGCTCTCAAACCCAGGAAGCCTGTCCTGGGGCCTCTTTAAAACTCAATTTGTCCTGATTGACTTCTTATCTGAGATGGAAAATGCACAGTGAGAAGAGCCGGAAACCAGCTGTTTGGACCAAGTCCCAGCAGAGTGGCTCCTGCTATTGGTTTCAGTGGTGCTGCTGGACTCCCAGGGGCTTCGGAGGAAATGGTGGGCCCTCCTTCTTCATCTTCTCCCTGGAGTCAGCGTTCTTTAACCTCCAGGGTTGGAAATGGTTTGGTAAACAGGCTGGCCAGTTCACATCACATCGTGCCTGCGTTGAAGCAGCATTTTGTCCTGGTGCTCTGAATTCCAGCTTCCGAGCAGGACACCTCGAAGGACCACTGTTAGGATGAGGGTTTTTACGGTTTATGTCCATTTAAGGTGTTGATCATCGTCTTCAGTGTTCTGGGGGCCGATCCCTCATCTTGTAGAGCCCTTGTTACCCTCCAGAATCGGCTTTGAAGTCTAGTTTCTTAGTTGCATCTTATTTATATCTAAGTTTAACTTGTACATACATGTTCTATCTTGGCCTTGCAGCGACTTTTGTAGTCAGTCCACCATCAACTTTTTGCCTCCTTCACAAGCTCCTGTATCTTTACAGTGATGCTTAGGTCTTTAGCAGTAAGTCTTGGGAGGAATGAAAGTGGTGATCTGTCATTCGCATTTTCATTGAATCCTGACTCGCTGGTAGGCTGTTTCCTCCTGGCCTTTAAGGTTGCCGGTCAGTCACGATTGGTAAGGAAAACAACGTTGCCACTAGAGGGAGCTGTCAGCCATTGGTCAGCTGGCCATGTGGGGCTGGAGATGGCGGAGGAGCCCCTGAAGGCCTTTCTCAGCATCTAGAGATGCTGGAGAGGGCCCTGTGGTCGGCTCCTGGGTGTGCCAGTCAGACTGGCAACGGTGCATACACCCTGGGTGTTGGCCTATTGGATAATCAGTGTTGATGGTTCAGGCTTCTGTCATTCCCACAGTGTGTGTTGCTTCAGAATGGCCAGTGAGGGCTCTGTGTTGGAGATACGCTTGACAAAAACTCCTGGGACCTCCCTAGTGGTCCATTAGAATGCTGTGCTTCTGTGGCAGGGGGCAAGAGTTCAGTCCCTGGTTGAGAACTAAGATCCCTCATGCCAAGTGGGATGTGAAAAACCAAACAACTCTTATTAGTCATTTCTGTGTGATTTTCAAAGCAGTACATAACTTATTTTAAGAAAATCAAAGGAATATATGACTTAGAACATGGAAACCCTCAGTCACTGATTTTGTGGTTTGTTAAAATCAGTTCTTCAGACCTGTTTTTAGGACAGGTAAACATGAAAAATTGAAAAAAATCCTCCAATTTTAGGGTTGATTTAATTTTGTGAAGAAAAGTAGTTCTGTTGTCCCCATCCGTCCCCAGGTAGGTGTTGGGGACAGGAACCAGTTTGTCCTTGGAGACCCGAGTGTAGAACTGAAGTTTGAGAAAGGGGAGAGGAGTAGGTGAGCTAGCCTTGGGATCAACTGGAGAGGATACGGGGGTGGAGAGGACATGTGGTGAGGCCCCAGCTGAGCCAAGGGGCACCCCCTTGCCGATACCAGGGCCCCTATGATGGGCAGGTCCTCACCCTCGCGAACACTCAGGTCTCTTCCCGGAAGATGGCGTGAGGACCAAGTGACGTGGGATGGTGATTTTTAGATTGTCTGCTCATTCTTTCCCTTAGATTTGGGTGAGGCCGTGTGGTTGTTACCGTAGCAGGCTGTGATGGTAGAGGTCCAAGTCCGTGTCCTGACTGGGCTACCAGCTGGCAGTGTAGCTTTGAGGGGTGTTTCACTTGAGCCTGTGACCTTTAAGATGGGTGGGTGGCGCTTCTCTCGGGGTCCCCGCATGAGAAAGGCATGAAACGCATCCACAGCAGGCCTAGCAGTAACTCCTGGCCTGTGGCCTGTCTCTGGCTGGGTTGTAAATCCTAGCAGACAGGAGGAAGACTGTGTTCCTGAGTCACTTTGGGTCAGAGCAGAAACTCAGTGTTCGCGTCTGAAAACATCTTGCCACGGCCCCCAGTCAGTGACACCGTCTGTCCTGCTGTGGGTCCTGCTCAGGCTCCCACTCATCACCTGCCCCTGGGAGTTTTTCATATGCCCCACTGTTGCTTTTAAATCATGCGGTCAGCTCACCTGTGTAGGAAACGATCCTGAAGTCACCACCATGTTACCACTGTTGACGCCGTGACCCTGTCTCACCCAGTATTTTTCTAAATTGCACATGTGCGTTTGTGTGTTTCACAAACCTGTTTGTCCAATTGTATGTATGGTTTCTATCCAGCTTTTTTCACTTATATGTGAACTTTTATATCAATAAATATTTTTGAGAATGTAAATTTGTGTCATTTTGTTCCGTATATAGATAGACCATTTTATTCCAGGAAATGGTTTGAATGCTTAGAAGAAACGGCAGAAACGGAAGGGGGTAGTGAAACTGGCTGTCATGGCAGGGAAGAGGGGCGGCCCCCGCAAGTGCCTGCATCTTTTTCCTGTTTCGAGTGGAGTAAGCTCCAAGGGGAGTTAGCTTCATTTCTCTTTTTGAGCTCCAAGTGTTAGCCATGCAGTCGTGCCTCTGCCATTCCTTTCTCCAGGGGATCTTCCCAACCCAGGATCAAACCCGATCTCCCGCACTGCAGGCAAATTCTTTACCATCTGAACCATCAGGCTCAAGGATGTATGTTACATGTTACATCACTCCTGGACTATCTTTGAGACTCTATTAGCAGGAAAAAGAATTCTGTTCCCATAAGAGTACAAATAGAAAGGAAGCCAGCCAGCAGGCCGGGGGTCAGTGCCTATAACTGCCTCTTCCTGAGCAAGCGCTTGGCCCCTCTGCCCTCAGCCCCAAGGTGGGGCCTGGCAGAGGCACCGAGACTTGGCTGCCAGGCTGAGCCTGAACAGTGGCTAAGATAAATATGGGGCCCATCTGTGCAGTAGAGGAGCCACGTGGTGCAGGGCCTCCAGAAAGGTCTGGCTGAGTGAGAGTTCCAAGGCTTTGCCAGGAAAGGAAGAGGACAGAGGGTGGGCCGCGGGCTGAGGGAGCAGTCTGAAAGGAGCCACACTTGGAGTTGAGGGGCAGCAGGTCCAATCTGGAGATCCCGGGAGCTGAGTAAGCAGTCTTGGGAATCAGCTAACTAGTCGAGCTGGGCAGACAATGTGTTGGGCTGGGAAGCCAAGGGTTGCCATGGCGACTGGCCCCTGCTGCTGCTGTGGCGCTCAGCAGACTGTGCCTGGGGTATTTCTAACGCTTTGGAGCTGGTCACCGGGCTGTGAATGTCAGCCCGGCAGGGACAAGCCACGAACTTTCAGGCCTTCCTCCCCACCAAGGAGTCCAGCCGGGAAGGGTCTTCGTGGCGCTGCTTTCCTGAAAAGAAGGGAAGGCCCCCGCCGAGGGAGCCAGCAGTGTGAGAAGTGCGTTCCAGGGAGCACATGGGTACTTGGGGATGGAAAGTCAGTCGGAGAGGAAACCGCCAGCAAGAATACACGGTGCAAACCCCAGTCACCGAGTCTATACGTTAAAACATACAGCGCCCAAGGGGCCTGAGTCGGAGGAGAGGCAGATTGGCAGTGCTGAGAGTTCAGTGGTTTTCTGTGCAGACGACTCAGCTGGTGAAATTACGATTGGGGCTGAGGTGAGAAGCCCTCCAGGGTTGGGACTGCAGCTGGGCAGAGAGGGACGGAGACTGTGGGTCTAGCACGTGGCTCAAGGGCCAGGCAAGGAGCCACCACCCGAGGTCAAACATGAATTCTGTCCTGACAAAACACGGATCTCCACCACACAGCTGGCTCAGCCTCCATTCGGGAACCGGTGAGTATTCTTTCTTCCTCTGGTTCAGAAAGGAGGGTTGAAGAGGAGCGAGAAAAGAGGATTCGGGGGGTCTTGAAGGGGCTTGGTTATGACCCCTCACTTGCAGAATTCGCCTGGGCCATTTGAGAACCTTTCCTGCAGTCTGGGCGCACATTCTGTCCTAAGGGGTGATTTAATGAACTGAAAGCCTGGAAGGCAGGGTTGCCTATCAGCTCTGACTTAGGTGCAGGGAAAGGAGGCTTTCAGTTTCAGCCATCCGACCCCTAAAAGAAGAAAGAACAGGGTCCTATGTGAAGAGCTGCTCCACTGGCGGCTGCTAAGGATGGGGGCTGGGAGGGCCTGCGGTGGGAGGCTCTCCAGCTTCCTCTTCTGGGACGTAGAGGGTAGGTGAGAAAGCAGCCCCTAGACGTGCAAACCTTCAGTTTTGTGCATTAAAGTTAGGTCCCCACTGGCAGGCTCTCAACTGTAGCTTTGTAGGGCCGAGACATTCCTCCGAAACCATCGATAGTTGTAGGTTCACTTCTGATGCACCCTGTGATGCATTTTGGCAGTGGGGGATCAGGAAAGGTGTGTGTGGATTCAAATAGGCTTCCAACACCCCACCGTCAGAACCTGGCCTGGGAAACACCCTGTTCCCGGCCAAAGAGAAAATGGCTTGAAGGTGTGTTAGCTGCTGACCTCTCAGCCCTCACAGAAGAGCCCTCATTCCAACCTTTGTCTGCCCACCCACCCCTCCCCCACCCAAGACAGATTTAGGAAGCAGACAGTGAGTCACACAGAACTCTGAGCACCCACTCGGTCTCCCTGCAGGGCCATCCCCTCCCTGGGAAGGGTCTGCCCTGCTGATGTAACCTTCCTCTAGCTCATACCCCCATGCAAAACTTACCTACCATGCTGGGGTCTCTGCTGGGGGTGGCCAGAGAGATAAATGGACAGGTGCCTCTCACGCTAATATATGAGCCTCCAGTGACCCATGTCCAGTTCACTCAAAGTCCATCATGGCTCACTCACTGCAGGGGAGATTGTTTCCAGGCTTGTATGAGATGTGGGCTACAGCCCCAAATCATGGCTGCCACACGGACATCAGAGAATGGCCCACCCCTGCTGCTTCACTTTGTTTGTGTCTTTTAAATTAATTAATAATTTTTTTGGCCACACGATGAGGTTAGTGGGATCTTAGTTTCCTCATCAAACCAGGGGTTGAACCAGGTCCCCGACAGTGGAAGCTTGGAGTCATAACCACTGGACCTCCAGGGAAGTCCCTGATCATGTCTTTAAGCCCTTTACTTATTTGTTTTTGATATTGAAGGACAACTGGTGTGAATTCCCTGGCAGTCCAGTGACTAAGATTCTGCACTTTCACTGCTGGGGTGTGGGTTTGATCCCTGGTTGGGGAAGTAAGATCCTGCAGGTCATGTGGTGTGGCCAAAGAAGCGGGGAAAAAGACACAGGACCACTAGTTATGCTTTAGCCATATTTCCAAGTTTTAAACAAGCTTTGGCGGAATATTTACTGAACTCGTATTAATTGTTGGGCTTTGTGCCAGGGGCTGGTTTGCTGGTGATGAGCAAGATAAATGCCCGTCCTTTTAGAATCTAACACTGTGTGCCAGGGACAGGGAAATAGGAAATTGAAAAGCAGTTTGATGTGTATTAAACAGAGCGACGTGACTGTGGGGTAATGGGTTCATACATAAGAGAGGTTTCTCTTATAACACCCATCTGGGGGATTTTTTTAAAGGAATCACATCACCGAACGGATACAGTGGTATCGGTTGGGTAAAGACTATGGGTAGAAAGGTTTGATTGCAGGAAGAGAGAAAAGCAGGAGCTAGAAATGGCATTTTGTGCAGCATGATTCGGACACACATTGGAAAGACTGAGAGGTGGGTGGGTTCTTGTGGGTGCGGTGGGAAGGGGGGAGTATAAAGAAATGGTGCTTGATCCAGAGAGAGAGGATGGTCGAGCATCTTACAGAATTCAGATTTCATCCTTGGGGCGATGAGCATTTAAGCATTTTTATAATAGAGTAGGTAGCATTTTCTGACTTGCATTTTAGAAAAGCAAAAGGCTTTTGCTTTTTGATAGCAGTTTGGAGAGTGGATTTGGAGGAGTATGAGGAGGAGAATATGACAAAGAATCAGGAAGCTTCACGGTGGCTCAGATGGTAAAGAATCTGCCTGCATTGCAGGAGACCCAGGTTCCATCCCTGGGTTGGGAAGATCCCCTGGAGAAGGGAATGGCTACCCACTCCATAGTCTTGCCTGGAGAATTCCATGGACAGAGGAGCCTGGCATATACAGTCTATGAGGTCACGAAGAGCTGAACACAACTGAGCAACTAACACTTTTGCAATAATGCAAATGAAAGGTGGTCATTTAAACCGTTTAAGTTGCACATAACATGCATGTGTATGCGTGTATACTTTGTTCTGCTTGTGTGTGTGTCAGTCTCTCAGTCGTGTCCATCTCTTTGCAACCCCATGGGGGTCCATGGACACCTGTCCATGGACTTCTCCAGGCGAGAATACTGGAGTGGGTTGCCATTCCCTTCTCCAGGGGATCTTCCTGACCCAGGGATTGAACCCAGCTCTCCTGCACTGCAGGCAGACGCTACCATCTGAGCCACCAGATGATAAAGGGAGTATAACAGGGAAGCCCTGTTCTGCTTATACAAGTAATATATTTTCATTATAAAATTCTCAAGCAGTATATAAATAATGAAGCTATAAGTTCTGATTTTCTGTTATTTCCAATTGTATTTCAGATTTTTTCTCTGAATATATACACAACGCACATACCTAAATATGCACATATATGTAAAAATATTGACATGAAATTGAGGAAAATATGCAGTTGCTTTTTTCAGTTAATACTATACTTTGGACATTAAAAACTGCAGTATATGAAAGTCCACCTCATTCTTTTTAATGGCTTCATGATATTGATATGTATTGATATACTTAATTTTTAAACTGACCCTCTATGAGTGGACATTTGGGGTTGTTTCCAATTTTTCACTCCTGTAAGTGATTATGTAGTGAGCATCCTTATACTTGTGGACTTGTGAAAAGAGTATCTATAGAATACATTTCTGGATGTGGAATTACTGGGTGGAAGAGGATTAGCATTTTATATTTTTAAAAAATAATTTCATTTATTGACTGTGCTGGACATTTTGCTTTTTAATGGCTAGTTCCAGGTTGTCATCCAGAAAGCCATTTGTCCCCCAGGAGCAGAGTATTTCAGCCCTTCGTGTGCTTTCTATGGCTGGTCATCATCTATCCGGAGCCTATCCCTGGCACATGAGTGGGTGGCTGGATGGGGTCCCCTTACATGGCCTCAGGCACTTCTCTTCTTTGTCCACTCCCATTACTGAAATGTTGTGGCTCTTGGCTGAGGGACAAGGACAGCTGTGGCTCTGACATCATGCCTCTGAAACTTCCACAGGTGGGGGCCATCAAGGGCACTCCATGATCCTCCTGTTGTTTAGCCACTAAGTTGAGTTCGTGAACCTCATGGACTGCAGCACACCAGGCTTCCCTGTCCTTCATTATCTCCCGGAGCTTGTTCAAACTCATGTCCACTGAGTCAGTAATGCCATCCAACTGTCTCCTCTTCTGTCACCACCTTCTCCTCCTGCCTTCAAATCTTTCCCAGCATCAAGGTCTTTTCCAATGAGTTGGCTCTTGGCATGAGGTGGCCAAAGTATTGGAGGTTCAGCTTCAGCACCAGTCCTTCCAATGAATATACAGGGTTGATTTCCTTTAGAAAAAACTGGTTTGACCTCCTTGCTGTCCAAGGGACTCAAAGTCTTCTCCAGCACCACAGTTTGAAAGCATCAGTTCTTTGGCATTCAGCCTTCTTTATGGTCCAATTCTCATATCCATTCATGACTACGGGAAAAACCAAAGCTTTGACTATATGGATCTTTGTTGGCAAAGTGATATCTCTGCTTTTTAATACACTGTCTAGGTTTGTCATAGCTTTTCTTCCAAGGAGAAAGTGTCTTTTAATTTCATGGCTGTAGTCACAGTCCACAGTGATTTTGGATCTGCAGAAAATAAAATCTGTCTCTGTTTTCACTTTGGGTGACCAACATATCCTGATTTTAAAACTAGAAGCCCTGAGACCTCCCTGCCTGGTGTCCAGTGGCTAAGGTTCTGTGCTCCCAATGCAAAGGGCCCAGGTTCCATCCCTGGTCAGAGAACTAGATCCCACATGCTGGAACTAAGAGTTCATATGCTGCAACTAAATAAATAAATAAATTTGCACAGCCAAATAAATAAATAAAAATTACTAAAAAGAAAACCACTGAAAGTCCTGTGTCCTGGGACTCCTTTTAGTCTGGGCAAGGTGAAGTGGACCTTGGTCACCTTAACTTCAGCACATTATATGTCCTTTCCCCAGGGCCTTTGCATTTGCTGTTTTCTCAGATACTGTACAACTAGCTCCTTCACATCACTCCAGTCTCTGTTCCAACTCACCTTCCTCAGAGAGGAGTATCTTCAATAGTGTGCATATGCACTCACACACACACAGAAAGGCACACGCACACTCATGGTAGTCTCTGTCCATTAGCAGATATTCTTCTTGTGATACAAATGAACAGGACCGAGGCAGCCCCTCTCCAGGCCCAAAAGGAGGCTCTTCGAGCACCAGCATTCACTGTAAGCCATTACAGCCAGCAGTCGCCCTGCCCAGAAACGGTGTCTGTAGGCTGGGCCTGCATCCTTGCCTTGAGGGGAAGGAGAGGTCTCTGGCCTCCATGGACCAACAGGGAGACAAAGCCCATCCCAGGCAACCTGGGTCTCTGCAGGGATGTCCAAGGGGATGGCAACAATAGTTTCCAACCATTGGGATCAGCGTTCCAACAATGGGTTAGATATTTTGAAATCCCAGCTGTCCTGGAAGTCTGGCCAGTCTTTTCTGTGGTTGGGAGCCTGGCTCAAACGCCTTTGTTCCTTGGACAGACTTGGCCCTCCAGAGGGCCCAGCCTCTCAGACTGTCTGGCCAGGTTTGAAAGCCCGCAGTGGCCAGCGGCTGGCAGCGAGAGTGGAATGTGGCCACCCTGCCATAGCCACAGACAGCCCTGGGGATACAGGCAGGCCTCCATTTCCTCCTCTTCCCCCTGCCCCGCTCCCAGCTGGGAAAACCCTGGCGCACCAGCTGACAGGGCCTGGGTCTAGCTGGGGTCTCTACCCCTCCCACGAGCTGGCCAGGTCTGACCTCAGGCTGGGTGTTCAGGCCTGTGGGCTGCCCACTGCACAGGGATCCTCCTGGCCACCTTCACTGGACGAAGTTTTGAGGTATTCGGAAGTTGACCCTGTGAGCAATGGTTGGTTATGAACTCATTCAGTCAATGAGCAATCCCCTGGCACCTGCTCTGTTCCAGGCTGGCCTCAGTCCTGTGTTCAGGGGAGGTGGCTCAGACAGAAAAGAATCCGCCTGCAGTGCAGGAACCCACGTTCGATCCCTGAGTTGGGAAGATCCCCTGGAGAAGGGAATGACAATCCACTCCAGTATTCTTGCCTGGAGAAGTCCATGGACAGAGGAGCCTGGTGGGCTACAGCCCATGGGGACACAAAGGGTCAGATATGACTAAGGGACTCACACACACACACACACACACACAAACACAGCTGCTTCAAGGGGCTCTCAGTGCAGAAGGATCCAGGCTGTACCTTTCTGTATGGTCACCTGCAGTAGAGGCTGGATCAAAGAGTTGCCTGGCTGAGGTTGGGGGATGGCTCCACCAGAGAGAAGTGGGTGGGACAGGTCCAGCAGAGTGTGAGTGGCCATGCCAAGGAGGGTGACCTTGTCCCACAGATGGTAGAGAGTGAATTTTTAATCAAGGCAGGGACATTTTCAGATTTGCTTTGTATTCTTGCTGTGATTTTTGATCATTGTCCACTGACTGTGGAGGATGCTTTTCTGGACTAAGTCATTTTAATCCCCACAGCTGCCCTGTGAGTACTGTCACTGGATAGATGAGGGAACTGAAGCCCAGAGAGGCTAAGTAAGTTGCCCAAGGTCACACAGCCAGCAGGAGCTGGGATCTCAGCCAGGTGCCAGGCTGCATTCTGGAGGCCAACTTGGAGGGGCAAGAATGAGACAGGGGGCCTAGACACAATGGTGATGACCTGAGTGGGGGCCAGGGCATTCTAGAGGCAGAGCTGAGAATGGTGTGGGCAGCTGGCCTGAGGGTGTGCTTGTCCCCAGGCTGCAGTGGGCCGACGGGTGGATGAGGACCGTCAGGCCAGATGCTGGACAGTGGCTAGACCTCCCACCCCTTCCCTCTGGGGAGTTGCCTGGGTCTGAGGGGCCTGTTGTCTGGCTGTCACCCTCCCCCACACACCCAAGAGAGCCCAGGAAGGAACTCATATCCTTGGAGGGCTGTGATCAGTGGTTCCCAGAGTCTTGAAGCAGGGTGCATCTGAGGAGGAGAAGGACCCTGGAAAGGCCCCCCCGAGCCCTCATGTCCAGTCCAGGGTGCTGGCCGTGATGGGTAGGGAGGGCCATGAATTGACTGCACCCTGGTAGCACGTGGAGCTTGACTATTCCGACCCTGAAGGGAGCAGTGGCACAGGGTGGAGGTGGTGTGAGGAGACTCTGCCAGCAGCCCCCGCCCATTTCCTGGCTGTCCCAGGCAGGTCTCTAGGCCCTCTTGAGCCTCCCTTCCCACTATGGATGATGGGGAGATAGTAACGCAAAGACAGCATCGCTAAGCGGCTTCAAGGAGATCCATCTCCAGGGCTCTGGGTCCAGGGCCTGGCACACAGAGGGCTTTGGCTGTTGTCAGTGTCCCTGCTGTCTGTCCAGCTGCTGGCTGGAGAACAAGGACTGAGCTAAGGTCCCTGACCAAGTGGAAGCCTCTGCTTCTGGGGGTTAGTGTCAGAGTGCCTAGGAGAAAGATGCACAGGCTACCAGCCGGGGCCACAGGGCCCTCTTCCCTGCCTGGCCCAGGGCTTCCTGCTGGCAGGACTCCCCCCCGCAGTGCTGACCATCCACGCACTGAGTGCTGGGACAGCCCGTCTATTAGGTATGCTCCAGGAGAGCTGCCCATGGTGCCCACGCTGGGAATGGAGCAGAAACCCACCACAGGGTCTTTCCTGCCTCAGTCTGCAAACCCCATCCTGGGAGCCATCATGCTCCAACATCTCACAAGTCTCTGTCCCAGCCCCTGGGTCCCCGAGAGTTTGAGAAGGGGCTGTGTGGGCCCAGCAGGAGTTGGGGGAGACCCACACTGGGCCAGACTCCTCCTAGTATGGTGTGCACAGCCCTCTCTGCTGGGGGTGGGACGCAGTAGTCTTACGCTGAGAAGAGGTGTCTGGGGAGACGGCCTGGGGCCGGGCCTGGCGGAGGCTGAAGGGCCAGGCTGGCCCTTAGCCAAGTGCCCCAGGGCTCAGCACCTTCCAAAATGAGGGACTCACAGGTGGCTGAGGCTTCAGGCCCATGTATCCAGGCTTCGGATTGGTTTACTGTTTGTGCCACCCATGCCAACCCCTACTGTTCATCCCTCCAGCAGGTGCATACCTGCTGCCTGGGGGGATGGTCTCCATGCCACTCCTGGCCCCGTGAGGAGCCACCCACCCGGCCGCTCTGGCCCTGGAGGGTCCTTGGCAGGGGCCTCTGGTAGGTGGGAGCAGACCCTTCTCTTCACCTGGAGCTGGAGGTCTGCTATGTTATGTGGGGGGTGTGGACACACCTCCTCTCAGGCTTGGGAGTGGGGGAGCAGGGGTGCTGGGAGTGGCTAGTGCCAGCCCCGTGCTGTTATATAACGGGCCTCTGGCTGGCCGGCCAGACATAATTCCTAACAGGCTCTGCAGTCCGACCTGGGAGCACTTAAGCACAGCACAGTCCGTGAGGCCACTTCTCACGCAAGCCGCACAGCTGGCACTGGGCACCGTCCGGCAATGTCGGCTCTACTAGCAGCCAACCCCACCCCACCCCCTCAACTGCTGCTCCCAGACTGCGCTGGGGGTCCAGACAGGCCTCCCCACACACCGGAAGGTGGAAGAAAGATGGGTCACTTGCTCCTGGGGGGCTCAGGGGACGGCAGAGGGTCAGGGAGGACCTTGCCTGGTGAGGGGGAGGGGCAGGGCTTCATGGCAGGATGCAGGGACCACTCCCCAGGTCTTCATCCCCAGGGGGCAAGCTCTTGTTCTCTGCTTGGCCCCACAGAGCGGGATCTTTTAGAGACAATAGTGTGTGGGAGTGGCTTCTCGCCTCACTCCTTTCCACAGATGTGGAAACTGAGGCTTCAGCAAGTGTCATGCCCAGGACTTCCCAGTCAGTGAGGCAGAGGCAGGACCTCTGGACCTGTCCACTCCTCAGGGAGTTGCCCTCAGCTATCCTGGTGGGATGGGGTCAGCCAGGGCTGAAGGGGAGGGGCATCTAGAGGACCCAGGGACCCCCTGCTCTTTGAATTCAGGAAGGGAAGGTGCCCTCCAGGACCAAGGTCTCTGTCGACTGTGGCTGGCTGGGAGGTGGCAGGCATGGGGGTTGACGGCCAGCTTGGGCCACCGCTCCTCTTCCTCTTTCAGCCCCTTACTCAGCGGGCCTCCCAGGCCCCCTGCTCAGGCCCTCACGTGGCACTTCCGCTCTCAAGGAAACAGCTGCGGTTTGTCAGGGCCTTGACCCCCCTCCCCATGTCCAAGACCATTGCCAGGAACTGGGTGAAGCAGCCTCAGGTTTCCAACTGCCCATCCTCTGCCTGTCACAGCCCTGGTCCCTGGCCGGTGGGAGCTCTTTACAATAGGGAGAAATCTCTGGGGTCTCCCTGCTTGGAACCAAGGCTCCCTACTCCTAGGGGCAAGCCAAGTAGAGGGTATGAGCCACTGGTGTCCTGGATCCCCCGGGATCACCCTGTCCAGAGGTCATGAGCTTCCAGGAAGAGCTAGGCAGAGAGGAAGACCTGGGACTGTGGGCTGGTGGGCTTCCAGCTCAGGGCCATCTTGCCTCCCTCTGAGCGCAGGGTGCCCCTTCTATACCATATGACTGCATCATTGAGGGCCTGGCACTGTGGCCTCGTGGTGAGAGCGCAGCTCTAGAGTTCACCCCCATTTGTCCCCTGCCAGCTCTGGATGGCCCCTGGCCTCAACCTTGACCTCTGACATGGACTAATCGTACAGGCCTCATGGGGCTGACATGAGGATTAAAGGAGATAATGTGTGAACTGTGCTCAGCATGGCATCAGGCCCATGGTGACTCTCATCACTCTGCCCATGTGGGGACAGAGCAGAGTACAAGACAGACATGGGCTTCCCTGGGGGTCTAATGGTAAAGAATCTGCATGCCAATGCAGGAGACACAGGTTCGATCCCTGGTCCAGGCAGATCCCACAATTCATGGAGCAAATAATCCCTTGCATAACAACTATAGAGCTGGTGCTCTGGAGCCTGGGAGCTGCACTAACTGAGCCCACGTGCTGCCACTATGGAATCTCATGCACCCTACAGCCTGAACTCAGAAATAAGAGGAGCAACCACTGTGAGAAGCATTCACACTGCAACTGGAGAGTAGCCCCTGCTTGCCACAGCTACAGAAAGCCCGAATAGCAACCAAGACCCAACACAGCCAACACACACACACATATATATACACATATATACATGCATGTATACAGCCAATACACACACATACATATATAAGCAAGAAAAAGGAACCCACCTTGCAATGCAGTGGACATGGTTTGATCCCTGGTCCAGGAGGATTCCACATGCTTTGTGCAGGGCACCTAAGCCTGTGAACCACAGCTACTGAGCCTGCACTCTAGAGCCTGGGAGCCACAACTACTGAAGCCCGTGTGCCCTTAGAGCCTGTGCTCCATAACAAGAAAAGCCACCACAATGAGAAGCCCAAGTATCACAACAAGGAATAACCCCCGCTCGCCACAACTAGAGAACAAAGCAACGAAGACCCAGCGCAGCCAAAAAGAAAAAGAAAGAAAAAAAAAAAACAAAAAACGTACAGACACGCACACCTCAGCTCTCTCAGAGGTGGCAAAGAGCCCCCTCCCCACGTTTGTAAGCAGGGTTACAAACTGTCTAGCTTCTTGGTCCCCCCAGACCCAGTAAAAGACCCAGGTGTGTCCGCTTGCCTTTGACACCTGCCTCATGGTGGTGGTGGGGGCTGGTGGGCCCCCCTGGGACACTGTGGGGGTCCATTTATCAGCCTGGGTGGGTCTTCCCAGAGCCCCTGGGTGCCTCCTGCTCTCCTGCACAGGGAGGATGGAGGCAAGCCGGGGGTGGGGACCTCCAGCCTGGACAAGAGGAGTGTGGGTGATGCTCATGGGAACTGGGGGAGGACATCAGGCAGCAGGACTGTACGAGTCAGGGCAGGGAGATGGGAAGCAGCAGGCACAGTTTGAGGACAGAGAGAACCTCTGGGAGGAGTCTGTAGGTGCCATAGGGAGTGGGAGGGGCACAGCCAGGCCTCATCTCTGCAGCCCCGGGGCCTGAGCACCAACAGCCCCCAAGCTAGGCCTCCACAGGTGGGTGCATGTTCTGGGGGGCTCCTTGGATTCACCTCAAAGCTGAGAATCAGAAGACATCTCCCCCAGCCCCCTGGTGTGATGTCCTTGAAGCTGACTGTTTTGAAAACACAGCCAAGTGTAGTAGCACCTCTGGGCCTAGACTCAGGGGGGTCTAGACTGGGTAACTGCTCAGGGACCACTCTGCACTCTGCAACCCTGGCCTCTGCTGGGTGGGCCCTGAGACCAGCCACGGCTGCCAGGAAAGAATCATCTGACTCCCCCGAGCTCGGTCTGGCACCCCCATGCTGGCCACTTGCCTGTAAACACGAGCCAAGGTGCCCCCCACCTCGTGTGGGCCCAGGCTTCGTGGGAGCCAGTGATTACAGACCAAAAGGCCCGGCTGCATTTGTCTGGCCCTGGCCCTGGGCCGGAGGAGGAGGCGGGTGGGCAGGCAGGCAGGCATATGGTTTGAATTACTTGAGCTGCCTCTTGGCACCTTATCCCTCAGCTGGGGGTATGCAGGCTCCCTGGATGGCTACCCCACCACCCTCCCACCCGCCACAGCCTTGGGGTGACCCCCCCAACCACCCAGAAAGTAGAGCCTTTTGCTGTCAACTCCCCCTGCCTAGGCCTTGTGCCTCTCTGTTGCCAGGTATCTGGTTGGGCAGGGGGCAGCCATCTTTGCCCCCACTCAGGCTAGCTTCTTTGGCACCCTGGAAAGTCGGAGAGCCACGGCAGGGTCACACAGAGCGGGCTCAGCAACGTGGCGGAGGCTGGCTGGGAGGCTGAGCATGGTGCTCTTCCCCATTCAGCCTGGATCCCCATGGGGCCACTTCTTTGCTCTCTGACCACTGAGCTTCTCCCCCAGGTGGCTGTCTGGGCCCCCAAGTTGGCTTTTATAAAAATATTTACTTGGCTGCACCAGGTCTTAGTTGCAGCATGCGAACTTTTAGTTGCCACCTATGGGATGTAGTTCCCTGACCAGGAATGAACCTGGGTTCCTGCACTGGGAGCGAGGAGTCTTAGCTATTGGGCCACCAGGGAAGTTCCCCTCGAGTTGACTGTGAAGCCAGATAGTCCTAGGTTCAAACTCAAGTTCCGCTCCTTGTTAGCTGATCCCAGTTTCCTCATCTGTGCTCTGCCCCACCCAGCTCCTCCTCCCCAGCCCTTCCATCTGCCTGCCCCAGCCCTTCCATCCTCCCTGCCCCACACCCCTTGTGCCCACTGGACAGGGGGCTGTGAACCTCCATGGTGATGCCTGAAGTCCTTTGCACCCATTCAGCCTGCTCAGGCTCCATACATGGCACTACCATCAGTGTAGGTGACAAGATCTGAGGAGGCAGGCAGGGGCAGGTGGGCAGGCTGGAGAAGGTTGGCCAGCCCAGCAAGGGAAGGGCCCTTGGTGAGAGCTGGAAGAGCTGATTCTGGGCCTTGGCCTGGCCCACAGCTCATGCCTTCTGATCCTTGAAGGCCTCCCCCAGTCTTTGCTCAGGGAAGCTGGGAAACGCCTTGTGCTTCCTGGGGCAGGGGCCCAGTCAGGCTGCTGAAAACAACTCTGGGCTCATTCCATAGCACCCCATGGGTGCTTCCACTCCTCATTAAGAAATCCTGTGGGGTCCAGCTGGGGCTGGGGGCTGAAGTCAGAGGTCAGGGGTGGGGGGCTGGAATTGCTCCTGGGGCAGCACATTTTTCTCTTCTGAAAACTTATCTTAGCAAAGAGATCACGGAACAATTGGACTCTTTTCCGGGCCTCTGCGGTCCACAGACAGCCAGCCCATCCCCTTGGTGGGGGCTCCGAGGGGGCCGGGAAGTTGAAATTTGTAAAATGTCTGTAGGAGGGGAAGAAAGGCGCTTTGTGTGGGGCTGGGGCCCTGGCCATTGGTCAGCTCTGAGGCCCCCGCCACTCCCAGCATGCTCCCCTCCCCGGGGACGGCCACACTCGCCGGCCCTGAGGCCAGCCCTAGGGTCTCTGCAGGCCCTCTTCAGTCCCTACACCCACTGTGTCCAGGCCTTGGGGACCTGGAGCCCTGGGGTTACCCAGGCTCTGAGGGCACAGGCCTGGCAGGGAGGCCTGCCCAGACCTCAGGATGTTTCTCTACTGGAAGAAGCGGGGTGCCTACGAGCTGCAGGCCCTGCCCGGGCCCTGGCAGAGCTGGAGCTGGGGGCTGCGGAGCGCTTCTCCTGGAGCTCCACCCTGGCCATCGTCGAGGACCTTGGGGGTAGGTGCAGGAGGGCGCGCGTGAGGCTTGGACACCTGGGTACCTGGCCGCCTCCCTCCGGCCAGAGCCTACGGCACACTCACCACATATGTGCTGCTGCTGGCCACTTACTGAGCAACAGTATGGAGACCAGGCCCCTCCTGAGAGCCACTGCTGGTGGAGGAGAGGTGCCTGAGCTGGAGCATCCAGGGGGTCTTCAGGGCAGAGAGAGTGGGCCAGGGCGGGCAGCGTGGGCCCCACAGCTAGGCTGGAAGCAGGGCCGCTGGGGCTAGGGGCAGCAGTGGCCAGTGCTGTGCTTCAGGCCTAGACTCTGCCTCCACAATCCAGGCCGGGTGGTGAGACGAGTCTTTCTGGAACATTCATGTTCCAGACCCCAGGACATGTGCCATTTCTCCTATTTTCCTCATTGTGGGTGAGGAAACAGAAGCACAGAGAGATTAAGTCCCTCAAGAGGCAGCAAGTGGGACCTTCCTGGCAGTCCAGTGGTTAAGACTCCACACTTCCACTGCAGAGGGTGTGGGTTCGATCCCTGGTCAGGGAACTAAGATTTCACATGAAAAAAAGATAAAGGCAGCACAGGTGGTGGGGGTTGCTGAGCCCAGTGGACTGTTTGGTGCCGAATTGATGGGGATAATGATACCTGTGGCATCGTGGGGTTGCTGAGGGGACTACCTGGGGTGACACATGGAGCCCTTCAAAAGCTACCCGCCGCAAAGCAAGGGCATGGTCCTGCCCAGCTGTTATCATGGTCATTTAATTGCAGCCTGGCAGAGTGTTCAGCCTCAGGCCAGCACCTCCGATTCTGTAGGGAAAATTCAGTGCCCAGGACAAAGGGAGTCCAGGTCTGGCCTGCAGAAGCCAGCAGGGCATGGCGTCTCAGGCCTCGGCCCTTTTCTCTGTTGGCTTCGTCTAAGGTCCCAGGCTCTGCCCTCTTCTCCAGGTGCAGACCCAAAGGAGCGGGAACCTTTCCTAGGAGCAACTCCCCAGCCTGGCATGGTCCTTTCCTGACCCATCCCTGCAGCCAGAAGGCTCAAATGTGATGGGTGGGCCTGGGATCTGCCACAGACAGAGAGCATGTAGGATGTGGGTTTAGCAGGCAGGGTGGTGCTGCTCCTAGAGGGGAGACTGGAGGCCTGGTGGGTGTAAATGACAGGTGTCCTGTCTGTGAGGAGCCCTGTTCGGCCAGCTGTCCTATTGGCCAAAGTGGATAGGGGGATGTGGCTGCTGGGAGAGGTGGGGTGGGCAGAATGCCCACCTGGGGCCCAGGATCATAGGCACCTGTGCAGGAGGCTGGGAGGGAAGCAGGGGGAGGCGGGAGAACTGCAGGGGAAGGCTTGGGCCAGCTGGGCAGAAAGCTCACTATCACTTCCAGCCCAGCCAGGCACCGTTCTGGAACCAGAGCGTGGGTTGGGGGCAGTGGCACGAGATGCAGTCTGAGTCCTGTCCCCTTGTCCTGCTTCAACTGGCAGGTTCCTATCCACAGAGGCAGGGAAGGTGGCCAAGGTCTGGCTAGAGATCAGACAGTCCCAGACACCAGCTGAGGAGGCCCAGCAGGGGCCAGATCCCCCGCTTCTTATTGGGTCTCTGGGTCCAGTCACTGTGGAGTGCCAACCAAGCTTTGCTGCTGTTGGGCCCTCACCCCTCCCCAGGGCTCTGGAGCAACTTCTGTGAACCTCCTCCCCTTCCCCCAGCCCCTCCAGCCAGGGCCGTCTCCGGGGTCCCATGGCTAGCATTTAGAGGGGACATGCCCCATGCCAAGGCTTCCCTTGGCTCCCAGCATCTCCATGCCCCCTCTTTGAGGCAGGGACGATTCCTGAAATCCCCTTTGCTCTGAAAGGGTAGTCAGCACTCAGCAGCGTGCTGAGTGGTGGTGTCCAGATCCACAATGCCACAACTCCCGTCCTCTGCCTTGGAGCCGCAGGACCAGGCCCTGTTCACTGTCACAACCCCCTGCCTCGTGGCCCAGCACATGGTGGGTGGGTCACAGCGTGTGAGCAGGCCTCACGGGTGAGCTGAGGCAGGCGAGTGGGAGAGCCGGGCACACAGCTGTCTGTGTGGGCTCTGTCCTCTGCATCCAGCCAGCGCCTGGCCTGGGTCCATCAGGGGTGGGTGGTGGGCCTCAGCTCCGGTTCAGCCCCGCGATGGGGGGAGCGGCAGGGAGCTTATGCACGGATCATGACTGTCCTGAACTGGAATCTCACACCAGTTTCTGCTCCTGTTCCTCCCTTGGCCACTCTCAGTTCCTCCGAGGACCTTGGGGAGGAATTCTGTGGTGGTGGACAAATGTGCAGGTGCCCACAGCAGCCTCGGCCACAGGAAGTGGCTGGCCAGCCCCAGGCTTGTGTGCAGGAACTGTGTGGACAGTTTCTGTGGCCTCAGAAAGGAATTCTGAAGTGTCCTCCCATGTCTTCTTACTGAGTCCAGGCATGCGGGTAGGCAGGGCAGAGGATGGGGGTCTCTATTTTCAGGAGGCGATGCCATTGTTTGTTCTGGGCTATCGTCGGGAACAGCATCAGAGGCCATGGTCCAGGTTCCTTCCTCCAGCTGTTCCCCACTTGACTGCCCTACCCCATGATGCTACATGGGGCTTTCTTTCTCAGGCCGCTATGAAGCTCTGACCAGTATCTTCAGTTGGGAGAGGCGGGTGGTTCCTGAGATCAGCAGGCATTTGCTCAGGACACACCCCTCTGGCTCTTGGGCAGCTTTGGGTCAAATCTTGCCCTTCTGCAAGCTGCCCTGATGATGGGGTTCAGCTCTAGCCGAGCCCGCAGCAGCTGCCCAACCAGAGACAGGCTCCCAGGAGGGCTGGGTTTGCGTGGGAGGGGGCGTTCAAGGCCACAGCTGCTTCCTGGGAGGGGCGGCCTTTGCCTGGCCAGGCTCAGGATTGGGAGCTGCTGGGTAGGAAAGCTCTGTCTCCTTGAGACAGAAGAGTTCATGGTGTCAGAGGAGACTTACAGGTAAGGGGCTCCCCTGAGGAATGACAAGGTGGTTTCTTGTACACTTGTCTCAGCCCAGAGCCAACTGGGAAAGGGAGAACTTATGTGACAATGAAGAGATCAGTTCACACGTGCTAAGTACATATCTGTGCCAGGAACCATGGGGGCACCATAGGGATTGTGTGGCCTAATAGTTAAGAGTACAGACTTGGAGTCTTATGGTTCTATGCTCAAGTCCCAGGCTCATCTCTCACAAACTGCATGACCTTGGGCAAGTTGCCCAACCCTCTGAGCTTCAGTTTCCTCACCTGTAAAATGGGCATGACTATCAAACCTCCCTCTCTCAATTGTTTAGAAAAGTGCTAGCCCCTAGAACTTTCATTATTTACTTTTTTTTTGGCCACATGTGCACTTCGTTTCAGTGTGCTGGCTTCTCTAGTTGCAGAGCACTGGGTCAGTAGTTATGGTACATGGGCTTAGCTGCCCCGTGGCATGTGAGATCTTCCTGGACCAGGGATTGAACCCACTTCCCAAATTGGCAGGCAGATTCTTAACCACTGAACCACCAGGGAAGTTGCTTTCATTTAGATTTTTTTTACTAGTCATATTTAAAAAAAAACAAAACAGGGAATTCCCTGGCAGTCCAGCGGTTAGGACTCCACACTTTCACTGCTGAGGGCTAGGGTTCCCACAAGCAGGGCAGCACAGCTAAACCTAAAAAAAATAAATAAAACATATAAATAAAAAGGCAAAACAAAAACAAACAAGTGAAATGAAGTCTAATAATACAATTTATTTAATCTAATAATTCCAAAAACATTATCATTTCAACATATAATCAGTACAAAAAAATCATCAATGATATTTTTACATTCTTTTTTTTTTGCACTAAGGCTTCAGTTTCTACAGTGTATTTCACATGCACAGCACATCTGTGTGGACGAGCCCCTTTGCACATGCTTAGTAGCTGCAATGGCCAATGGCTGATTTTTAGGGTTAGACCATGCTGCAGAGGGTTTGACTCAGAAATAAGACCATGTGGGATAAGCACACAGTGCCTGTGGGTGCCTGAAGGTTAGAACTATTGCTCTCTGCAGGTGTTTCTGGAGTGGTCCAGTGGGGAAGACAGGTCCAAAGTCAATTCAAAGGCCCATCCCAGGACAATGGGATTGAAAAGGGAGTGATTCATTTGGAATTTGGATGTTCTGAGATCCAAGGGCCTTCCGATGTTCTCTGTATTCGACTTGGGCCTTCAAGAGTGGGCAGGGTGTCAGTAGACAGCAGACTGCGATGAGAATGATATGGCAGGGGCAGAGGAACAGAACCAGGAAGGGCTGGGCCAGGGTCAGAAGCTCATTTCCGTCTCAGGAACCCCAGTGAGTAACAGAGGGAGGGGGTTGAGGTGAGGCGATAGGGAGTGGTGGGGACTGTGGAGGGTGGAAGGGTGTGTGCCCGTCTCAGGCAGACACAATCGGGGCACTGGAGCCGTCAGGAATATGGGTCTGGAGCTGCCAGGCTCCTCTGGTTTGTTCATGGAAGCCAGAAATCTGGATTTTTATGTGAAATCTGACTTTTTAAAGTTGGCAACCAAGTCAAATTCTTTTGAAGCACTGTGCTCGGCCAAACAAAACATGTCTGCCGGCCGGCTTCTGCCCAGGCGCCCTGTCGGCCAGTTGTGGTGGAGACCGTGTTGGAGGAGAAGGGAAAACGGCATCGTGTGACTAAGATAGAGGGTGGGGGATGCTGGCGTGTGGGTTGGTCTGCCTGGCGGAGGGGCCCTGACTTTCCCGAGGAGGCTGGGGAGCCACAGAGCCCATGGAGGCCCGAAGGCATCTGGGCTGTTTCAGACTGAGAAAGAAAGACTCTGGCACCTTGGGATGGGCGGCTAGTTCTAAGTTCCAGGCCTGCCTGGAGATGGGTAAGGGCCCGCAGCCAGAGACCCGCACAGGCTGACTCAAGTCAGAGTGGTATTCCCAGGTGGGGACCCTGAGGGGAGCGAGAGCAGGAGGTGGAGGCAGCCCCCAGGAGCTGCCCCACGCTCACAGCCTCTCAGCTCCAGGGCTGTCTCCACTGACTAGTTGCTCCTATGGGTCCCTTGGTCTTACTCCCCATTGACAGGGACTCAGATACGCAAGCAGATCTCACCTGGCTGAGTTCCCCAGACTGAGGAGGGTGCATCGGAAACTCCCCCAGAGCTGGCTGAGGTCTCCAGGTCCCTGGAAGCCCAAGTGACAAAGGGGATGCTGCTGGGTGGTGGAGAATGGCCATGCTTTCCACCCCACCCTCAAGCCAGCTACATCCTGGCAGGCAGGGCTCGGGCAGGGCCATCAGGGTCCTCCTAGGGCTGTCTCCCACCTCAGCTACCTTTGCCCCCAAGCTAGAGTCAGGATGACCGTCCTTGGCCCTTCACACAGCTGAGGAAGCAGAGATTCCGAGAGGGATATCAGAACTGTGATTCTGTGAACTGAGTGAGGCGCGGCTGGCCTGAGAGTGCTGAGAGTTAGCAGGGTCCCTTCTCAGAACCCCAGGCTCACACTCACCAAGAGCAGACTGGGGGACACTGCGCCATCACTTCCCTCTCACCCTGAAAGCTTCAGGACACTGATGGAGCCCCTTGTGCAGCTGTTCTTACACATAGCCTCCTCCTCTCGACATCCCCCTATGCTGCTTTCCAAAGGGCCTTGCTGCTCACTGGGCCCCACATGAGCTCCTCAAGGCTTGTCAGGGTCACCAATGAGTTCCCAGGGCCCAGTTCAGGGCCAGACACAAGGTAGGCCCTCCAAGGTCTTACTGTGTGTTTGCTGAGTGAATCCAGAGAACCCAGAAGACCTGGGATCCGTCACTGTTCCCTCCTCCAAGAGTCTGCGAGGGAAGGGACTGGGTCCTGGTCACCCGTGAGTCCCCAAGGGTCAGTCCATGAAAGGGGACAGACACCCTACTCCGGTTGGGGAAGGGACCAGGGTAGTTTTTGAGAGAGAGACCTGGGCCCCAGGGGAAACGTCCATACCTGGGGCTCATCTACCCAGGGCCCCCCAGCACCCACCTCCAGGTGCGATGGGGTCTGGGCAGGCTTAGGAGCACGCTAGGTCCCTTGGGAGAGTCTTTGCCACCTCCCATTTCTGGGGAGGGCTCCATTTCTGTAGTTAAATGTGTTTTGTAATGATTAAGATGCTGTCCAAGTATCTCATGATGCTATTTACATAAACTACAAAACGAATAGAAAGAGAGTTCAGGACCATCCCCTCAGAGGGGAGAAGCTGACAGTCCCCTCGAGGGAGACTTCCACATCGGGGCTGGTGATGCTCTACTTCTCAACCTGGGTGCTAGTTATTTTGCACAAATACGTTTTTGTGAAAATTTTATTGAGCTGTGTACTCATGAGAGCTGCACTTTTCTATACCTATTTATTTTACACTTTCACAAAGTTTTTAAAATGTTAAACACCACCAAGGTCACAGTAATAAAACATTAGTCTCCAGGTCCCCTCCACTTATGGAACCCTTACCCCATCCCTGAGAGCATCTCTAAATGAGAAGAGAGGCCTCTGTGGGGGGTGGGTGGCAAAGGAAACCGGGAGCTGTCTTGACCTGCGTGTCTGTCTACAAGAAGGCATCATTTCCACTGAGATGGTACCTTTCGGACGAGGAGAAATAGCAGAGCTGTCTAAAATGCCTTCATTCCCACTTTCCAGGAGATTGAGAAAATGTCTCCCGATCACATCAAAAACAGAGGTGTTTTCTTTTGAGGTGGCTGGGAGGCTTGAGCAAGTTGGGGGAGCGGAGGGATGGCGTTTAGTCACACCCACGACTTTTCAGAGAGAGGGGGAGGGTGAGCCGCGTCCTCCCGGCTGATGCCCCGCGCAGCCGGGTGCAGGCTCTGCCCAGCGGGGCGCCAGGGGGAAGGGCTCGGGAGGCGGGGCGCAGAGTCCCGCCCTGTGGGCGTGGCTGCCACTCCACTCCTCCCACCGCCCACCTGCCCCGCCCCGCCTCTCACAGCCGAGGGTCCCTCGGCCGCTTCGCTCCGGCTTCTCCCCAGGCACCCAGCCGGCGCCCGCCCCCCCTGCCTCCACGGCGCTCGGGCCCCGCGCTGACCCGCAGCGCCCCCAGCCCCTCCCGCGTTCCCGGCCGCCCCACGCCTTACAGTCCCTCGAGGGAGACTTCCACATCGGGGCTGGTGATGCTCTACTTCTCAACCTGGGTGCTAGTTATTTTGCACAAATACGTTTTTGTGAAAATTTTATTGAGCTGTGTACTCATGAGAGCTGCACTTTTCTATACCTATTTATTTTACACTTTCACAAAGTTTTTAAAATGTTAAACACCACCAAGGTCACAGTAATAAAACATTAGTCTCCAGGTCCCCTCCACTTATGGAACCCTTACCCCATCCCTGAGAGCATCTCTAAATGAGAAGAGAGGCCTCTGTGGGGGGTGGGTGGCAAAGGAAACCGGGAGCTGTCTTGACCTGCGTGTCTGTCTACAAGAAGGCATCATTTCCACTGAGATGGTACCTTTCGGACGAGGAGAAATAGCAGAGCTGTCTAAAATGCCTTCATTCCCACTTTCCAGGAGATTGAGAAAATGTCTCCCGATCACATCAAAAACAGAGGTGTTTTCTTTTGAGGTGGCTGGGAGGCTTGAGCAAGTTGGGGGAGCGGAGGGATGGCGTTTAGTCACACCCACGACTTTTCAGAGAGAGGGGGAGGGTGAGCCGCGTCCTCCCGGCTGATGCCCCGCGCAGCCGGGTGCAGGCTCTGCCCAGCGGGGCGCCAGGGGGAAGGGCTCGGGAGGCGGGGCGCAGAGTCCCGCCCTGTGGGCGTGGCTGCCACTCCACTCCTCCCACCGCCCACCTGCCCCGCCCCGCCTCTCACAGCCGAGGGTCCCTCGGCCGCTTCGCTCCGGCTTCTCCCCAGGCACCCAGCCGGCGCCCGCCCCCCCTGCCTCCACGGCGCTCGGGCCCCGCGCTGACCCGCAGCGCCCCCAGCCCCTCCCGCGTTCCCGGCCGCCCCACGCCTCCTCTATGGGTGAGTGCGGGGCCCCCGGCCCGGCCCGGCCCCGCCATGCAGGCCGGCTGGCCTGGCCGCCTCCGCGCCGGCTCAGGGAGGGGCGTTGGCTAGGGGCATCGCGGGCCGGTCGGGGAATTGGTGGGGGTAGGGGAGAGATCAAGGCAGGGCAGGACCGGCTCCTTCCCCTCAGCAGGCGGGGGCTCAGCCCGCCCCCTCCTCTGGGGAAGGCCTGCTTGAGATGGGAGGTAGACGCCGGTCTCAGAATCAGGGCTGTGGGGGTCCAAACTCTGTCCCCATGTCGGGGCGGGCTTCGTCACCGCTTCCCCTGGCCCTGCAAGCTGGCCAGGATGGGCAGCCTCTTTGCCTCCCTTTCCTGTCCCCTCTGCTGCTGCATCCCAGGAAGAGGGGCAGCTTGGAGGGGGCCAGGTTCTGGGTCAAAAATGAACAGCCAGTGAAGGGACCACCCCAGGTTCTTGCAGGGGAGACCATCCATAGAGGCTGCGATGTGGAGGGAAGGAGTAGGAAGGGATCTTGGACCCCTGGAGTCCCCCTTCCCCTCACTGTCTTGCAGGAATCCTCCAGGAATCCTGGGGCCCCAAGGTCACTGAGCCACCCCCTTTTCCCCTCCCCACCCCCTACCAGTGGGACAGAGAGAGGGAGCAGTTCATTTCCAAAGATGTTTTCTCCCCCTGGAATCTGGATAATTTCCCTAGGGAGCTGCAACAAGAAAAGGGCTCTGCACACAGATTCCTGTGCAGATAAGTTGGCATTTAAAAGAGAAAGGGACACTGCCCTCCTTTGAAGGGTGCATTGAGGAGACTGCCTCACCCTGTCCTCTGGTCGAGAGGCTCCTGGGCCCTGGGGAGCCAGGGTGCCTCTGCCTGGGGCGCACCCTCCCTGGGCCCCGCCCAACTAGTAACCCTCCTCTCCTCTCCTTTGCAGAAGACCGGAGCCTGGAAGAAGAGAAGGGACTGCGTTGTCAGAACCCTGACTGCATGGACAAGGGCCGGGCTGCTAAGGTAGGGAGGCTGGCGGGCCTGGGGGCTGCTGGGGCAGAGGGGGCAGGGTGCTAACCACCCCCTTTATCCAGGCCCGGAAATCCATGGGGCCCTGGCAAGGGTGCAGCTGGCCTGGCCACAGTGTGGCCTGAGTTCAGAGGTAGGCAGGGCTGCAGGATGGCTGGTTAGGAGGCAGACGGGCTGACCTTGGTTCAGAAAGAGCAGAGTTGGGGGGGACTTCTATGAAGGCAGCAAAAGCAGGGATGCCTCAAAGCCCTTTCTTGCCCTGCGGTCCTTAAAGCCCTGAGGTGACAGGCACTGCTGCTCAATGTCACTGATGAGGAAGCTGAGAATCAGCAAGCAGAGACACCCCCCACCCTGCAACCAAGGTTCCGTTCCAGTGCCCCATGGGCACTCTTCCTGGGCTACCAGGCCACTCTTCAGGCCTGGGTATGGGTCAGGGACACTATGGGACTTTGTGACAGTGACTGCAGGCCTGGGGATGAGGAAGGGAAGAAGGGGCCCACTGGTCCTGGAGTGTCAGGACTTGGGAGCCAGGAGTGGACAAAACAAGAGGGATACAGATAGAAATGATGGGGGCCTTCTGCCTGGTCTGTGCTGGGCCCTGTGCCTCATGCGCTGTTTGTGGCAGCTCTGCTGGGAAGGTGTGGGTCATTGCTCTGCTTTCCAGATGAAGATATCAAGGTTCAGAGATATCCTGTGACCTGGCCAAGGCCCCACAACTCAGGAGAGACTGAGCCAGGGTTGGAACCTGGGTTGGGCCCCTCCCCACACGCATTTGAGGGACAGTAGTGGTAATTGCCGCAACTCACCTTGTCACCCCGAGCCCTGAGGACTCTTTATCTCCCCTCTGGCCTTCTGACAGCTGTCCCGTCATTATTCTCATTTACAGTGGAGAGGTAGCAGGTCACCTGAGAACGCAGCTTTAGGAGGCAGGAGAGCTGAGATTCGAACCCAGAACCCTGATCTGTGTGGTGCCTGAGCCCTGTTCCTAGCCACTATGCAGCTCAGCTTTGCAGCTGCAGGAGATTAAAGATGCCGCCCCGTTACACCCTTCCACCCGGACACAGCCGCTTACATTCTGTACAGGAAGACCATGGCTGGAAGGAACAAGGAGGGCTGTTCTGGGGGTGGGGAGAGGAGGGGGAGGCTTCCAGTTGCCGTGGTCACCGGCAAGGGGGCGGCTTGATGTCAGATGCAATCTGCTGGCACGGATGGTGCCTGGCATCAAGGCTCTGGTGTTGGCTGGCTGCCTCTCCCCCATATGGGGGCTCCTGGCAACAAATTGGCCCCAGTTACCCTCAGTTACATCCTGCCAGGGGCCTGTGAAGCCTTGGGGCCTCTGCCTGACCCAGAGGGACGGCAAAGGGGATAGGCCACACTGACCTAGCCTCTTCTGTGGGCAGCCGCCCCTCAGGCAGGCCCACAAGCTGCCATAGGAAGGGGCAGGGGTAAGGCCTATGAAATGAGAGTTGGTGTCAGAGTGCCTGAAGGCCTTCTGCAGCCTCCAGGTCTCAACTCCAGCCCGGCCGTGGGCTGCCTGCAACTCAACATGGCTGATGTTGGCATCAGCAGCAGACCATCACCCAGCCTGCAGGGGAAGAGCCCTAGTTTTGTCACTGGTGGCACTTGCTTTGGGACAGGTGATACAGACTTGGGCCACAAGGATGCCTGAGCGATCAGAGGCAGAAGGTCTAGTCAGGGAAGACATCTTGGAGGAGGTAACCTCTGATGGGAGTGAAAACGTGGACAAGCAAACGTAGACATGCATGCATGCTAAGTTGCTTCGGTCGTGTGCAACTCTTTGTGACCCCATGGACTATAGCCCGCCAGGCTCCTGGTCTCCAGGAGTCCATGGGGATTCTCCTGGCAAGAATACTGGAGTAGGTTGCCATTTCCTCCCTCAGAGAATCTTCCTGACCCAGCGATCAAACCCGTGTCTGTTACGTCTCTGGCACTGACAGGCGATTTCTTTATCACTAAGCCTGAAAATGGACAGGCAGAGCAGAAGCCAGGGGCAATCCAGGAAGGGGGGACTGCCACAGGCAGAAGTGCAGAGGCAGGAAACAAAGGGTAAGAAGCAGGTCTTGCCAAGGGTAGGAGCAGGCTGGAGCAGAGGGTCAGAGGAGGCGAATGACACCCAGGTTGGTGAGAGAGAGGAGCAAAGAATATCCTATTGTTGATGATGAGAACCACCAGTGACCAAACTGTTTACGTGCCAGGCACGTTGTCAGGCCCTCATGCTTGTTTCACTGAATTTTTGTGAGAACCTTAGAAGAAACACATTATTATCATTCCTATGTGAAACATAAGGAAACTGAGGCTCAGAGAGACAAAAGAACTAGCCCACGTCACACAGCATGACTGGCCAAGCATAGCCTGGAATGAGATGGAGAGCCTTCTTACTGTCCTCCCCAGCCATTCTAGGAACCGCTAGCAGGATGTGACTAGCGTTTTGAAGGAGATGACATCATTCATTCATTCACCAAATCAGCCTGAAGCACCTGGCATGCCAGGCCCTGTTCTAGGCCTGGAGATCTCCGAGGAACAAAGGTGCTGCCCTCCTGGAGCTGGAGGCTCCCAGGGAGGAGGAGGGAAGTGAGGACTTGGGTTTGTCAGACTGGCGCCCCCAGGCTGCCCTAGGGAAGGGCCATCTTTCAACCAGGCTGGTCCTGTCTGCTTCCGGGCCCACCCTTGAGGGTTTTTTTGTGTGTGTGTTTGTTCTTTGGCTGCACTGGGTCTTCATTGCTTTGTACGGGCTTTCTCTAGTTGCAGAGAGCGGAGGGCTACTCTTTGTTGCATGGGCTTCTCACTGCAGTGGCTTCTCTAGTTGCAGAGCATGGGCTCTAGGGCTCACAGGCTTCAGCAGTTGTAGCACACCGGCTCAGTAGTTATTTGCACAGGCTTAGTTGCTCCTCCACATGTGGACTCGTCCTGGAGCAGGGATTGAACTCATGTCCCCTCCATTAGCAGGCAGATTCTTAGCCAGTGCGCCACCAGGGAAGTCTGAGGATTTTTGTTTGTTTGTTTGGTTTGGTTACATCTTTGTTTTTATTTATTCTTGGGTGTGGCACGTAGGATCTTAGTTCTCCAACCAGGGATTGAACTGGTTCACCCTGCATCGGCAGCATGGCGCCTTAACCACTGGACTGCCACAGACATCTCCACCCTTGAAGTTTTATTTGAGCCTCTCCTGGGTGCTGGGGATTTTGAAATGCATCAGCCATTCTCTCCTCCCTCTTGTTCCTGGAGTTCACTCTGGGGGAATGGAGATAACCAGGATGGACTTCCTGGAGGTGGCTGCTGGTGTCCAGAGAAATGAGGGCTTATTAAGGTGGAAGAAAGCTGAGTTGGGGTGGGGATGGATATTGGGAATAGAAAGAGTGAGTAGGGCTCAGGAGATGGGGAAAGGTAGGTAAAACTGAACAGGGAGCATCCTGAGGTCCAGGTGAGGTGTCTGAACTACCTGTCTTGGGAACCACAGAGGGTGGTGGTGTCCCTACACTTCCCCAAGAGGAAGATGTATAGAGTAGGGGACCTTCCTGGTGGTCCAGTGGCTAAGATTCTGCGCTCCCAGTGCAGGGATCCCGAGTTCCATCCCTGGTCTGGGAACTAGATCCCACATGCCACAACTAAGAGTTTGCTTGCCACAGCTAAAAACCCCACGTGCTGCAGTGAAGATTGAAGATCTTGTGTGTCGCAACCAAGACCTGTCACAGCCAAATAAATAAATGAATATATTTGTAAAAGATGTATGGAGTAACCACACCTGGGAACTTCAGGGTCGCAGCCTACCCCTTTTCCAACTGCAGGACCCTGGGAAAGTAAATCTACCTCTGAGCCTCAGTTTCCTCATCTGGAAGCTGAGGCTTCTAGAGTTGTGACAAGAATTAAGAAGGCTCACCTGTGGAGTGCTCAGCAGAGAGCGTGGCTTGCTGTGGTGTTCAAGAGGATGCTAGCTGTGATCATGTGTGTATCGTGTGCGCAGGGGGGAGAAACCCCTAGGCTCCCAGCATGCCCTCCTTTCTCTCCCTGAGATCTGAGACCACCTTGGTTCCATCCTAGACCTGACCAACCCCACCCAGCCAGACGGATGTTTACTGCACGCTATCCTGTCCCCAGGGCAGGTGTCCTGTCGGGGACCCAGAGGAAGTGTTTGCTTCCTCCCTCCCAAAGGGCCAGGTGATGACCTGGTGGGTGTCCCCACCCTCCTGCAAGTTAACCACAGGGCAGAGTCCCTTGATCTGGGCATCTGATGGAAGTCTGTACAGGGCACCTCAGGTCACAAGGGGACACAGAGGAGGGCTGACATTGGCCTAGGGAACCACATTTGAGAGGATGGAAGACTTGGGGTGTTTGTCCTGGAGATGGGACCCTCAGGGCATCATCCTTAAAGGTACCAGTTCTAGCAGCCACTGTGTTTTTAGCACCTACTGCGTGCCAGGCCCTGCCTCTGTGCTTCTCCATGGGGACCTCATCTAGTCCTCACCCCAACCCTGTGCAGCAAGAACACACCATCTCCATCAGAGACAGGACACTGAGAAAAAGAAAGGGGAAAATAACTTGCCTGGGTCTGTCTCAACCAAGTCTATCTGTCCTCAGAGCCTACCATTTCTAACGAACTGTCAGGAGGAAAGGAGCACCCGGTGTGCTTTTCTGCAGAGCTCCCAAGGGCCCTGGCAGGGAGGTGGACTTTGGTTCAGTATAGGTAAGAGTCTCCAACAGCTGAAGCTGTTCTCTGATACATAGGTAGTGAGCACCCCATTGCTAGAGGCAATTTAAGCAGAGAGTGAAGATTGGATTTGATGACCTCAGACTTCCCTTCCAGCTTAACATTGAGCTGTGAGGTGGCAGGGATGAGTTGGTAGGGGTGGTGTCTATGTCTAGGGGAAGGCTTGTCAGATGAAGACCAGTGGACACAGGGCAGAGGAAGGGGTGGGTCTGAGGTCCTTGTGGAGAAAGAGTGGGCAGGATGTGGTGAATAATGGAAGAAGGAGTCACTTATTCTCCTGGGCAATGGTTTGGGGGTGAGAGGTAAAGGCCAGGCACCCTTGAAAATGGCCAGATTCTGGGATCTCTGGAGGTAGCTGGTTCTTAGAGATGCTGGTCAGCTGTAGATCCGGGGCAGTCCAGTGTGTGACTGGAGAATGGGGCAGGACCAGGGAAGCAGTGCAAGTGGAACCTTGGGGCTTTGGCTAAGTAATTTGGAGGGGGTAAAGTGAAGGTCTGGGGTGTCCCAGAGGCCGGGACAGAGGACCTACCACATGCGACCTGCCAAGATGAGCTGCCCTGGTGTGGACTAGCCCCAGGGAGGTCAGCGCCGCCAAGGACGGTGACTCCCATTAGGAGGGGGCTCCTGTAGTCTGGAGGGGGCCTGATGGAGGTGATCTAGAGTTGGGAAAATGCAAGTAGGTCTGAACCAGGAGGCTGGGAGTCGGGGGTGGCAGCCCTATCATGCCAGATTCCCTAGGGAAGGGGGTTGGTGTGCTTGGGGCGGGGTATCTCCAGACACTACCCCTACCTCAAGTCCTGAACGCTGAGTTATTCTGAACTCAATCTGCCAGGAACTACCGAAGGGCGGGATGGGCCCCTCTTTCAGGACCTACTAGGCGTGGGCCAGGAAAAAAGAGGGAGGCACGGAGCTAGGCGGGTCCGTTTCTCAGGCGCCGCGGAGGGCGCAGTTCAGAATCCAGCGGAAGCCAGCCTGGCTTGGGGCGATTCCCGGGGCGGGCAGGGCCTGCGGGTACCTCCTTCTGGACCCCGAGGGGCAGGGTCCTGCCGATGGCCCTGGCCGGGGGCGGGAGGGCGAGCTCTTTTTTTTAAGCCCAGGTCAGAGATTGCAGGTTTTGAACTTTCTGCAGGTCTGTAAGGGCAGCCCCCTTGGGGACAGTGACAACGGCCTCCTTACCTCTGTCCGCAGCCCGGACCCTAGGTTACCCCCAAACGCCGGCCGGCCCTCCAGCCACCCCCTGGGCCGCGGGGTAGGGCGCCCGGAGCTTCCCGGGAGCGCAGCCCCTCCCCGGCACAGCCGGGCGCGCCGATGGTACGTCCCGACCCGCCCAGGTGGTAGCGCCCGCGCCGGCCTACCGTAATTCCCCTACGACCCGCGCCCCGGCCGGCGCAGAGCGGACCGAGCCCGCCCCGCGGTTCCTGTGGCTCTCGCCCTACAGGCCCCTCGGAGCTTTGGCAGTCTTGACCCGAGCCCTAGCCACTGGGGAGGAGACCCAAGTCCCTAGGTGAGTCTCACGGGGAAGTTCAGAGGGAGGGTGGGTCCGGGAGCCAAGACTTCCCCTGAATAATAGAAGCCCGGGGCGGGGGGAGCAGGGAGGATATTGGGAATGGGGGAGGGCGAGAGTCCCACACAGCCCTGGGCCTGCAGGTGGCCGTCGATGAGCGCCACTGGCTTTGCTTCCACTTACTTGAGGGTGGAATGGGCTCCAGCACCCGCCCCCACAATGACTCTAGGATGGGGTCGGTTGGGATAAATGCCCGTGAGGAGTCTGTAGGGCCCCAGCCCTGGTGTGAAGGCTGCTGGTGGGGCCAGGGGTTCCGAAGGGGATTTGGCGGGGCTTGGGTACCTGGTTTCGGCGACCTCGCCGCATCTGGGCGTCCATGACGGTCCGAGCGGAAAGTCCTCTCGATGCCGGCAGGGGGCGCGAAAGTCTGCTCCTCGGGCCGCCTGGGTCTGGCCTGGGGAGAAGGGGAGAGAGAGCGCCAGAGGACCCACGGGTCCCTGGAGACCCAGAGGCCAGGAAGGACCCTGGGCCGCTCTGATGAAAGCCTGAGGAAGTGCAGGCCCAGGGGCCTCGGGCCCTACCGATCCCTCCAGGTCCTTCACCAGGCTTGGAGGGCTCCGGGAGGATTGGTTTCACCGTTCTTCTGCTCCTTTGCCAGAGTCCAGACACACATTTGAACCCAGCAGCCATCCTAGACAGAGAATTCTAGAAAACTGGCCAGTGCCCTCTTTGCACAGTAGGGAAGGGTAGGAGGTAGGTAGGTGAGCCCCAGAAGCAGGTGTGCAGCCCAGGCCTGTGCCCTCTCCCAGATTCCCTCCCAAAGAGCCTTTTGTGTGGCTCTGAAACAAGAGGTGCCTGGAGAAGTTGCAGGCTTCCCGGTTGGGGTCTGGGGCTCCAGGACACATTTCTGCAGGAACAGGGCAGGGGGCAAAGTTCATGGACCACATAGCCTCTCCTTTTCCGCCTAGTACCCACTGGTCCCAGCTGGTTGGCTCCCTGGGGAGGAAGAGGGCTCACTGGCTTCTGGACTTGGTGGCTGGAGCGGGCCTGCAGAGAGGTTCTCTACACCCTTACCATCTTCCAGCACAGGGCAGGTCCTTAGAGCAGGCTCTGCCTCCAGGGGGACCCCAGAACCTGAGAACAAGCGGTGAGGCCCAGGCCTAGGGGAAGGGAGGAGCCAGATGGGCCGTTTGGAGAGGAGAGCAACCTGGCAGAGCCCGCTCCTCCCTGGCTAACATGCCCATGCATGCAGCCTCCACCCCTGGATTTCTGAGGTGCCAAATGGAGCCTCGGGGCTGGGAGCCTCTTAGGGGAGCTTAGCTTGGGTAGGGAGCCCCTGGGCAGGGGTGTCCCCCTGGCCAGAGTCCCAACTCCTGGTTCTAAGCCAGTCTCCTGTGGACAGAGCACAGAGCTGGCCCCAGACCTGTGACCTCCCCTCTCCCACTGCAGACCAGGCTGGGGCCCCAATCCACTGTGGGGAAGGGGAAGCCCACAGGCCTCTGCTTTTCTGGGGCTGGGGAGGTGGTGCAGAGCGGGAATGGCAGGGGGCTCCTGCCTTGGAGACTCCATTATTCATCAACCGTGGCATCTGGTTTCTGGGTATCAGTTTCAACAAGCCAGTCCTGACTCATGAGCCTGGAGCTGGGGCTGGGCTAGGGAGGGGCCCCCTCCTCAGGGAGTCAGGGGTTGGGACCTTTTGGGCCTGCTCACGGGCTATTTCAGCTCCCTATTTAGCGAGGAGGTGGGAACCTCGAAGCCTGCCGAGGCCTCCTCCCTTCCCTGTGCAGGGCTCCTTTCCTCCTCTGCTCCACAGGTTCCTTGACCCTGCACTCTTGGTCCTGGGACAGCAGGGCCCTGGCCCTCCAAGGAGCAGCCACAGCCCTGGATGGAGAACCCAAGCAGGAGCGTGACTCAGGGTGGCCAGAACCTGGTCACCTCAGTGACCTCTGGTGACCTGTCCTGGCCCAGTCCTGATGGTCTCCACTCAATGCAACCTGGCTACCCCAGACTAGTGGGCTTGGGGATCTGCCCTGTCCTCAAAGGGGTGGACCTCAAGTCCCTGCTGCCCAAACCACCACTTGGCTGGTCTTCATGTCACCACAGCTCTCTGTGTTTGAGGCTCACAGGGAGTGGTCCAGTGGGCATCCTCTGTTAGAACAAGGTTTTTTTTTTTAACCTTTCCAAACCTCAGTGTCTTTGTTGAATGGAGATAGTAACAGTATCTTCTCCTTATGGTCTCTGAGAAGAGTGAACAAGATTTGGCATGGACCTGGCACTTAGGTGTGCTCAGAGGTTGGCCTAGGGGGCAGCAGCAGGGGCAGGGGGCTTGGGCAACGCCACCAGGCTTTGAGGTAGAAACTGACCTGCCTGGGGCCAGCAAGCCAAGGTCATGGATGCTGGAAGGGATGGAGAGAAGCCGTGGACAGGCAATGGAGAAAGCTTTGTTAACCATTGGCCACAGGAAGGGGCATCCTGGCCAAGACCTTCCTGGCCCCAATGGCCTTCTCTGGCATGAAGCCCCTCCTTCTGTCTTCATTCGTCCATTCATCATCTTAGTATACACTGAGTACCTGTGGTGGCCAGGACTGTTCTAAGTGCCAAAGATGAAGCATGGGCCAGACAGCCAAGACTGCTAGCCTCTGGAGAGAATATTCTAGCAGGGAAAAGTGATAATCAAGAAGTGAACAAAGAAAATAATTTCAGGTCATAATATAAATAGATGCTTTGGAGAAAATGACTCAATTTAAGGGGACTGAGAGTTCCGGGGTAAGGGGGTGTTTATTTGGAGAGAAAAGTAACGGCCTCCTTGGAGAGGTAGGATTTAAATTGGGGCTCAGTGCCAGCTGTTGGGAAGATCAAGGGCACATGGTGTTCCAGAACACAGAGGAGCAGGTTCTGAGCTCAGTGAGTTGTAGGGATGAAGGAAGCCAGCATGGCAGCCCACCTTGTGGAACCGACCAGGGGGGCAAGGTAGGAGCCAGGCCACAATTGGGATTTTATTTTAAGCAAGATGGGAAGTCACAGGAGGGTTTGGTGGAGGGTGGAGGAGTGACGAGTTCAGTTTTCAGTTTTAAAAGATTTGCCTATGGTGTGGAAAGAGGGCCACTCAGGATGTGGGAGGAGACAAGCCCTGGAAACCTCCTGGCCGGGATACAGGGATAAATTGCTGCTCCTCGCAAGACCTGCAGACCGTCTTCCCCCACAGAACCAGATTGAGGGGGAGCTGTCTAGGGCATGGGGCTGATGACAGCGTGTCCCCCTCCCCCCATGAGTACTGAGGAGTGCCCCAGGGAGGCCATTCCAGAATCCCAGAGTCAGAAGCCTGGGTGTCAGTCCTGCCTGTGGATGTCTCGGTCACTTTACCCCCGACTTGATGAGCGAGGATAACAGTGCCCGCCTCCACCTCCCTGGAGTGAGTGTGAAAGCGCTTTGATGACCTGCAGTGGGGACCCTGGCACCACACCCCATTCCTGGTCTGCGTCTCTCGGGCTCTGATGAGCGCCCTCTGGCGGTAGGGCACCGGAAGCTCCCACGCGGCCTTGAGCCGGGGAGGAGTGCGGGGCGGTGGGTGCCAGCCTGGAGCAGCAGGGGCTTCGTGGAAAGCTGAGTTGGGCTGCGGGGTTGTCCTGACGCCTCCTCTCACTCTACTCCTGGGCGCACCCCGGAGACCACCCTCTCCGCCTCGCGCACCTGCCTTCCGCCCTCCGCCTCCACCTATGGTCACCAGCCCCACTCTGCTGCCCTGCTTGACCTGGGCAATACGAGCGGGGGTCCCCTGGACTCAGGCTCTGAGGCGGGGATCTCTTGGATTGCGGGCCGGCACTAAGATGACCCTCAAGAAGGCCTCTGAGCGCCGGCTGTGTGTCTGGGACTGGGAAGTGGAGTCAGATATCCTCGGGCCTGGACAGGGAGCGGGGTCCGAGGACCTCTAGGAAGATGTGATGTGTCCTTGGTCCAGTCCCCCCTCTTGTGCCACCAGCATTAAGGAAGCTCCCTCACGGGAGGGAGAAGTCCTGCCGGCTCAGGCTCTGGGGCGGGGGTCCCCAGGACTGGAGGGAGGGGATTAAGATGCCCTTTGGCCAGGGGGACCTCCTCTGCCAGTCGTTCGCTTTGGAGGGGGGTTGGCGTTCACAGCAAATTGAGGCGCC
>SJXQ01008116.1:126810-139370 GCA_006408695.1 Aepyceros melampus
CGGGCGCTGCCGCACAATGGCAGGAAGCGGGGCTCTGCGCTTTGTCCGGCGGGCGGCGCAGACCGCCGCTTCCTCCGGCCGCCATGGGGACGGGACCCGGCGTCTCCGGGCGCCGCGCGGCCTCCAGGCCGAGCCCCGGGCTGCCCTCCCGAGACTCCGAGCCCGGCTGGGCAGGGGGTCGTGGCCGCAACTGGGAAGGCCAGGTATGGGCTCGGGGGGCCGGGTGGGGAGACCAGGCCGGGTGCTCTGTCGCTCCTCCGCGCTCGTCTCTAAGCGGATCCGGTACTTGGCGGCCCGCCCCCTGCCCGGGGTGCACACCGCGGGGGTGCAGGGGGGAGGAGGGGCTGAGGAGGTGATGAAGGGCTGGGGGCTTGAGATGTGTCCCCCACCCTGGCAGCAAGGGGACCAAGCAGCGGAGGGGCCAGCCAGACCCAGCCTTTTGTGTCTGGAGCTGACTCCGGACACACCTGTGGGTCCCAGGCCCTGCGCTGGCCACCTCCCCTTTCCTTCCTCCGCCCAGGCCCTGCCCACACCCCTCCTACTCCTGCTTCTGAGGCCACCCTGGTGGGACTGGGAAGGCCGATTTCTCCACGCCCCATCCCTGGGGTAGTCAGCCTTGATCGTGCTCCCCAAGAGGCCCAGGCCCCTCTATTATTTGTAAAGTTACCTCCCATTCTCTGCCTTTGGACATGCAGTGACGCCTCCGCTCTCTCCTCTTTGGCTTGAGTCCTGAGAACTTTTGGCTTCGGACCCTGCTGTCTCTCCCTGGCTGGCAGGGTCGCTGCTGCCCTTAGAGAGTGGTTGTGGGGGGTCGTGAGGGGGCAGCAAGGAGGTGGGGAGTAGTCCTTGGGTCTGAGAGAAGAGGCTCAAGAGTCTGGCTTTGGGAAGGGGCTACCCTGCTTTAGTGATGGGGAGACCCCCCAACCCTGGAGGGAGTTGCGGAGACCCTGGGGTTTGGAGATGGAGGTGTGAGAAGAACAGACAGTGTGGGCTGTGCCCACCTCAGCCTCAGCCTCCCTCTTTGGGGGTTCTCAGAACTTCATCCTCAACCCACTGAATACTCACCTGCTTCAGATCCTAGCCTGACTCTCACATCATCCTGGTGTCCCTGAGCCTGAGGGCTGCTGGGAGGATGGAAGGAGGTCAGCCATCAGCTGGACTCTTGTTAAAATTAGCATTAGTATCAGTAGTAAGTTCCTCCTCCAGGGAATCCTCCCAACCCAGGAATTAAACTCTTGTCTCCTACATTGGCGAGTGGATTCTTTACCACTGCGCCACCTGAGAAGCCCACCTATTAGTTAGTACATTCAGTTAATATTACTTAGTGGCCATCTGTATGCTATGCCGTGGTATTATAGGTATTATAAGTAGGAAATGGCAACTCACTCCAGTATTCTTGCCTGCAGAATTCCATGGATGAAGCCTGGTGGGAGCACATTTACTGGTTAGGTTTTAAAACAAGATTGTGGGACAGAACCAAGGACTTGGACTGGAAGAGTCCCAGAGAACCACCCCTTGCTAAACCCAGAACACCCACAACCTAGCATGGCTCCTGCCATGTCACCCACCTACCCACTGTGAGGCTAGGGCCTGGGCAGCTGGTCAGTCCACAGCCCCATTGCCCAATGCCAAGCCTGGCACCAGAAAAATGAAGCTGTCAGGGAAATCACTAGAGGCCTGGAAGGGGTGGGCATGGGGCACCTGTGCCAGACTGACTGCCAGGCTGGACACAGAGGGCGAGGGGGCTGCCGAGCTGGCTGGCTGTGAGCCTCCTGGGGAGAAAGGACAAGCGCTTCCTCGGATTTGTTGTCAGGAAGAAATGCTCACTGCAAGGATTCCTGTATCCGCAAAGCCCGGCCCTCTGTCAGGAGGGCCCCACTCCTCTCTCCCTTCTCTGCTACCAAGAAATGGTGTGAATGTGGTGAAAATGTGGGAACTGGAGCTACATACCCTGGGTTCAAGTCCTGACTCCACTAGCTGTGTGACCTTAAACAAGTTGCTTAACCTCTCTGAGCCTCACTTTCCTCTTCTGTAAAATACAGACAATCCTAGCCCCTACCTCCTGGGATGAGGAACCCTCAGTGCAGCCCCAGGCACATGACAATCATGTTATAAATGATCAGACATTTTCAGCTTCCTCTTCTTTCCTGTCTTTGGCCATTTTCTCTGCTGTCTAGGCCATCCTTGCCCTGTCTGTCATCTTCAAAATTCCTAATTGGGTGGTCTGGTAGCTGAGACTCTGCGCTCCCAACACAGGGGGTCCAGGTTCAATTCCTGGTCAGGGAATTAGATCCCACGTGCTACAACTAAGAGTCTGCATACCACAACTAAACATCCCATTGCGCCACCCAAGTCCTGGCACAACCAAAGAGATAAACAAATATTAAAAGGAAAATCCCTGAGACTTCCCTGGTGTTTCAGTGGTTAAGACTTCGCCTTCCATCCCAGGGGGTGTGGGTTTGATCCCTGGTTGGGGAGCTAAGATCCTACATGCTTTGGGCTGAAAAACCAAAACACAGAACAGAAGCAATATTGTAACCAATTCAATAAAGAAGAAGATGCCTGATCAGGCTCTCTCCAGCCCAAATCTCCAGTGGTCCTCTATCATGCTACTTAATAATCAATCCAGTACTTATTGAACGGCTAGGATGAAATCAGTCAGTGAACCTGAAAGGCCGAAACTGCCATCCTTGTAGAGCTGATAGGGTGTGGAGGCAACAAAGTGAGACACACAGACTGCCTGCCAGTGGAAGGTGTTCCGGAGAGAAGATGGGGGCGGGGAGTGAATGTGGAGGAATGAAACCTTAGAAGGCGAAGATGGTGACTTTTGAGTGAAGGTCTGCAGGAAAGGAGGTAGCTGGTTATTTCGGTGTCTGGGAAAGCATTTCAGGCTGAGGGATTAGCAGATGCCAAGGCTCAGAGGTGGGGCACGTCTGAAGAAGCATGTCTGAGAAGGCAGGAGGAGGGACTTCCCTGGTGGTCCAGTGGCCAAGACTCTGCTCTCCCAGTGCATGGGGCCTGGGTTCAATTCCTGGTCAGGGAACTAAGATCCTGCATGCCACAACTAGAGATCCTGAGTGCTGCGATTAAAGACCCAGCACAGCCAAATAAATAAATATATGCATGCCCGTGTCTGACTCTTTCCGGCCCCATGGAGTGTAGTCTGCCAGGCTCCCCTGTCCATGGGATTTTCCAGGCAAGAGTATGGGAGTGGGTTGCCACTTCATATTCTAGAAGATCATCCCGACCCAGGGATCAAACCTGTGTTCCTTGCATCTCCTGCATTGGCAGGTGGGTTCTTTACCACTAGCGCCACCTGGGAAGCCCAATAAAAGGGAAGGCAGGAGGCCAGTGGGTGGGGGAGTGTAGGAGCTAGGAGAACAGGACAGGAGGCCCCTGAGGTCACCTGCCTTGGCGGGAGATGGGAAGCCCTTGCAGGGTTTTGAGGAGGTCCGTGTGACTCCTCTTTGAGCTGGGTCCACTGCAGCTGCTCATGGAGAACAGACTGGGGTCAAGGATGGGTGTAGGGTGACCAGCTCTGGGGCCCTGTCATCCTGCCAAGAGGCGGTGAGAGCTAAGCTGGCCTGGAGAGTGTGGCCAGTTTGAAACTATGGATATTAAAGGTGGAGCCTGAAGACGTGTTAGACTGCTTGGATGATGGGTAACAGAAGGATCACAGGTGACCCCAAAGTTTTTGGCCTAATATATTTTCTTGGGGCTGTCATAACAAGTCAGGGTGGCTTTAGGACAACAGAAGTTTATTCTCTTGGTTCTGAGGCCAAAAGTCCGAAATTAAGATGTGATCAGATCGTTCTCACTTGGAAGTTACCAGGGAGGACTCTCCCTTGCCTCCTCCAGCTTCTGGCACCTCCTGGTGTCCCTCAGTGTCCCTTGGCTTGTAGATGCGTGACTCCAGTCGCTGCCTCTGTTGTCACATGGCTTCTTACTGTGTGTCCCCTCTCTGTGTCTCTTCCCTTCTTACAAGGATACCAGTCATATGGTTAGTCCATACTCTATCCTGTGTGATTACAGACCCTGTTATGACCTCAGCTTAACTAATGACATCTGTAATGATCCTCTTTCTATCAGGGGCACATTCTTTGGTGCTGGGGGTTAGGACTGAACCTATCTTGGTTTTGTTTTTTTAAAAAACTATTTGCTGTGCCGCCTGGCTTATGAGATTCTAGTTCCCCAACCAGGCCTTCCTAGGTAGCTCAGTGGTAAAGAATCTGCCTGTCAGTTTAGGAGATGCAAGTTCAATTCCTGGGTCGGGAAGATCCCCTGGAGAAGGAATTGGCAACCCACTCCAGTATTCTTGCCTGGAGAATCCCATGGACAGAGGAGCCTGACGGGCTACATACAGTCCATGGGGTCACAAAGAGTTGACATGACTTAGCAAGTAAACAACAACAACAGCAGTTCCCCAACCAGGTTGAATCCAGGCCCATGGCTGTGAAAGCACCAAGTCCTAACCACTGGACCACCAGGGAATACCCTGAACCTATCTTTTTGAGGGACATAATTCAGCACATAACAGCAGCATAGCCAGAAGGTGTTGCCAGTAATTGAGATGGGTAGAGCCATGTGGAAAATTTCAGGAGCTCATGTGAGGACCTTTTAAGTTTGAGATGCTTGTTGGGATCCAGGAGGAGGATGGAGAAGGTGGGTCCAGAGTCTTGGGCCTGGTCCCCACTGGACAGGTCACCTGGGAGCCCTCCCTAGGACAGTGGGTGTGGGTAAAATGAGGAGGTGTCCACAGAGGGGAGGGAATAGGCAAAGCATGGGTCCTAGGGGCCGAGGAAGAAACGGTTTCCAAGAGACCATGTCAAATGCTGGGCCCTGGGCGAACAAGCAAGAGGACTTCAAAGTGTGGATGTCCGCAGAGACCTTAGAAGAGCAAACTGGGAGGGAGCAGAATTGATGGGAGAGGGTCTGAGAGAAAATGGAAGAATTAGAAAATCTCCAGTTGCAACCATTGTAGTAATAGTTTGATTTAGGCAAAAGCCATCGGTGAGGACTAAAGTCCTGGAGTGTGCAATCACTGGGGAGCAGGCTATCTCAAAGTGTCACCCCAGGACTACCTACTCATTGGTGGTTTAGTGGCTAAGTCATGTCCAACTCTTTGTGACCCCATGGACCATAGCCTACCAGGCTCCCCAGTCCATAGGCTTTTCCAGGCAAGAATACTGGAGTGGTTTGCCATTTCCTTCTCCAGGGGCTCTCCTGACCCAGGGATTGAACCTGGGTCACCTGCATTGCAGGCGGATTCTTTACCACTGAGCCACCAGAGAAGAAGCCCTGTATCTACTCATTACAGAGAGAGAATACACCTGTCAACCACAACTAAAACCCAGCACAGCCAAATAAGTAAATATTAAAGCAAACGAACAAGATACAGTGAGATCCCGGATGGTCTGGCACTCGGGCACACCGAGGAAGACATAGTCCACTCTCTGTCATCCCTGCACATATGCTCGTCTTTATGCGAGAAGAATTGATGCTTTTGAGCTATGGTGTTGGAGAAGACTCTTGAGAGTCCCTTGAACTGCAAGGAGATCCAACCAGTCAATCCTAAAGGAAATCAATCCTGAATATTCTTTAGAAGGACTGATGCTATTTTGGCGACTTGCTGCAAATAGCTAACTCATTGGAAAAGACCCTGAAGCTCGGAAAGATTGAAGGCAGGAGGAGAAGGGAATGACAGAGTATGAGATGGTTGGATGGCATCACTAACTCAATGGACATGAGTTTGAGCAAGCCCCGGGAGATGGTGAAGGACAGGGAAGTCTGGCGTGGTACAGTCCATGGAGTCACAAAGAGTCAGACACAACCAAGCAACTGAACGACAGCAAACTGTGCGAGACCTCCCAGACAAATCCAGAAGGAGGGGCTTTCTGCAAAACTGCTGGCCTGGCTGCTTCAATGTCCTGAAAGGCAGGGTGGAAAATGTGGGACATTTATTCATTCTTTAAAAAAATTTTTTTAAAAATATATATATGTATATTTTATTTGTTTATTTAGCTGCACTGGTTCTTATTTGCATCCCTCAGGATCTTTGATCTTCGTTGAGGCATGCAGGATCTTTAGTTTTGGCATGTGAACTCTTAGTTGTGGCATGTGGTATCTACTTTCCTGACCAGGGATCGAACCCAGGCCACCTGCATTGGGAGCTTGGAGTCTTAGCCACTGAACCACTAGGGAAGTCCCAGGGCATTTATTCTTAAAGGGATAAACAAACACAGCCAAATGTACATACATATGAGCCTTGATTGGATACCATGTGGGGAAAAAAATCTGTGAAGGACATTATTTAGACACTTGTGGAAATGCCAAGGGCCACTAAAGTTGGACAGAGTATCATCACTGAGTCTCCTCGAGTGTGTCACACATAGAGCTGTGTGGGTTTTGCACGAGAACATCTGTACTCCAGGTGGTGTCGATTTCCTCACCAGGGGAGGGGTGTCATGAGCAGTGTGGTAAATGTGAATGACTGGCGGAGCTAGAAGGGTGTGTAGATGTCATTGTTCTGTTCTTACAACTTTCTGTAGGTTTGAATTATTTTAAAACAAAAAGTTGAGGGAAAAGAAAGGGTAATGGGAGGAGAGAACAGGAACTGGTGGTTATGGATGCCTGGTTTTACAGAGTTTAGTTATAAGTGGAGGGGAAGCTGGAGCTGGAGAATCGGGTTGGTTTGCCCATGGGAATGATCTGGTGAGAGGTGGGGAAGGCTGGTCTGAGATTGGGACAGGGTGAAGCCTCCACAGCCCAGGATGGGTGGGTGGCTGTGGTGGTTGGGGCTCATGGAGTGCCTTCTGGTGGCTTCTGTTTCCCTGGAAAAGTAGGCAATGGGTCAGTGGGGCGTGAGTTTGGGATGCTTAGGGAATGGAGGAGATAGGAAGGTCATCCGTAGGGGTGGGGATGAGAGCAGACTGGAGTGAATGGTGAATCTGAGGTCACGTCACTAAGCAACGGACCATGGGTCCCACACAGGCACCCAGATGCCAGCATCACTCCCTGACTCCTCCAAAAGCCCCTCCACACCCTGACTTAGAAATCCAAGGTGGTCAGCTGTTCGGGGGCTGCACAGGTCATAGAATTGAGGGCAGAGGCCCTGGGCACAGAGGACGGGGAGGAATTCTGCTTGAAGACACTGAGTTGGGCAAACTGACGGGCAGCCCCAGCTTCACTTTTTGGGGCCCTTTTTGCCTGTATTCCGAAAGAGGCCCTGGGAGCACCTGCTTCATGGTTACTTACTCGGCACTGTGTTTCTTGTGGGTGGGGCTTTGCTTTCTCTGCATCCCTCAGAATGGACACCTTGTAGGTGCTTGGGAAACACTTGCTGGATAGATTAATCGGCACGGGCCCCTGTGGATGTGGATGTTTGGACATGAGGAGCAGCCCCTGTAGGGCCAGGGGCCCCGTGTACCACAGGGCTCTGGGTCCACCCTGCCCCATCCTTTCCCACGCAGGTATGTCACCACGCCGACTGCCAGCAGCTGCACCACCGGGGCCCCCTCAACCTCTGTGAGGCCTGTGACAGCAAGTTCCACAGCGCCATGCATTATGATGGGCATGTCCGCTTCGACCTGCCCCCCCAAGGTAAGCACAGGGAGGGGCCAGTCCCTAGAGCCCTTGCCTGGGGGCACAGGGTCCTGGTAACTGTAGGCATCATGACAAGGCCATGAGAAAGGACACGCAACTGTGAACAATGAAACCCAAATCCACTGCTGCCCCTTTTGTTCCACAAATGGTTTTTTTGGAACATTTATTTTGTATTGAGGTATAGCTGATTAATAGGGATTCCTAGGTGGTGCTAGTGGTAAAGAACCCACCTGCTAATGCAGGAGACAGACACAGGTTTGATTCCTGGGTCGGGAAGATCCCTTGGAGGAGGCCATGGCAACCCACTACAGGCAAGAGCCTGGAGAATCCCATGGACAGAGGAGCCTGGCGGGCTACAGTCCATGGGGTTGCAAAGGGTTGGACATGACTGGAGCAACTTAGCGTGCATGCACAGCCGATTAACAATGTTGGGATAGTTTCACATGAACAGGGAAGGGACTCAGTCTTACGTATACATGTATCCATTCTCCCCCAAATCCTCCTCCCTTCCAGGCTGCCATATAACACTGAGCTGAGTTCCTCAGAGTTTGTGCTATAAAGTAGATCCTTGTTAGTTATGCATTTTAAATACAGCCGTGTGTACATGTCCATCCCAAACTCCCTAACTATCCCTTCCTGCCATCCTCCCCCCTGCCAGTTTTTTAATAAAAGGAAAAGTTGGAGACTGGCCCTGCTCGAGGGCCAGCCTGTCCCCTCTAGATGCTGGGTCCTTCTCAGTGGACCTGCCCCTGCCCAGGCCAGCGTGGAGAAAGCTCTTCCGTCTTCTCCAGGCAGGGGATTTCTGGGCAGATCCTCTAGCCAGGCGGCCAGTGAGCAGAGGCAGTGGGAGGTGGGATGGGCAGATCAGAAGAACTTGCAGCAGGAAACAAGAAACCCCTCCTGCTAAACAGGCACCTGGCCCAGTCCCACTGCCAGATGACTGTGCTGAGATGGCTTTGTCTCCTTCCCCAGCTGGTCAGAGGGACAAAAGGACTGTTCCCCAGGGCCCCTGGGACTTTGGGTGTGGTCACAGTGGTGACCTGCAAGAAAGGGGAGGGGGGAGGAGACACCTGCAAGAAAGACTCATGGACTTTGGTCCCCTCCTTGTAACAATTCTACAGGCAACGCTTCTTTATGCCTATTTCATAGATGGGTAAACAGGTGGATTTGTACTGGGCCCAGGGCATCACCCAGGGTGTCATTCCAGGGCCCTTGCATCTTTTTGAGTCTGGGGATGGATAAATGATAAGCAGTGACTGACTCCTTCACAGAACGGAGGGGCCCTGGCTTGTTAGAGAGGCAGGGTCCCGGGGTCCATAGACAGCTTTGGTTCCTCTGGAGACTGCCGTGTTGGAAGACTAAGGAAGGCACCGGGGACAGGGAGGCAGGCACAACTCCGCTCCCACTCAACTCCACAGGCTCTGTCTTGGCTCGGAACGTGTCCACCCGGTCATGCCCCCCGCGCACCAGCCCTGCTGTGGACTTGGAGGAGGAGGAGGAGAGCTGTATGGATGGCAAGGGGTAGGTGAGGGGTTGGTGGGCGGAGCAGACACCTGGGAGCTCCCAAAGTTGGGTGTCAGGTCACAGATCTAGGGACCAGAGACCCCTCCTAGCCCTGCTGCCACCCAGATTCCTGGAGGGTGAGCCTCTAGGGCTTCTGGAAGCAGACTCCACGTGTCTAGGGACCCTGGGTATGACTCCTGGATTGGCCACTAGGGGGCGCACAGCTCCTTGTGAGCCCCTCCCCACTTCCACCCCTGCTTGCCTGAGCCAACCTGAGTTACCTGGCCACCTAGTCAGCAAGGGGTAGGTCACCAGCTGGGGCCTACCCACATCCCACTCTGATGAGAGCCCACCCGCGCCTCCAACCTCTGCCCTGACTGGCTTCCTTGAGGGACCGAAAGAGCACAGGTCTGAAACTCTCCAAGAAGAAAGCCAGGAGAAGACATACAGATGTAAGGAGCCCCCAGGCTGGCAAAGCAGGGCCCCCCCAGCCTCTGCCCCTCCTGGGCCCTTTCCGTTCCCGAGGCTGGGCCTCTCTGCTGTGAATTCCAGGACCAAGGATGGGGTGTGGAGTGAGCGTGTCTCTGTCACCGCCCAGCCCTGCCCACCTTAGCCCAGGTGGGGGATGCTCCAGGAGCTCCTGCCTCCAGCAGGAGGGCTACTGGGGGCCTCCCTGGGACAGAAAAGGACAGGGAGATCCCTGTGCTCACCAGGACCCTGGGATGGGTAGGGGAGGGCGCTAGGGGTGCAGACGCTGAGATGCATGTCTGCTCAGGACCCAAGCAAGGAGTGCTTCACCCTGAAATTTGACCTGAACGTGGACATTGAGACGGAGATTGTACCAGCCATGAAGAAGAAGTCTCTGGGGTAGGGCTTGATGGGGCTGAGGGGAGAAGGGAGCTGGGGGGCAGTTGTGACCTCAGCAGGTATGACTGTGTGTCTGTGTGGTGGCCTGTAAACGAGTGTATCCTCCCCCATGGGCACCCCACTGATGTGCAGTGAGGGCCTGGGAGCGGACGTGACCCAGCCCTGGGGCATGGACTGGCATGTGACAGGGTCTGCCCTGGTGTGTCAACATGAATGTGTGAGAGCAAGGGTGTGTTGGCTTGTATATACACGTGTGAACCTATTTGTGTGTGCATGTATGAACCTGGGTGTGATCCCCCTGGGGTCTCCCTTTTCCTTTGGTGGGTGGGGTGGGGGTTCATGTGATGGCTCTGGGCAGGGTGGGGGGTTCATGTGATGGCCCCCAACACACACACCTCCTGTCCTGGGGCAGGGAGGTGCTGCTGCCAGTGTTTGAAAGGAAGGGCATTGCACTGGGCAAAGTGGACATCTATCTGGACCAGTCCAACACGCCCCTGTCCCTCACCTTTGAGGCCTACAGGTTTGGGGGACACTACCTGAGGGTAAAGGTGAGCAGGGGAGCTGGAGCACGACTGGGTCCTCTGGGGAGGGTGTTGTTTCCCTGCTCAGGTTCCCGTTGGCCATGGCCTTGAGCAGGCTCATTACCATACAGGTGTCTCTGCTGGGCGGCAGTGCAGTGCCGGGTGCTGGCAGGGCGGGGCTTTGGGGGAGGGCAGCCAGGCCTTGGTTTGGATCCTCCAGGGAGAGAGAGGACTGGGGCCTCGTCCTCCACTGGCCTGGGTTTTGAGGACCTCTACTTGTTCCCACATGCCTCCCCAGCCAAGCCAGGGGACGAGGGGAAGGTGGAGCAGGGGGTGAAGGATTCCAAGTCCCTGAGTCTGCCAATCCTGCGGCAAGCCGGGGCTGGGCCCCCGGCCCAAGAGCGAGTGGACCCCCAGAGCCGCCGGGAGAGCCTGGATATCCTGGTGAGGAGGGGCTGTGTCAGGGCTGGGGGTGGGGAGGGGCCAGAGGGGAGGTCACCTGGGCCTCTTGCTGCTCCTGCTGGGAGCTTTCCTCCCCCTTCTGTGAAATGGGGCTGGCTTGGGACATACCGGTGGATCTAACCCCCTGCAGGGGAATGGGCCTGGGAATTCTGAGTGTTCATGCACAAGGAGTCTGAGCATGTGTGTCCAAGCAGACATTGTGTGGGGAGTGAAGCTGTGTGTCACTGGCTGTGTTTGTGAGCGTTCGTCAGGGATCCATTTGGACGTGGGCTTCTAAGTGCACCCGAGTGTGTGTGATTCTGTCTTCTCCCACGTGCTTTATGCTGCTGGTTGGTGGTGGGGGGAGGCGTGGCCCAGGGGCGCCTCTCTGGACCTTTCAGCCCCCAGGACATGTGTAGGTCTCAGGAAAGGTGGCCTCACAGGGTGGGGGAATGCAGAGACCCTCCTGCATCCCAGGCAGGTTTGAGGTCCTGGAAATGTGTGATGGGCTGGGGCCATGGGGGTAAGAGTGGACCTGCTTCTTGACTGTTGCTCCCTGGCCAGGCCCCTGGTCGCCGACGCAAGAACATGTCAGAGTTCCTAGGGAGGCAAGCATCCCTGGGCAGGAGCCCCCCACACCCTCCAGCTGCTCTCTGCCCATCAGTAGCAGCAGTGGCAGCAGCAGCAGCAGCAGTGGCAGTGACAGCTGGAAGAACCGGGCGGCCAGTCGCTTCAGCGGCTTCTTCAGCTCAGGCCCCAGCACCAGTGCCTATGGCCGGGTATGTGAGCCCAGGTGCCCTGGGGCAGGGTGGCTGGCTGACTCCTGACTCCTGACCCCTGACCCCTGGCCCTGACCACGGGTCTCCTCTCAGGAGATAGACAAGATGGAGCAGCTGGAGGGCAAGCTGCACGCCTACAGCCTCTTCGGGCTACCCAGGCTGCCCCGGAGGCTGCGCTTTGACCATGACTCCTGGGAGGAAGAAGGTGACGAAGAGGAGGATGAGGACAATGCCGGACTTTGGCTGGAGGACAGCTGGAGGGAGCTCATTGATGGGCATGAGGTGGGTGCCACCTGCCTGCCCACAGCTCCCCCCTTCTCAGGGAAAGGGGGGCATTATCGCCCCTGCCCCACTCCACGGGGCCCTTCCTAGGGTGGCAGGATGTTCCATGGGCAGCCCCGCCAGGCTGCTGTCATCATTAACCAGCTTTGGAGGAACTCAGGCAAGGTGAAATTGTGGTGCACCACTTGGCTGGCCCAGAACTTGGGGGGCCTCTGTGTCTCAAATGGGAAAAAAGGTTGCATGCAGGACCACTCCACCTGCTCCCCTGATCTGGCCACCCCCGGGCTCCTGGAGACACCCTGCCCTCCCCACAGAAGCTGACCCGGCGGCAGTGCCACCAGCAGGAGGCGGTCTGGGAGCTCCTGCACACGGAGGCCTCATATATTAAGAAGCTGCGGGTGATCACCAACGTGAGTGTGGGGCCCAAAGCCACCCCGCCTCCCTGCCCACCCCTGCCCCCACCTTGGCCTCCTCTGGTGTCTCTGAGCAGAGTTGGGACCTTTGCAGAAGGAACAGGTGCCAAGTAACAAAGGGGGAGGAGAGTGGGGGCAGGCCACACCCTAGC
>SJXQ01008116.1:169364-192865 GCA_006408695.1 Aepyceros melampus
ACCGTTCTTGGTTTGGGCATTCACTCCCCTGCGGAAGACGCAGCACCCACCGTGGGCTCTCAGCGCCCACCCCCCTCCAAAGCTTCCTTCGCCCTTTGACCGCTTCCAGGGAGCCCTGGAGGATGACTGGAGAAGACCTAGTGGCTGGCCCCAGCCCCCGACTCCCTCTGAACACAGTCCTGAACCAGCCTTCCTGGGTGGGGGCCCTCTGGCTTGCTCCCCACCTACCCTACCCCTCGCAGCCTCCTTTCTACAGTGCACGTCTAGTGACTGAGCTAGCCTTCTGCCCTCAGTAAACAACTCACCTTTGTACCGAGGTCTACAAGGATGCTGTGATCTGGCCTCCCCCTACCTTTTCAGCCACATGGATCCACTGTCACTGTGAGTCCTCACTGTCTGACCTGTGTCTTTGATTACGTCCCCCCTCTGACTGGGGATGTTCTTCCCATCTCTCTTGAAGACTCAGTACAGGGACTTCCCTGGTGGTCCAGTGACTAAGATTACATGCTCCCAAGGCAGGGGGCCCGGGGTTCCATCCTTGGTCAGGGAACTAGATCCCTTATACTGCAGCTAAGACCTGGTGCAGCCAAATAAATAAATACATACATATTTTTAAAAAGACTCAATACAGATCCCTCCTTCACAAGGCTTGTTCTACTACAAGAAAAGGCTCTTCCAGCCTCTGTGCCCCATACTGCCCTGGGTTCACTCCGTGGGTCACCTGTCATGCCCAGTGGATCAAAACTTGTTTTGGCCTCTGCTGCCCCCAGAAGACTGAACTCCCAGAGGGCAGAGTAGTAATGTCACCAGATAAAACACACAAAAAATCTGAACTTTGGATGTGCTTAGTCGCTCAATCGTGTGCAATGCTTTGCGACGCCACGAACTGTATCTTGCCGGGCTCCTCTGTCCATGGAATTTTCCAGGCCAGAATACTAGAGTGGGTTGCTATTTTCTTCTCCAGGGGATCTTCCTGACCCAGGGTTGAACCTGTGTCTCCGCATTGGCAGGTGGATTCTTTACCACTGAGCCACCAGAGACAACAAATAATTTTCGAGTATAAGTGTATGCCCACTGGGCATGTGGACATACATATTCTAAACTGTTGATTGCTGTTTATCCAAAATTAAAATTGTCTTGTGGTTGTTGTCAATCTGGCCACCTTACAGGTGATGCCATCCACTGAGCATATCCCATGTGCTGCGACACTAGCAAGCAGATTCTCAGTGAACACCCTACCTTAAGTCCTACTGTCATTCCCATTTTGCAGAGAGGCAGCTGAAGCTCAGGGGCTGTGACTTGCCAAAGGTCACACAGCTGGTAAGTGGTGAGCACACATCTGTCTGTTTGATGGAGGGCCGGGTGCACAGCAAGAACCAAGGGAGTGAAGGAGGAGCCATTTCCTGTCTTCACTCCCTCAGGCTTCCCTGGGGCCTAGCTTGCAGCTGTCACTGCCCCTCATCCCTGCTCCCAACTCCCACAGAAGGGTCTTAACTGGAGAGCCACTCTCAAGAAGTGGAGTGCTGCTGGAGAATAGGGACGCTGGCCTGGCCGCTGGCTGAGTCTGTTTTTCTGACTTCACAATGGGTGTGGACATCAGAGTATAGTTACCGGATATGAGCACAAGGTGGAGCCACAATCTAGGCCCAGACCCAGGAGCTCCCAGTGGGTCCAGGATGGAAGGTGGGGGAAAGTAAGAGCTAAGTCCCTCTGGGCTGGATCAGGACTCTGGGGTCCAGGAACTGCAATTTTTCATCAGACATCATACCTTCCCACCCATATGCCTCCCCCATCTATTTGCTCAGGACAATCACACATTCCACCCCCACCATCTACACCCTCCCTCCCTCATCCAACTGCCAGCCCTGCATCCATTAATGAGGGCACCAGGCCACCCAGTCCTCCTCGCCCCAGGCCCCAACTCCATCATCCATGTTCTTGTCACCCACCCATGACTTGGCCCTTCCCTCTCACATACCCCTCAGACCCTCAGCTGACTTCCCCCGCCCTAAGACCCCATCCCCGTCCACTTTCCTGACCCCTGCCCGCTGCCCAGGCTGCCCGCAGCCCCCACCAGGCACCCAGCCCCAGCTCTCTCCATCCTCCTAATGTGGGAACCTCCTTCTTAGACACAGAACTGCCACTGGCCAGGGCTGACACTCAGCCTGGGACCCTGCCTGGCTGCCCTCCATTGCCCCACTGGTGTCACGGTGAAGCTGGGGGATGAGTCCCACCCACACACCGTACCTGGAGAAGGTGCTGGCTCTCAGCCACCAGCCTCCACGCCCTGGTGCCAGTGTCCCCACCCCCACCCCCACTTGCCATTCACATGCTGGTGCTTCAGGAGGAGGCTGTTTAATATTTCATGACTAACACTCCATGGCCTGAATTATTCACCATGTAACCAAGGCACGAATTGTGGTGCTGGAGAAGACTCTTGAGAGTCCCCTGGACTGCAAGGAGATCAAATCAGTCAATCCTAAAAGAAATCAACTCTGGATATTCATTAGAAGGACTGATGCTGAAGCTGAAGCTCCAATCCTTTGGCCACCTGATGTGAAGAGTTGACTCACTAGAAAAGACCCTGATGCTGGGAAAGATTGAAGGCAGGAGAAAGGGATGACAGAGGATGAGATGGTTGGATGGCATCACTGACTTGATGGACATGAGTCTGAGCAAACTCCAGGAGATAGTGAAGGATAGAGAAGCCTGGTGACCCTACAGGCCATGAGGTTGCAAAGAGTCAGAAATGACTCAGTAGGGACTGAACAACAACCACCAAGGCACAGCAAATGCTGGGGTCCTGGGGATTGGGGACTGGAGGGACCACTGCCCAGGGCCCACTGGGCTCTTGAGGGAGGCCTGAGACAATGCACACAGCTCAGGGCACTAGATCTGCCTGGAGCTTTGTTCTCCCTGTCTTTCTTGCTCGGCAGGTAACTCATGACCCACGGGTGTCCAGCCAGCCTGAGATCTCAAAAGGTCTCAGAAGCTGGCACAGAGCAGGACCTGAGTAGGAAGGGGCAGTCAGCCCATAGCCTCCTACCAGGCCTCTGGTTGACACCCCATCTGGAGGCTCTGCTACAAAGTAAATGCTCAGTAACCCATTCTAGAGTCACAGCCCCCAGCCCGGGAGACCCAAGAACATGGGGCAGGTTCACTGATGAGCTGGGGTGGGAAAGGGGGTCCCGGCCTTATTCCTCTCTTCTACATCAGCTCAGAGGCAAGAAGAATGGGCACCCTCACTCTCACTGAAGAAAACTACAAAAATATGGATGAAAGACTTCCTTGGTGGTCCTGGGGCTGAGACTCCAAGCTCCCAATGCAGGGGGCTCAGGTTCGATTCCTGGTCACCCTAGTCAGGGAACTAGAGCCCGCATGCCACCAATAAGACCCAGAGCAGCCAAATAAATATATAAATAAATACTTTAAAAAATATGGATGAGCACAAGGAATGAAATAATGAGTTTAGATGGAGAGAGAAGTGAATTTATATAGTAGTATACATATAAGCTTATGTGTATGTATATGTTACGTATATGGTAGTATACATATACATAACTAGTTTATGTTATGTAGTATAAGTTATGTATAAGGATTAAGACATAACAGGGATAGCAAGTACCATCCACTGAACAGTTGCTCTGTGCTGAGCGTGGAAGGGAGCACAGTACATGTGTCCCCTCTCTAGTCTGCCTAATGCCCTTATAGGGGAAGTGTTGGCATTGCTTCCCTTTTACAGAGGAGACTGAGAACCAGGCTCACTCGAGAGGCAGAGGGGGCCACAGTGCAAGAAGGGTCTGGCCTGTGGGCTGCTCACAAGCAGTGTCTTGCATATGCTCTCCATTCACAAAGCTGTCCATGAAATAAGGATAATAATCGACACTGAGACATTCTTGGAGAGCCCTCACCAAGGCCTAGCACCTTCCATGTGTTTTAGGATCCCTCTTCCCTGTGCCTCTGATGGGGGGCATTGTGGGCCTGGGGTATCCAGGCACCACCAAGCATGAATCAGGCTGGGCAGTATTTTGACCATGGGGAGTCATTAGACATAGGGGTGGGGTCTCGGGGGACCCCACCTGGCTCCAGCCCTTCAAGTTCTGGCCATAGTGGCGCCATGGGTGACCAGTCCAGTCCAAGCCCCTGCCCTTTGCCCTGGCCTCTACCCTGACTTTGCAGTTTGCAGGGCCGGGCATGTTCTTTACCTTCCCGGGCCTCAGTTTCCAAATAGGACAAATCGGTATCACAGTTGTGGTCTCTTCATGCCTCTTGTGAGAGACAAAGGGGAAATCTTTGGAAAATAGCAAGTTTTCTCCCAGGGAGGCAGATCTTGGCTTCCTGGTACCGCTGCCCCAGTCTGACCTAACAACCCCCTCAGGCCTCCCCAGGCCTCAACACCATCACCTCCACACTACCAGCCTCATCTGCTGTCCCCTCCCCCTCCTGAACACCTGCTCCTCTTGGTACCAACAAGCTCAGGCCAGGTCTTCTCAGCCTTCTTGGCTGGGTAGGCCCTGGATGGCCACCTGACCTCCAAATGTTGGGGTGCCCAGAACCTCCTTTCTAAACACACTCTGCTCATGGTGAGGTCATCTATTTCCTGGGGTCAAAGACCACCTGTACCTAATGCCACTCATCTCTCCAGCTTGGACCTGGAGTATATGCGGCAACCCTCTCAGCCCATTCAACCATCTGGGCATTGAGCAATTTCTGGAAATTCATATGCCTTTTTTTTCTTTTTAATTAAAAAAAAATTTTGGCCATTCCCCATGTATTGTGGGATCTTAGTTCTCCAACCAGGGATCAAACCCATCCCCTTGGCCATGAAAGCACAGAGTCCTGACCACTGGGAATTCACCCTTTACATGCTTCCACATGGAGCAAATCTCTCCACACTCCCTCACCCCACTCTTTTGGTCCCCATTTCAGTAAAGGACACCAGGCCACCCTCCCTTGAGTCCAAGCTCTAGGAGTCTTTGGAAACCCTTGATTTCTTTTACAAGTCTAAGTTTCCCTAGCAACCATCACATAAATCAAGATGTATACTTTTCTTCCTCTTGGGAACAAAGATATATGGACAGACTGTAACTATTAAGTCATCCTGGATGACACAAAAGAAACATGGAATGCTTGGAAGGGTTTGCTGAAAATCTCCATCCAGGACTGGTGGCAGCTTACTGCAACAGTTGCCACGAGGAATAAGGACTGAGCTGCCCATGGAGGCAGATCCCAGTCACAGAACAGCATCTTCAGTATCCTCCCCACTGGCAATAATTTCTGCCCCCAGGGAGGTCTGGCAGGGGCTGATCTCCACCCGTTTTAGATCTGGGTGTGGGGTAAAGTCACTGGAACGGAAAGTCTTGGAGCCTTTGGCGGGTCTAGGTCTCTTATTCTCTGATCACATCTCTGCACTTATTTGAAATTATCCACAATCAGGACCGGCCTGGGGAAGAAATGCAGTCCTGATTTAAGGAAGATTGTAGAATAAACAGCTTTACACCAACCCATCAGCAAACCTGGAATAAGCCTTTGCTGGTCTGTAATTCTCCCAGACTTCCAGGCCCTCCTGGCTCACCATGAGGACAAGTGTGACCTCCCAGGGCCACTGCCCCGGCCAGTTCTACCTGCTATGCTCCCACGCCAGTCTTGACAGGGCAGACCCTCTCCCACTCAGCTCTCACCTCCCAACAGAGGCCTTCCTGGGACTCCCCTGGAAGTCCAGTAGCTAAGACTCTGTGCTCTCAATGCAGGGGCCCTGGGTTCAATCCCTGGTCAGGGAACTAGATTCTGCATGCTACAACTAAGAGTTTGCATGCTGCAACTAAAGATCCTGTGTGTCGTGACTTAAGACCCAGGACAGCCAAATAAATAATTTAAAAAGGAAAGAGAGAGAGAGAGAGAAAAGCCTTCCTGGACCCCCTCATTTTAAAGAAATCTCTCAACCACTGCCTTCAAACTACCATGGTCCACTTCACAGCACTTGTGACTCTTGAATTGTCTTGGCACTTATTTCATTCATCCCAGGGACACCCATTAGGAGGCTTCCACAGGCCAGGATGGGGCAAACAGTGAAGACAGCAGAGCTCTGCCCTCTAAACTTGGGTCCACCAGGGCCACCAGGGCACGCAACGCACTGGTGCATGAACAGGAGCGTCTCTGTGTACACACGCTCTTGGTCTGTCCCCTTCTTTGCCCCTGGGAGTGCCCCAAGTCGGATCCATGAAGCCATGAGGACTCACTACGTCCCCAGCATTAGCAGGGTGGGCACTTAGGCTACATTTGGGTGCTAGTTGTTGAGTGAGTAGACATGGGGTGAGTGAGATGGGCAGCCGGGCCTGGAGCTCTGTGATGCCTCCTCGTATGTGGCCTCAGCTGGTCCATTTGCCCATGGGCCCTGGGAGGTCTGGAGGGAGTTCCATCTGAGGTCACAGGCAGTGAGCTGCAGGCAGGGCCAGACAAGATCCGGTGGATTTCAGACTCCTCCCTCCTTCAGTGAGTATTAATGAAGTGTCAGGCCCTCTGGATGCAGGATGGAGAGGAAGAGATGCTCTCATTACATGGGGAGACAGATGATAAGAGGAGGAGCTAAGATGCAGAGAGTAATGCCAAGTAGTGGGGAGAGTGAGGAAGACCAGTAGGGAGGGCATGTGTCTGTGTCCTGGGGGCATGACAGTCTGAGGAAGGTACGGGGAGCAAAGACTTGGAGGGGGAAGGGAGCAACTGAGAGAGTCATTTCCTAAGCAGGTTGATAAGAAGTCTAGGGGTCCCCAAGGAGAGAGGGGTCTGGAATTCTCAAGGAGGAAAAAAGGACATTTTTTCCTTTCTACATTCCTTAGGATTATATAACAATGTATTATGCCTGAGGACAGTCTCTGGATTAAACCTTCTGGCTAATTCTGTTATCTTAAAATGTAAATTATGGGAGTAGGTCTGGTGAGGACTTTACAACCTCCAGACATTCTTTGGATTTACTGGAGAGTATATAACTTCATTGCTAACACTAACAAGCGGGTACTCTTTCTACCCCCTTCTGATGCCTATGTCAGAAGCTTTCTCTATCTCCTTTATACTTTAATAAAACTTTATTACACAAAAGCTCTGAGCATTCAAGCCTCGCTCTGGCCCCAGATTGAATTCTTCTCCTTCGGAGGCCAAGAATCCTGGTGTCGTGATTCAACAACCACCTTTCACAACCCTGGGCTCTCTGGGGAAGAGAATGGGAATGACCCATTGCTGTTGTTCAGTCACTAAGTCATGTCCAACTCTTTGTGTCCCCGTGGACTGTAGCCCACCAGGCTCCTCTGTCCTCCACTATCTCCCGGAGTCTGCTCAAATTCGTGTCCATTGAGCAAAACGTGATCCACTGGAGAAGGAAATGGCAACCCACTTCAGTATTCTTGAAGTGGGTTGACCTGAGCAAAGGCCAGAGGTCAGAGGTCACTGGCCTGCTGCAGGAGCAGTAAGGAAACCCGAGAGACAGAGCAGAGTTGGTGATTAGGGAGCAGCTGCAGGTGAGATGTGGGGGGTCCAGAGTGAGGAGGAGGGCTTCTGGGCTGCTACAGGAAGTGCCCTTCCCTATCAGTGATGGAGAAGCCTGTGGCCTGACCAGGGATCTGATCTGTGGTCTCAAAGGTGGGTACAGGTAGACAGGAAGAGGGCAGAGAGGCCAATTTGGGCCTGGGTGCCATGACAGGCTTGGATCAGGAGTTACCTGTGGGCCATGATTCCATCAGGTCCTTCCTTTCTCAGAACCTCCTGACCTGGATCAGTGTCCCCAGTGTGCCAGTGTGGGCTTCCCCAGGCTCCGTTGCCCAGGGAATCTCAGCAAATACAAGGGCAGACCAGGGAGTGGTAATTGAGAGTGAATGCACCTCACTGCCTGTGGTAGAACCAGATGCCTGTCAGGGAACAGCAGCCCCAGTCCCAAGCAAAGGCCCCCAGCCTTCTAAGGGGGAGCTGAGCCATAGGTCTGGGGCTCCCTAGTATGTGAGCAGTTGAGGCTTCTTGCTTGAGGCCAGGGCTGCCTGAACCTTCCAGCTGGACAGGGCTCCAGGAGAAGCCAGCTTCCACAAAACTCAGCACTACAGAAGGAAAACAGGCATCCCAGATGAACACGAAAGGCCCTAAAAGATTAGCGCGGGGCCAGGAGTGGGAAACTCAAGCTCCAATACTCTGGCCACCTGATGTGAAAAGCCGACTCATTTCCCTGATGCTGGGAAAGATTAAAAGCAAAAGGAGAAGGGGGCGGCAGAGGATGAGATGGTTGGATGGCATCACCAACTCAGTGGACATGAGTTTGAACAAGGAGATAGTGAAGGACAGGGAAGCCTGGCATGCTGCAGTTCATGGGGTTGCAAAGAGTCAAGCATGACTGAGTGACTGAACAATAACAACAGGAGTGGGAGACAGACCCAGAAAGGAAGTGCAGCTTGGTCTAGGCCGCACAGGGAGCCAGTGGGACCCCGGCTGGTCAGTCAGCCCCTCGGAGACACCATTTCTGTACCTACAGCCCCATGAGGCAAGGGCATTTGTTTGTTTGGTTCACTGATGTGCCCTGGGCACTTGGCCCAGAGCAGATGCTCAATAAATATGAGTTGGATGAGGGGACTTCCTTGGTGGTTCAGTGGCTAGGACTGAACACAGTCCTAATGCAGGTGGGCTGGGTTCGAGCCCTGATAGGGGAACTAGACCCCACGTGCCACAACTAAGGGTTCACATGCCACAACTAAAACATTATGTGTACAGCAACTAAGACCTGGCACGGCCAAATACACACATAAGTAAAAATAAATAAATATTTTTTAAAGGGATACTTAAGGACTTCAGGAAGGTCATGTACACACTGCTATATTTAAAATGGATAACGATCAAAGACCTATTGTACAGCACATGGAACTCTGCTCAATGTTATGTGCCAGCCTGGATAGGAGCAGTGGGGTTTGGGGAGAATGGATACATATATATATATGTATGGCTGACTCCTTTCGCTGTTCACCTGAAATTACCACAACATTGTTAATCAGCTATACCCCAATACAAAATGTTTTTGGTGTTTAAAAAAATTAAAATTAAATAAAAAATATAAGCCACTAGTTACAGGAGTCTGTCTGTAAAATGGGCTGATTATGGAGCTACTGCCCAGGTGAGGCTCAGACGGCTGTTGGTGGCAGACCCCTGCAGGCACTCAGCAGGAGAGAGCTGGTCAGAAATCTTTGGGCAGACTGGTTTTCTGGCTCTCCATGACTGGTAGACCATGGCAGGGCCCCAGGGGGAAGACAAGACCTGGAGCCCTGCCCCCCTCCCCCCTCACTCTCCCCAGCTTCGATTCTCAGGCCTAAGCATCCCAGCAGAGCCCAGGCTCTCTTCTTGTTTCTCAGGCCCCCGGCGAGCACACGACTGAGGCAGAGTAAGCATGAGACAGTTCTGGGCCCCAAGATGCTGCCGCCAGGATGGTCAAGAGCTCTGAGGGCTACCTGCTCCTCATCCCCTCTGTGGTCCCCCTCCACCAGACACTAGTGCCCTTGGCCAGGAGGGCTGACTCTCCTGACTCCATCTCCCTCAGACCCAGGGCCTGGGACAGCTCCGGCCCAGTTCCAGCCAGCCCCCATGCCTGCAGCTTAAGAACTCTTTCCCCAGGGACCTCAGAGGGAAGATCCCACGGGGCAGTGGCTGCTGAGGTCGCAGTGGCAATTCCTCTTCCTCTGGGAGGACTTGCCCAGTGGACTGGGATAGATTGGAGGAGGGGTGGGTGGGTATGGGCCATTCCTGCACTCTCCAGTCTTTCCCAGTGCCCCCAGGTGCAGCCCATCTTTGGCCAGGCCCTCCCCTGAGGCCTTCCAGCCCTCCTGCTCCTCTGCAGCTTGTCAGAGCAGCCATTGCTCATGGCTGCGACAGCCTCCTGCACAGGATCAAGTTTCCCACTAGGTAGCAGCTCTTCCTCCCTCACCTGCAGCCAGGGAGAGCTGAGCCCTCGTGAATAATTCACAGCGTTTCACAGCAGGCTCATGAGAGCAGAGCCCAGGTGGCCTCCCCCAGAGCCAGGCTCCCTGGGCCCTGACTGCACCCTGCAGCCTGCCGCAGCCTGGGCCTCTGCCCCTCCCCAGCCCCTCCACTCTCGCCCTGGGGTCCCCAGTCTTGGGGAGCAGGAGTCTCTACCTCTGAGTAGGGAGTGGGTGCCAGGCCCAAGTCCTCCAGCCAGCAGGCCCCACCTCAATTCCCAGCCCTCTCCTCCTACTTGAGCCCAGCCTGATAGTCACACAAAAGTACCTCCTTATCAGCCAAGCCACACATCACTGTGGAAACAGAGCCCCAGGCCTCTGTCCACTTCCTTGAGATTCACGGGGGGCTGGTGGCTCATCGGTCCAGGCCATCTGACCAGAGAGAGGGTGCCAGGGCCCAATCACAGCCAGCCCCACTGCATGGTCTGGGAGGGCTCAGGGTCCCCCAGGCCCGGAGTCTGCCGGGTGTCCCCAGCATAGCCTGAGCCTTCCTAAGGCTGCAACCCCAGCCCGTGGAGTCTTGTCCTAAGCCCTAGACTTCTCCATGAGGATGGGCTTGGGGGCAAGCCTAGGGCTTCACCCCCATTCCCATCAGCTCTTCCAGGGTGTGGGGCCAGAGGTCCTCAGTTCACACCACTGGAACTAAGTTGGCACTGCCATCAGACTGGCTTCCTGGGACCCACCGTGTGCAATGGGGGAGGCTGGCAGGTGTGAGAGGATGACCACAGCCTGTCTCTCCCCTCTCGGAACCTCCGTGTTGGGTGAGGGGGTGGGGTGAGAACCACTGAGGTGGCGACAGACACAGGTTCAGTGGTCCAGTCCTTACCTGAGAATCTATCAGGGAGTTTGGGACCAGCCCCCAGGGGTGCTGACGGCTGCAGGGTGGGAGCCGACACCTGAGGGTGCCTGGGGCACTCCTCCTAAATCCCACTGATTTTGATGTGACCCAGACCCTGGCTTGTCTGGAGGCGGAGGGTTCACTCCAAAGTGGTACCCAGTGTCTTCTGGTGGGGACGGCTGTGAGACTTTTGCCCCGCAAGGTGCACCTGCTGGTCTCCTATTAACCAAACCAGGGGCCCTTGCTTAGCAAGAACAAGCCAGGCCCAGCCATCCTGGGCCCAGCCTAGGGGCTTTCAGCTGCTCCACCTGCACACCAGGTGCCTCTGCCCGAGGGGCTGCCCACTGGAGCCACCCTGCCACCCGGCTTGGGGCCAGCCTGGTCTCCTGCCTGCTCCCTGGCAGGCAGTGGCCACCTCACCCCCTCACCCTCAGGGGTAAGGACAGGCCATCCCACCTTGTAGCTCTCAACCTGAGGCTGGGTCCTTTGTCTCCACTTATTTCCCAGGTGTCCCCTTGAACTGACAAAAGTCACCAGTTAGAGCTCCCACCTCAGGTCCCAGGGTCACTGGTGTCCCACTCCCTCTGGGTCTGGGTGGTATCCTCCCCCGGGACCTCTGCTTCCCTCCAGGTACACCTAAGACCTGGCTCCCTCCTCCCCAGGAACTCCATGACTCCCAGGATCTACACTGAACCCCATTCTTCTGTACCCCCACCCCACCCTGGGGTGCACCCAGCCTATGGCTCAGCTGCTTTCTCTGACCAGCTGCTTGCCCAGGGCCCCAGAGGGGTTGAGAGCCTTACCCACCTGGTTCGTGGGAATGAGCTGCCAGCCACAGGGGAGGACAAGCTGCTCTGTGACAGGCCAGGAGGCAGGGCAAGGGTCTGGGCAAGGGGCTACCTCCCTTCACTTTGGATAGCAGCCGTGGCTCCTCCTTCTTGACTAGGGTCTAGGAGCTGCCCCTATGCCCCATTTAGATCAGTCTTGCAAATTAACCCAGGCCAGAGCTAGAGGGCCACCTGCTGCAGGCTGGTAAGGGTCCTGGGGAGGGGAACTGGTCTGTATGGGCACCTCCAGAGCTGGGGTGGGCTGGGGAGGACCTGCCTACAGGGCTCGAGGCTTGTGGCTATGGGCAGCCCACCAAGAGGGGAGAATTGTCAGCTTGCGTAGGTGCAGTCTCTGGCCAGGCCCCTGACCATGGGATGGCCCAGAAGCAGTCATTCCCCCGGCATGCTGGAGAGGGAGACAACCTCAGGTATCCCCCAGAGCCCCCACCAGGCCACCCAGAGCCCCCTGGAGAAGAGGGTCCTTACTCAGGGTGGGACCTGATGAGAAGCCTCAGGGAGGGGAAGTCTCCTTTGGCGGCGGCATAGTGAACAGGCAGGGCGCCGTGTCTGTGGCCATGGTGGGGTTCCCACCGCCGTGACGCAGCAGCCAGTTCACCACCTCGGGGTGGCCAAAGCGGGCAGCCAGATGCAGGACTGTGGCACCAGAATTGTCTCTGTCCTGTGGGAGGAGACCTCGTTAGTCCTGACTCTGGTCCTGCCTTGCTCAGACCACTTCCTGCATCCCGCCAGCCACCAGGGCCGCCCTGTCCTCGGGCGCCTGACTGGCCCCCTCTGAATCTCAGTCCTTAGTACAGCACCATGCCTCACATGCTGGGCTCTCAGGACATGGCGCCTGTCATTGTCCCAGCAGGAGCGCCTGTCACCCAGGAGCTCAGGGAATACCCAAAGGAGTCACTGGGTCAGGAAGCGCGGCTACTGGGCCTGCTCTCAGGGTGAGGAAGTACTCCCTACACCAATCCCTGCCCCCTCTTTCATCCCCCCTCGCCCTCCCCCTCCCCAAGTATCCCATAAAAAGAGGCTTCAGGGTTGATGTACCTCCAACACCCCAACCTCAGTGCAGATAGCCGCCCACTCCAGCAGACTCCCTGCTCCCAGCTCCCAGGGAACAGGCTGTGTCCCTGTGGAGGAGGAAGCCTCTGGCTATTGGTGGGCAGGACCCAGGCAGTTAGCCAGTGGTGGTAGGTGTGGGCTAGAGGCAGCCCCGGGGAAAGGCTTGACCAAGATCCCCTCCCAGGCACTCCAAAGGAGACAGACCAATGCTTTGGGCCCAGGAGTGCTGATAGCATCTTCTGTGAACATCCAGGTGTGTGTCTGTTGTGGGAGGGGGTATGTGACCTGCAGGCCAAGGCGGGGAGACACCGAGAACCCAGGAGTCTGGACTTAGAGGCTCGGAGTTTTGGAGAGTGGGCACTGGGTCTGGAACAGAATGAGCTCCCAGCACCAAGCACGTGGGATGCTGGAGAGGTAGGCAGGGAGCCCGGCAGGGGCACGGGGAGGGGGGTGGGGCAGTGGCGGAGGCAGGCACTGTGGGAACAGGCGTGGCTGAGGCTGCAGGAACTGTCAGCGCTGAGCTTAAAGAAGGTGCATCTCAGTCACGGGAGAACTGCTGAGGCTCCTCTAAGTGAAGAAGTGTTGGTTGCTTCAGTCATGTCTAACTCTTTGCAACCCCATGGACTGTAGCCTGCCAGGTCCCTCTGTTCATGGGATTCTCCAGGCAAGAATACTGGAGTGGGTTGTTAGTCCCTTCTCCAGGGGATCTTCCCCACCCAGGGATCAAACCCAGGTCTCCTGTACTGCAGGCAGAAGTTTTTGCTATCTGAGCCACCAAGGAAGCCTCTAAGAAATGTGGGAAGTGAGGGGGCCAGGGAACAGGGCCCAGGGGCATGGTGGGGAGGTCACAGTCAGATTGTGGGGTGGAGGACAAACAGACTGGCTGATGGGCTAGAACACAGGAAGGGGAGGCAGAGAAACAGCCCACAGGAGGCAGAGGATGATGCTGAGAGGCCTCTGTGTGCGGAATGCCAGCGGAGGACTAGAAGACTGGTTTAATCTGTCCTCCTGAGCCCAGCAGCTTCCCTCATGGCTCAAACAGTACTAAGACTCTGCCTGCAATGCAGGAGACCCGGGTTTGATCCCTGGGAGGGGAAGATCCCTCGAGAAGGAAATAGCAACCCACTCTAGTATTCTTGTCTGGAGAATCCCATGGCCAGAGGAGCCTGGAGGGCTATAGTGCCTGCGACCAGGGGGTTGCAAAGAGTCGGACACAACTGAATAACTAACACACTTCCTGAGCCCAGCGGACAAAACTGGCTAGAAGTGACCTGGACAGGCCCACAGTGAAATATGCCCTGCACTCCAGCTCTTGAGAAAATCCCTCCTTCCCACTGGGCCTGGGGACAGTGGGCCTGAGGCTCCAGGGGATCCTGATGGCTCTGGGCCCCTGGGTGAGGGTGGAGAGGGAGGCCCCAGGAAGGAGAGGATCACAGGCCTGTGACCTGTCCCCAAGGTCTCAACAGCTCCAGAGGCCCCAGAAGCCTCACATGCTGTGGCCTGCACCCTAAAGCTGCTTATCTCCCCAGGCTGAGCGGCCCGGTATCGAGGTCATCCTCCCCTACATACACGCTTCCGCCCCCAGCACCCAAGCTGGCTGGGGCTAGAGGGCGGGGGACTTGATAAGCTGGGCACAAGGCCACCTGCTCCTCTACCTCCTCTCCAGTGGCTGGGGAGGCTTCCGGTCAAAGCTGGACACCGGAATTGGGGAGGCATACCACCTCCCAAAAGGGTGGGGAGGCACCACATGCCAGGAACTCCTAACAGAGCTGGCCAGAAGATAAGGGACCTGGTCACCTTCCAGGAAGGGTGGGATGGGGGGCCTTGCCATCCTGAGGCTAAAAGGTGGGAGGAATGGGGCCTGGCTATCCCTATGGCATAGCCAGTCAGTTCAGAGTCGCCCCTGCCTCCTCTACTACATCCAGTTAACACAGTGGTCTCTTGCTAAGAGGAAAATGAGTTCTGTCCCTCCATCCTTGGCTTTCCCCTACAACCATAGGCTCCTGCAAATTCTGAACCCAGCCTACGATCATACAGGACCTGGCCCGGCTGGCTTCTCCCTGCCTCATCCCACTTCAGACATGCTCACTTGTTTGCTGTCACCGTCACAGGACAGAATGGGCCCCCCGAGGGCTTTGTACTTCCTGCTCCTTGTGCTCAGAATTCTCAGGTCATCACCTGGCCACTTCTTCCCCATCAGCCAAAACTTCCTTCCGAGGTCACTCCTCAGGGGGCCCTTCTCTGGCCACCTTGCCCAAGCAGCTCCCCGATGCTCCCCGCACATGGCCTAGCAGTACCTGGCGGTGCCTGGCTTACTTTCTAGCCTGTGTGTTTGCTGTTCAGTGTCCTGATGGACTGGCGGTTCCAGGGGATCGGGAGCACACCTGGGCCCTAGGCCTAGAACCTGCTGGATGCTCTTGTTTCCGGCAGGACTGAGCAGGAAAGCTACACACCAGACCTGAGCTGCCTCCTTTTCGTCCCACTCAGGAGAGGCCAGACTGGCTGATACCCGCCCTGTGGCCACTGAGTGAGACCAGGTGGGGTCTCAGGGCAGGAAGCTAAGGCTAAGCTGAAGAAGCTGGGAGGTGGGAAGGTGCTGATGTCCTGGGATCAGCTCAGATCCTGGGAAGGACCCCATTTACCAACTCCCCCCTCCTTAGGGACACATGCAACTCAACCTGAGGTGGGCTGCAAGATTTTGTGCACCACCCTTCCCAGACCTGATCCTGAAGGACATGGGCTTCTGACTCCAGGCCCTTTGTGTCCCCCCTCCCCCCACTCTCCAGGACTCCCTGGATCAGTGCGTTTCCCACACCCTCCCCTTAAATGCTATCCCGGTCGAGCCCAACTCCATTCTGGTTTCTCATTTCTCGTAATCTTCTAGGTGGTGGCCAGGGCTTGCCAGAGCATCTGCTCGGGTACTCTCAACCCAGGAGCCCACCCTGCCCCAAGTCCTTTGGCGGGAACTCCAAATCAGGCTTGGCTCCGCGGTGCCCTAAACCATCCATCCTTGAGCCACGAAGGCTCCAGGCCAGAACTCCTTTCTGGGGAGGAAGCCCCCTCGGGGGCCCAATGAGCGGCGCAAACTCACATGCACTCCGCAGCCTCCCTGTGAGAGCAGCCACTGCAGGCAGGCGAGGTGACCAGTGGCGGCGGCGTCGTGGGCCGGCGTGGCGCCGTTGCGCGCGCGGGCCGCAACGGGCAGACCGGCCTCCTCCACCAGGAAGCGCAGACAGTGCAACTTGCCGGCGCGGGCAGCGTGGTGCACCGGCAGCGCGTCCAGCGGGTCGCGCAGCGAGGGCCCCAGCAGGCGGGCGGCGTGCAGGGACCGCAGCACGTCCAGGTCGCCCTGGCGCGCCGCCTGCAGCGCCTGCTCCAGGGCCATGGTGCCGCCTGCGGCGCCGCGACCCGGGCTCAGCGCGTCCCCCGAGGCGCCATACGCCCTTCCTCTGGCACAGGGAGAGCCGGCGGCCGGGCCGTCTGGGCCTACGGGTCGGGAGGCGGAGCGGTTGCCGGCCCGGCCTCTGTCCCGCGTTGCCTCGCCGGCTCAGCTCGGCCTCCGCCGCGCTCTGGGGCAGGGTTCCGGTCAGAACAGAGAACCCAGAGGGTGATCAGACTGGGTTCGAATTCGAGAGCCGTCCAGACGAACTCATTCATCAATCCCGTGCCAGCTGGAGGCGCTGGGGACACAAGCCAGCAAACGGTGACCGTGTGATCAGAACAGGAAAACGGGGAGCTAGGGAGTGAGTTGTGGAGGCTACGTGGGCAGCCGGAGAAGGGCCATCGGGGAAGGGGCGGTGGGCTGGGCTTTATTCGAAGGCGCACAGAGGAAAGCCCCAGGCCTGAGAGACTTGAGGAGCAAGGGCCATGCACCAGGAATAGGCCTAAAAAGTCCTTAAGGAGTTCTGGGTCTATGCTTTGGAGGGTGGGATGGGTGCTGGGTCCTCAGCCTTTCTGGGTCCCCCAGACCCCAATAACTGTCATCAGATTTCAGATTTCCCAAGGAAGGGTGAGAAAGAAGGGGGAAAAGACAGGAAGACCTGGTGTACTCTGGTTTCCGGGCCTAGAGACCCTGGGCTCAGAGAGCACCCAGAGCTACCCTCTGGGGTGGGGGAGTCAACTGTGAGCTTGGGGCCCTGAGGCTGCCAAATAATGGCCATGCACCAGGAATAGGCCTAAAAAGTCCTTAAGGAGTTCTGGGTCTATGCTTTGGAGGGTGGGATGGGTGCTGGGTCCTCAGCCTTTCTGGGTCCCCCAGACCCCAATAACTGTCATCAGATTTCAGATTTCCCAAGGAAGGGTGAGAAAGAAGGGGGAAAAGACAGGAAGACCTGGTGTACTCTGGTTTCCGGGCCTAGAGACCCTGGGCTCAGAGAGCACCCAGAGCTACCCTCTGGGGTGGGGGAGTCAACTGTGAGCTTGGGGCCCTGAGGCTGCCAAATAAAGAGAGACAGAGAAGCAGGCTGCAAAGGCTGGGGAAGTGGAGGGGTTGGGCACAGGGGAGGCACTCCAGAGCAGTCACCGGGGAAGCAGGCCTGAGATACCTCTGCAAGGGTGCAGGATGCTCTGGGAGGGCAGTGGGCCAGGAGAGCACACGTACACCAATCTGCCTGTCTGGCTGGCCAGAAGCCCTTTGTGGGAGCTGGAGGGAGGCCCCGCGGGCTGGACAGGAGAAAGAACTGCTGGAAGACAGGGCTGTGTAGCTGTGAGAACTCAGTCAGTACGCCCAGCGACCTTGAAACATCCAGTGTCCTTCCTCCCGATGGGAGTGACCCTTCCTCACCACCTCCCCACTGGAGCCCTGCGAGTGCTCCGCCAGGGCCTGTTTTACCCAGTGGCTAGTGGGCCAGGCACAGGATGGTGCTGGAAATGCCTAGAGTGAAGGGGCCTCCAGGAAGAGGTGTGTGTGTGTTTTAGTTGCTCAATTGTGTCCAACTCTTTGTGACCCCATGGACTGCACCATGCCAGGCTTCCCTGTCCATCACCAACTCCCAAAGCTTGCTCAAACTCATGTCCATTGAGTTGATGATGCCATCCAACCATCTCATCCTCTGTTGTCCCTTTCTCCTCCTGCCTTCAATCTTTCCCAGCATCAGGGTCTTTTCCAGTGAGTCAGTTCTCATCAGGTGGCCAAAGTATTGGAGCTTCAGCTTCAGCATCAGTCCTCCTAATGAATATTCAGGACTGATTTCCTTCAGAATGGACTGGTTGGATCTCTTTGCAGTCCAAGGGATTCTCAAGAGTCTTCGCCAACACCATAGTTCAAAAGCATCAGTTCTTCGGTGCTCAGTTTTCTTTATGGTCCAACTCTCACATCTGTACATGACTACTGGAAAAGCCATAGCTTTGACTAGACAGACTTTTGTCGACAAAGTAATGTCTGCTTTTTAATAGAACAGTGGGTGTCCAATTACCTGGGGCTACCACTAGGTGGCGCCACATGCAGTGGACTTTGATTGTCATGAGCTTAGTCGCTCAGTCCTGTCCACCTCTTTGAGATCCCATGGACTGTAGCCCACCAGGCTCCTCTGTCCGTGGGGATTGTCCAGGCAAGAATACTGGAGTGGGTTTCCATGCCCTCTTCCGGGCATATTCCCAACCCAGGGATCAAACCCAGGTCTCTTGCCTTGCAGGTGGATTCTTTACCATCTGAGCCACATGGTACCCTCCTAAACTGGATCTTCTGGGCCTCAGTGGCCATATGGGTTCTAGCCACTACCACCACACCAGACCCACCTCACTACCCCATGGGACTTGTGACTGCTGGGGTCTAGGACCCTTACCCAGTGGTTGAGGGAGGAGTCTTAGCCTGGCAGTGTCAGCGACTCAGCTGGCACTTGTTGCCTGCTAGAGCAGCCCTCCTATAGCCTACACAGTGGCAAGTGTACCCTGAGTGTTAGGGGTACTTTGAGGACAAAGGACTAAAGTGGCTTCTCTTTTCTGGGGGGTGGTACACCACACGGCATGCAGGATCTTCCCCAACCAGGGAACGAACTCATGCCCCCTGCATTGAGAACACAGAGTCTTAACCACTAGATCACCAGTGAAGCCTGTAAAATAGCTTATCTTGAAGGCCCCTCCCTGTGCTTTCTCCATTAAAAAAAAATCCCTGCAATTCTTATCCTTCCTTCCAAGTGGCCCCCCATTCCTGGACACTCATCTATCACATGGTTTTGTCATTCTGGAGATCAAATCACAGTGATGTGCTGCTGTTATGGCACTGGTCAAGGCAGAAGAGCTGTCCCTCCCACTGCCCATAAGGACACCTCCATAGGAGTCACCTGTGAGTACCCATCCTTGCTGACCATCTTCTCAGACTCCTTTCTGAGGATGCCACTCAAAGTCAAGCTGAGATACAGGCCTTCTCTGTCCTTTCTGGGCTGCACTGTGTCCACTGGATCCTCCCAAGCATCTCTAGAGAGCCCATAACCAGCAAGAACACATTTTTGGAAGACCTAACACTTATCAGGCATCATGCCAAGCTTCTTATGCATATTTAATCCCACAGGGATGCTATAAGAGAGGCACAACACTACACCCATTTTACAGCTGAGAAAACTGAGGCACATGGAAGTTCTTTTTGTTTTGCTTGTTTTGGTTTTTAACTAATCATAATTTTTAAATTTATATCTGGCTGCAGTGGGTCTTTGTTGTGGCACACAGACTTTCTCCAGTTGTGGTGCACTGACTTTCATTGCCATGGCTTCTCTTGTGGCAGAACACAGGCACTAGGAGCATGGGCTTCCGTAGATGGGGCACACGGGCTTACCTGCTCCATGGCATGCAGGATCTTCCCGGACCAGGGATCGAACCCATATCCCCTGTGTTGGCAGATGGATTCTCATCCACTGGACCACCAAGGAAGTCCTGGGTTTGTCTTTTATTTTATCTTGCCCAAGGTGACACAAATAGTAAGGGGCAAAGCTCAGAGGCAGATGCTCCTGTGCCCTTCCTTCTTCCCTCTGCCCCTGAAGTTCCCTCCACCCAGAGCACCTCCAGTGTCCCCCAGATATCAGTCCCTCCAGTGTCCCTCCAGATATCAGTTTAGGGGCTCCCTCCCCCACCTGGAGATTCTTCTGCTGGGATCAGGCATCTGCCCATCCCAGTTACTTGGAAAACAGCTGTTCAGACCCCTCTCTCCACTCAAGGGCAGGGACTCACGTGAAATGTGTCCCCACTGTACCCTAAGTGGTCTCAGCTTCCTTAAAGCCTGCATCCCCAAATTCTGTCCACTGGGTTGTCTTACCTAAGTTCCCTTGCTTATAAATGACTCCTTCCTCCAGATAAACCAGCAAAACCCCCAGAACTCTTCTGATGAAGGGAACAGCCATGGGGGACTAGAGGAAGGACTTTAAAATCTGGGGTAGGAACTTCCCTGGTGGTCCAGTGGTTAAGAATCTTCCTGCCGATGTAGGGGACACAGGTTTGATCCCTAGTCCAGTAAGATACCACATGCTGCATAGCAACTAAGCCCATGTGCCGCAATTACTGAGCCTGTGGTCTAGAGCCCAGGAGTTGAAACTGCAGAGCCCACGTGCCACAACTACCGAAGCCTGTAGACTCTAGAGCCTGTGCTCCGCTATAAGAGAAGCCATGGTAATGAGAAGCCCATGTACCCCAACTAGAGAGAGCCTCCACTTGCCACAATCGGAGAAAGCTCACACAGCCATGAAGATCTAGTGCAGCCAAAAATAAATAAAGACAATTAAAAAGAAAAGGTTAAAAAACAAACAAAACAAAACTAGGGTAACTGGAATTTCCTCGCAGTCCAGTGATTAGGGCTCTGTGCTTCCACTTCAGGAAGCATGGATTCGATCCTAGGTTGGAGATCTAAGATCCTGCATGCTGCAGGACATAAATAAATAAATAAATAGTTAAAGTGAAAGTCACTCAGTCGTGTATGACTGTTTATGATCCCATGGACTATACAGTCCATGGAATTCTCCAGGCCAGAAAATTGGAGTGGGTAGTAGCTTTTCCCTTCTCAAAGGGATCTTCTCAACCTAGGGACTGAAACCAGGTCTCCCGCATTGCAGGTGGATTCTTCACCAGCTGAGCCAAAGGGAAGCCCAAACAAAATTTGGGGTAACTGAAAAGGGAGTTTTCTCCCCCACCCTTTAGGCTTCAAAATGGTGGTCCACAGACACGGACAGGGCTGTTCTAGGAAGAACCTTCTTCCCCAGGAGTCAGGTTCAGGGTCTCTCAGCCAGGATGCAGATGTTGGTGCGGGAGGGGTCTGTTGGTACAAAGACGAATGCGCCAGTGTGTGTAGCCCAGGTGTGGTTGTGGGGATCAGTGAGGGATCCTTGAGGTCCTTTTCTTTGAGCCCCTAAAGAATCATTAATGACCTGGGAGGAGACCTGCTCATAGGAGCTCTGAGCTCAGCGACTGGAGGAGACAGTGGCTTAGGCATCCCCAGGCCCTACTCCGCTAAATATGCCGATTTTTTCTAATAGCCAGGACAGTCATAGGGTGTAAAGGAGGCGAGAACCAAACAGCCCTTAGGGTATAGCATGTATTCCACACATGGTAGTCAGTCAGGTCTGGGCAGCACGAGCTCCCCCACTCGCCACGTTGCTCGTCCTTTTCCTGAATGGCGCGCTGCCCTCTCAAGCCCTGCGGGGGGAGCACGCGGCCTGGGGACTTCGGCCAACATCGAAGGTGGGGCTTGGAGATGGGGGTTTGGTTGGTGGAGGGGATGGGCCCCCTCCAGCACCCTGGACAGCGCCGGTCGGCTCCACCCTGTGGTTCCTCCTCTCGGCCGGGGTCCGTGGGTCCAGCCCGCCCTCCTCCCGTGGGTCGGCCTGGCGGTCCGCCGTGCTGGCCGTTGCGCGGCCAGCCGGTTGAGGGCGGGCAGCCTCGAGCAGATGGGCGGGGGACGCCCAGACAGTTTGCGGCAGCAACGGCCACGCGGCGCGGAGGCGGGCCCCGGGGCCGCTGGGGCCCGGGCGGGCAGGGAGAGACGGCGCCCAGGACCGCCCCGCCCCGCCCGTCACGTGAGCTCCGACTGTGCCGCGGGTGGGAGCCCGGAGGTGGAGCCAGTGAAATGAAAATGAGCTCTTGAGTGCTCCTGGGTTGCCTCGTCTTTTCTGGGCCTCAGTTTCCCTTTGCAAAACCGCGGACGAGGGTGTGGGGGCAGAAGGTCCATAAGTCGGTGAGGGCCGGAGGACTCTACGGAGCCGCAGGGGGCTTAAGTCCTGCCTGGCCAGTTTCCAGCCGTTGGAGCCGGAGCAAGTTAAGATCTCTTTCCGGGCCTCGGTCTCCCCTTCCAGCCCCGCAGGCCAACTGGTGGGGCGAGTCCCTCCCCGTAGAAGAAACCTGAGCTGAGTAGTGACTCCCTGACGCCGGGGACGTGGGGGTCCCGCCGCCTCTGGGTCCCCTGCCCAGGCCCAGGGCGGGGCTCAGAGGAGCCGCTGATCTCGAACGAGGGAAGAAGGGCGGCGTTGGACAAGGAAGGGCAAGGGCCTGGCCCCAACCTCTCCCCTCCAGCCCACACACACCCCCACAGGTGCTCTGGGAGGAAGGCGCCCCCAGGCCCGCGCCCCAGGCCCGCGACCCCGCCGCAGATGGGACGCCAAGGCCTGGAGCGGGATCCCGGGGGCTCCGCCGTCCCCCCTCCCGCCCCTACCCCGAGCAGGAACAAAGGCGGAGGTGGAACCCACAGGCGGCCTGATCCGCGGGGCGGGGCGGAGCGGGCCCGCTGTCTCCTTAAAGCCGGGCTGCGGGCGTGGCGCGCGCACCACTGGCTCCAGCTCGGGTCGTGCACCGGACCTCCCTGCGGGCCTCGGTTTCCTTTCGGTGTCCGCGCGCTCGCGCGCAGGTCTCCGCGGGCCGGCCCCACAGCGGCGCCGCTTTCCCGCCGAGCAAGGGGCTGCCTCGGAGGGCAGGGGACCCGGCGGAGCTGCGCAAGGTAGGAGCCAGGGGACTGGCGACTGGGGGCAGAGCGGCGGGGGCGGGAGCCTGGACGTAACTGCAGCCTACACGCCCGCCTGCAGAGCCTGAAGCCCCTGCTGGAGAAGCGGCGCCGCGCACGCATCAACGAGAGCCTGAGCCAGCTCAAGGGGCTCATTCTGCCGCTGCTGGGCAGGGAGGTAAGTGCTGGGGCCTCGGGACCCTGCCGGGCGCACTGGGGCTGGGGGTAGGGGGTCCCTGGGCGCGGGGCTAGGAGGCCGGGCGGGCAGAGATCCTTTTGCCCCAGGAGCCGATAAGGGGCCAACGATTGGCGCGCAAGCCTCAGGGAGGCCACCCACCGCCGGCCAGCGCTCCTGGGAGCGCGGTGCTCAAGGCAGCCTGCGGAAGGTCTGTCTTGTTTGTACGTTTCTCTGTCCCTTTCCTTCGTGGCCCGGCGCAGAGCTCCCGCTATTCTAAGCTGGAGAAAGCGGACATCCTGGAAATGACCGTGCGCTTCCTGCAGGAGTTGCCTGCGTCCTCCGGCCCGACGGCGGCGCCCAGTGAGTGACCCCACCCCGCCCCTGCCCGGCCCCGCGGCCAGCGCTCCAGCCCGCGCCTGACGCCGCTCTCCGTCCGCAGCACCCTCCGACAGCTACCGCGAGGGCTACCGAGCCTGCCTGGCGCGCCTGGCTCGCGTGCTACCCACCTGCCGCGTCCTGGAGCCTGCTGTGAGCGCTCGCCTGCTGGAACACCTGCGCCGGAGGGCGGCCAGCTCCACCTCCGACGGCGGGCGCTCTGGGGACCCTTGCGGCCCGCCAGCGCCCTCCCCGCCGCCTGCCCCCGCGCCCTCACCACCCGAACCTCCCCGGAACCCGA
>SJXQ01008116.1:193037-217751 GCA_006408695.1 Aepyceros melampus
TCCCCGGAACCCGGGTCTCTGGAGGCCCTGGTAGCCCCCACGGCCGTTCTACGGACCCTGCTGACTGCGTGGGATCAGGGGCCTTGGACAGATTCAGGAAGCTCTTGGAGGCGGCTCCCGTTCCCACCACGAGGGACCAGCCTGGTACTTACAACCGGGGCAGATCCGAATGTCTGTGATCTGTGCTGCAGACTGAAGTCCACCGGGACTCAGGAAATAAGGGGAAAGGCCCAGGTTCAGCCCCAGCTTGGGACGTCTGGGCTGGAAAAAGCCTCCTGCCTCAGCAGGTGGATGGGCTTGGGAGCTGGGCCAGTCATAGCTGCCCCCGAAGCCCACACACCTGCCCCAGTGCTGGCAGCAGCCCAGGGGCTGGGCCAGGAGCTCACCTGAGCCAGGTGTGGCCATCTGCTCTGACTGGTCACTTCTCTCCCAGCCCCGCATGAGTCTGCCTCCTCGCCAACTCATCCTGGGAACCTCTGGGCAGGCAGCAGCAGTGGCCTGAAGAGCTCTGCAGGTGGGGGAGCCTTGACCTCCACTCCTGGCTTCCTGCCTAAAGCTTCCAGTTAATTATAGGGACAGGATGCCGCCAGGGCTGTGTGCCTAGAGGTGGGGGCTTCCTTAGGTAGGCTCAGGAAGGATTTATTCCCTCAAGCACTAAGTTAGCACCTGTGTACCGCACACCAAGCCCGGTGGTCTTGGGGTGTGAAGAGGGATACTACAAGAGTGAGGATGCCCTATGGCATGGAGGAAGCTTGCTGCCTTGAAGGGCCGGGCCTGGGGCCCAGCACAGAGCCAGTGCTGATGCAGTTAGCCTGGGGCAGCAGAGACTCAGAGGATGACATGGCAGATTGAGGAACAGGAGTCCACTTTTCTCATTTTCTCTTTTGAACTGCTGTCTGCTACTCTCAGGACAGATAAGTGGAAGCAACTTGTTCTTAAGACTTTTCTGGCTTCCCCATGAAAGCCAGAGAGACTTTGAAGGTCCAGAGGGGAGGGGGTGCTGTGGAACCCAGCAGTGGGTGCCAGGTGATCACCTGTTTCTCCCCAACTTAGTCATGTTCCCAGCATCTCCTGGGGCTTCACAGAGCATTTATGGGGGATGGGGACTCCCCATCCCCAGTCCCCAGTCCAACAAGCCTGTGTGAGGGACTGGGGCACTGGGGGAAGAAGATAGAGCTGATGCGGGGGGTGTCATTAAACCGAGCTATTGCCACATAAATCCGTGATGACCTAGGCACTGACTCCAGTGGCAGGTTTTAGGGAGGCTGCGGGCATCATTGAAGAAGTCAATGTTAAGACAGGAGGGTGAACTCCTGGCAAGGTGGGCCATCCCTACCACCTGTCTGGGCCAGCTGGCTGGACTGCATGCTCCTGGAGGGCAGGGCTGGGGCCGAGTGTACCTCTTTGTCCTCAGGGAACTTGGCACGTGGCGGGTGCTCAATGAACATCGTGAGCTAATAAACAGGCGATGTGACTGGTCCATGCTCTATGGAACCCCGACAGCCTGGTTTTTGACTCCCACTCTCCAGATCCCTAACATCCCTTTGAAAAGCTGCTGCACCAGAGCCCATACTGCCCAGGACAAATGTGGGGAAAGGAGTGGAGAGGGGGGAGGGCAGTCCCTGGGAACACAAGCCTGCAGGCCTGAGTGCCTAGGAGCAAGTGGAGAGGGGCAGGTAATCCACAAGCCCACGTCCACTTTGTGAGTTCAAGTTTCCTCCTTGAGTCAAGGACTTCCATCCCTTGGGCACACCCTGGACAGGCTCCTTGACCCTTTAAATAAGAACTTTCAATAGGAGTTTAAACTCGGTAAGAACTGACCCACTAGAGGCCACTGCTTTCTTCTGAGCCCATCTGGACCCCCAACTCTGTGACTCTCATTGACCTGGCCCCAATCAAGCCATAAGACAGGCGGTCAGGGGGCGGGTGTGTTTAGGCCAGTGACTCACAGGATCAGGCATTCTGGGGTTCTGAGGCCAGTCAAACCCTGGCAAGGAGATGAGGCATGCCCAGGCGAGTGAGGTTCTGCGCCTGAGGCGAGAAGCTGGTTTCCCAGCAGGGACATGCAGGAGCTGCCTAAAAGTTCTCAGCTGGCCCTCCAAGCTGGGCTTGTGAAATAGGGACACCAACAGCTCTCCACAAGGCACCTGCTGGTGCCTCCCTCAGGCAACTCCCCAGGTATTCCCAGGGCCCTGTCTCAAAGGTGAGCCTGGGCAGAGCAGGCTCCTAAGTGTGGTAGGGAGGTGGCCTCACTCAGGACCATTGAATGACCCTTACAAGGCTCACAGGGTGCCCAGCAGACAGCTCTTGCAACATTCTCTCTGCTCTGGTCCTGTGACTGATTCTAGCTGCGTCTGGTTATCATGCTTGGTTGGAGAAAAGGCTCCCACGTCTCCAAAACCAGTGGGTGAATGGTCCAATGACCTAATGACGGCGGGAGCACTGAGCTGTGGAGGAGACTCAGGCTGGGGCCAGGTCGCACCCAGCCCGCTGACACCAGTTACTCTGGAGAAGCCAGGTATGGTTTCCATGAGTGAGAGAAAAGAGCAGGTTACCAAGGAGGACTCCTCTAATAAACATTTACAAATTGCTCTGCTCTGCCTGGGAAGCCCAGATTCCAAGGCTGAGTCTTCCACCGGTTTATCTGGAGTAAGATTGGAATGAACATAGCCTGTGGGGACCGTCTGGAAAAATCTGCGCCTTTGAAGAGTCCTCCCCAGAGTGCTTTGGGGCGACCACTCTGGAGACGGGGCAGCACAGAGAGGGCTGTCCCCGCCGTGTACGGACAGCTACCTCATACATCAATAAGCAGTCATATTTACTTTTTTATTTTTAATATTTATTTTTTTGGTTGTGCTTGGTCTTGTGGCATTTGGGATCTTCAATCTCCATTGTGGCATTCAGGATCTTTAGTTGTGGCATGGGAGATCTAGTTCCCTGACCAGGGATCAAACCCGAGACCCCTGCATTGGGAGCAAGGAGTCTAAACCACTGGACCACCAGGGAAATACTTGCTTTTTAAAAACACACCAGGTTGCTTTTGCTGGCCGAGTGAACTAACTCACCCAGTGGGGTTATTTCCCTTGGTTTTACTTCTTGTCTGGCCCCTTGCCAGTGTGGCAGTGTCTCTGGGGTGCAGGTACCTATGTGAGTGTGTGTCCTTGAGCAGCCAGGTAGCCGCCCTGCAGAGAGCTGCCTGGGCATGCGAGGAAGGGGAGAAGGCAGCCACCCACCGAGGGTTCTCGGTGAGCACTGGTTTCACTTTGGGTTTTGAGAGGCCCTGGCAAAGCCCCAGGCTCTTAAAGCAGCTATAATAAAACTCTGAATGGTTTCAGGAGCGTGAGAAAGGCACTAGAGGGCACACCCTAGAAGCACATGTGGTGTCTTGTTACAAAAGGCCCATTGGAGGGCAGTAGGGAGCAAGAGCTGGTATCTGGTCACAGGATGACGCTTTGTGAGCCCAGGGTACCCTGGTCTGGGGCTAAGGAAGGAGAGTTTCAGCTGATTATGTGCCCACTGCTGCTTCTGTTTGGAGGGCAGACAGGAGAGCCCTATGTCTTGTGCTCAGTACATTAAAAATGTCTGGGAAGGACTTCCCTAATGGTCCAGTGGTTAAGACTCCATGCTTCCAGTGCAGGGGCTTGGGTTCAATCCCTGGTAGGGGAACTAGATCCCACATGACTCAAGGAAGACCTGGAGCAGCATCCCCCCGACACAAAAAAATCCCCAAACAAAAACCAAACCAAAATCCTTGGGGAACACAGGACAAAGTGCTTAAAGAAAACCATTTTGGACTCCAGGAATCAGAGACAAATCCAGGTTTTATGGGGACTATATTTTGAGGCCCTCTGTAAGAAAACATGTAAAATTATGAGTATAGATTTAGGATGGAAATGAATATTCAGAATGAAAAATCAGTTGCATCAAGCTAGCACTGCTTGCAGACTCCTGTCCTGTCCCTTTATGTTTCTCTTTAAGCAATTTATCAACCTGCTTCCATAGGAATGCTTCCTGGTGACACCCCTCTACCCCACCCCCACCCCTCCCCTCTGCTCCTAAAACATTATGCTACCTGTCCTTGCTTGTGGGCAGACCCAAGCTTAAGCCTCATCAGCCGCATGGTAATTCCATTTCTGCCCAGAATGTATCCTGAGTCTCCTGCAATGACAGTAATAAGATAAATACCTTCTCTTTGCTTCCTCCATTTGTTTTAGGCTATAAATTACAAGGTATAAAGTGGAAGTGTTAGTCACTCAGTAGCGTCCAACTCTTTGAACCCCATTGACTGCCAGGCTCCTCTGTCCATGGAATTCTCCAGGCAAGAATACTGGAGTGGGTAGCCAGTCCCTTCTCCAGGGGAACTTCCCAACCCAGAGACTGAACCCAGGTTTCCTGCGTTGCCAGTGGATTTTTTACAAAGTATAGATTCACACAAACATTTACATCATTCAATTTCCCCCCACTTTGCACCATCTGGGAAGCTGGTGAAATGCAGATTCCTGGGTCCCACTTCCAGGGTTCTGACTTTCTGTGTTTGAGTCAATAGATTCACACCTTTCACTTGACACAGGGTTTATTTGACTGAGTGGGAATTCCCTGGCGGTCCACTGGTTAGAATTCAGCACTTTCAGTGCTGGGGCCCGGGATTCCAGCCCTGGTCAGGGACCTAAAATCGTAAACAGTACAGGAACCATCTAGATATTTATAAGGAAAGTGTGCATGCATAAAAATGGACAAATTATAGTTGCACAACCTGATTCATTATGATAGAATAGATATGAAAAGTGAAGAAGTGAAAGTGTTGGTCACTCAGTCATGTCCTACTCTTTGTGACCCCATGGACTGTAGCCCACCAGGCTCCTCTGTCCATGGGATTTCACAGGCAAGAATACTGGAGTGGGTAGCCATTCACTTCTCCAAAGGATCCTCCCAACCCAGGAACTGAACCCAGGTCTCAATCTGAGCCACCGGAGATGCCCATACTCATAGAAAACACTCCCTAGATCAAGACACACAACATCAGCAGCCCTCCAAAAGTCTCCTACCTGCTTAAGCAAAGAGGCCACACCCTAGTACCAGGGATGCTGGGGGCCGGTCTGGGGGTAATGGGAAGTTAGCCCATTCAGTGGGCACAGAGTTCTCCTTCTGCAAGATAAGAAGAATTCTGGAGATGGACAGTGGTGATGGTTGCCCAATAGTGTAAATGGACTTAATACCACTGAACTGCGCACAGAAAAATGGTTGAGATAGTAAATCTTATGTGGATTTTACCACCAAGCAATACATCGAAAGATACATATCTGAGACATCCTCAGTGGTCCAGTAGTTAAGGCTCTGCCTTCCAATGCAGGAGTTGCAAATTTGATCCCTAGTTGGGGAACGAAGGTCCCATATGCTGTGGGGTCCAGCCAATTTTTTTTTTTTTTTTAAGATACCACATTTGGATTGGGGCAGCTACTCAACTGAGTCCTTCACATTTGGAATTGGGGCAGCTACTCAACTGAGTCCTTCAGGTTCCATCTGGTTTTCATAGTGAAACCAGTCTGGTCAATTAAATGAAGCTGTGACGCACCTCTTAGGTTTTTAAGTGTGGCAATAATTCTTGTCATTCTGGGAATCTAGGTTGTTTTGATTTACTATCTTGGTTGTGGGCTGTTTGGAAGTTTGCACTTTTTTTTCGAACTGTGTTAGTAATCCAGTGACAACTTTAGCAACTTATGAATATATGTACTGTTAATTTGATATATGCTATTAATAATTATCCATCCATTCCAAAATGAGCACGCTTTAAAAAAATGATACCTAATGATAGATGTATGTGATAGTGCTTTACTTCTAAACAAAGAATGACATAGAAAGGATTAAATTAATAGACATCTATTTTCCCACTATGCTTTCATTAATTTTTATCATATGTGTTTTCTCTACCTTTGTTTTCCCTTTGATTCCAGCTAAAAGCATATTCTAAGGGATTTGATTTAGGTCATATCTGAATGGCCTAGTGGTTTTTCCTACTTTCTTCAGTTTAAGTCTGAATTTTGCAATATGGAGGTCATGATCTGAGTCACAGTCAGCTCCTGATCTTGTTTTTGCTAACTGTATAGAGTTTCTCCATCTTTGGCTACAAATAATATAATCAATCCGATTTTGGTATTGACCATCTGGTGATGTCCATGTGTAGAGTCATCTCTTGTGTTATTGGAAGAGGGTGTGTGCTATGACCAGTGCATTCTCTTGGTAAAACTATTAGCCTTTGCCCTGCTTAATTCTGTACTCCAAAGCCAAACTTGTCTGTTACTCCAGGTATCTCTTGACTTCTACTTTTGCATTCCAGTCCGCTTTGATGAAAAGGACATCTTTTTCAGGGTGTTAGTTCTAGAAGATCTAGTAGGTCTTCAGATCTATAGGCTTCCCTGGTGGCTCAGAGGTTAAAGCCTCTGCTTGCAATGCAGGAGACCCAGGTTCGATTCCTGGGTCAGGAAGATCCCCTGGAGAAGGAAATGGCAACCCACTCCAGTACCCTTGCCTGGAAAATCCCATGGATGGAGAAGCCTGGTAGGCTACAGCCCATGGGGTCACAAAGAGTTGGACATGACTGAGTGACTTCACTTCAGTAGGTCTTCATAGAACCATTCAATTTCAGCTTTTTCGGCATTAGTGATTGGGGCATAGACTTGGCTTACTGTGATATTGAATGCTTTGCCTTGGAAATGAGCAGAGACTATTTTGTCATTTTTGAGATTGCACCCAAGTACTGCATTTTGGACTCTTTTCTTGATGATGAGGGCTACCTCATTTCTTCTAAGGGATTCTTGCCCATAGTAGTAGATATAATGGTATGGTCATCTGAATTAAATTCACCCATTTCTGTCCATTTTAATTCACTGATTCCTAAAATGTTGATGTTCACTCTTGCCATCTCCTGTTTGACCACTTCAGATTTACCTTCATTCATAGACCTGACATTCCAGGTTCCTATGCAATATTGCTGTTTACATCATCAGACTTTACTTCCATCACCAGTCACATCTACAACTGGGCATTGTTTTGCTTTGGCTCAGCCTCTTCATTCTTTCTGGAGCCTTTTCTCCACTCTTCTCCAGTAGCATATTGGGCACCAACTGACCCGGGGAGTTCATCTTTCAGTGTCATATCTTTTTGCCTTTTCATACTTTTCATGGCGTTCTCAAGGCAAAAATACTGAAGTGGTTTGCCATTCCCTTCACCAGTGGACCACGTTTTGTCAGAACTCTCCACCATGACCCATCCATCTTGGGTGACCCTACACGACATGGTTTATGGTTTCATAGAGTTAGGCAAATCTGTGATTCAAGTGATCATCTGGTTAGTTTTCTGTGGTTTTCATCCTGTCTACCCTCTGATAGATAAGGATAAGGGGCTTATGGAAGCTACCTGATGGGAGAGACTGGCTGTGAGGGAATCTGGGTTTTGCTCTGATAGGGGTTCGTGACATTGTATAGGAGGCAGTGATAAAAAACCATCCCCAAGAAGAAGAAATGCAAAAAGGCAAAATGGTTGTCTAAAAAGGCCTTACAAATAGCTGAGAAAAGAAGAGAAGCAAAAGACAATGGAGAAAAGGAAAAATATATTCATCTGGATGCAGAATTACAAAGAATAGCAAGGAGAGATAAGAAAGCCCTACTCAATGATCAATGCAAAGAAATAGAGGAAAACAATAGAATGGGAAAGACTAGAGATCTTTTCAAGAAAAGTAGAGATAACAAGGGAACATTTCGTGCAAAGATAGGTACAATAAAAAGACAGAAATGGTATGGACCTAACAGAAGCAGAAGATATTAAGAAGAGGTGGCAAGAATACACAGGAAAACTATACAAAAAAGATCTTAATGACCCAGATAACCACAATGGGGTGATCAGTCACTTAAAGCCAGACATCCTGGAGTGTGAAGACAAGTGGGCCTTAGGAAGCATCACAATGAACAAAGCTATGGAGGTGATGGAATTCCAGCTGAGCTATTTCAAAATCTAAAAGATGATGCTGTTAAAGTGCTGCACTCAATATGCCAGCAAATTTGAAAAATTCAGCAGTGGTCACAGAACTGGAAAGACTCAGTTTTTCATTCCAGTATGAAAGAAAGGCAAAGCCAAAGAATATTCAAACTACTGCACAACTGCACTCATCTCACATGCTAGCAAAGTAATGCTCAAAATTCTCCAAGCCAGGCTTCAACAGTATGTGAACCGAGAACTCCCAGATGTTCAAGCTGGATTTAGAAAAGGCAAAGGAACCAGAGATCAAATTGCCAATAGCTGTTGGATCATCAAAAAAGCAACAGAATTCCAGAAAACCACCTACTTTTGCTTCATTGACTACGCTAAACCTTTGAGTGTGTGGATCACAACAAAATGTGGAAAATTCTTCAAGAGATGGGAATACCAGACCACCTGACCTGCTGCTGCTGCTGCTGCTAAGTCACTTCAGTCGTGTCCGACTCTGTGTGACCCCATAGAAGGCAACCCACTAGCGTCCCCCGTCCCTCCTGAGAAATCTGTATGCAGGTCAAGAAGCAACAGTTAGAACTGGACATGGAACAATGGACTGGTTCCAAATTAAGAAAGGAGTACCTCGAGGCTGTATATCGTCACCTTGCTTATTTAACTTGTATGCTGAGTACATCATGCAAAATGCTGGACTGGTGGAAGCACAAGCTGGAATAAAAAAGCTGGGAGAAATATCAATAACCTCAGATATGCAGATGACATCACTCTTATGGTAGAAAGGAAGAGGAACTAAAGAGCCTCTTGATGAAAGTGAAAGAGGAGTGTGAAAAAGCTGGCTTAAAGCTCAACATTCAAAAGATGAAGATCATGGCATCTGGTCCCATCACTTCATTGGAAATAGATGGGGAAACAATGGAAACAGTGAGAGACTTTATTTTCTTGGGCTCCAAAATCACTGCAGATAGTGACTGTAGCCATGAAATTAAAAGATGTTTGCTCCTTGGAAGAAAAATTATGACCAACCTAGACAGCATATTAAAAGGCAGAGACATTACTTTACCAACAAAGGTCTATCTAATCAAAGCTAAGATTTTTCCAGTAGTCATGTATGGATGTGAGAGTTGAACCATAAAGAAAGTTGAGCACTGAAGAATTGATGCTTTTGAACTGTGTTGTTGGAGAAGGCTCTTGAGAGTCCCTTGGACTGTAAGGCGATCCAACCAGTCAATCTTAAAGGGACTCAGTCCTGAATATTCATTTGGAGGACTGATGCTGAAGCTGAAGCTCCAGTACTTTGGCCACCTGATGCAAACAGCCGACTCACTGGAAAAGACCCTGATGCTGGGAAAGATTGAAGGCAGGAGGAGAAGGGGATGTGATGTGATGTGATGGTTGGATGGCTCACTAACTCGATGGAACTGAGTTTGAGCAAGCTTTGAGAGTTGGTGATGGACAGGAAAGCCTGGCGTGGTGCAGTACATGGGGTTGCAAAGTGCTGGACACGACTAAGTGACTGAACAGAACTGAAAAGCATATCCTACTGAGGTTTTTTTTTTTTTTTCTCTTTTTCTACTCAGTTCTTTATTTTCCCAACCTTGTTTTTTTATTATTAATTTTTGTCTGTGGTGGGTCTCTGTTGCTGTCTGGGCTTTACCTAATTGCAGAAAGCAGGGGCTACTCTTCATTTTGGTTCATTGGCTTCTCACTGCCGATGGTTTCTCTTGTTGCAGAGCTCGGGCTCTAGAGTGCAGGCTCAGTATGTGTCACATAGACTTAGTTGCTCTGCAGCTTGTGGGATATTCCTGAGCCAGAAACAGAACCCTTGTCCCCTGCTTTGGTAGGTGGGTTCTTAACCACTGGACCACCAGGGAAATCCTCAAGCTCATTAACATGACTTTTCTATGTCTAATCCAGATATAGAAAGCTGTAGGATCCTATAATATGGATGGAACAATGAGAATAAAACTAACATAGATGGTTCACCCGTCTATATTCTTATAATTCACATGATGTAATACTGTTTCCCTATAGGTCAGGTTGTTGTTGTTTTTCAGTTGCTAAGTCGTGTCTGACTCTTTGCGATTCCATGGACTGCAACACGCCAGGCTCCTGTGTCCTTTACTGTCTCCCAGACTTTGCTCAGGTCCACATCCACTGAGTCGGTGATGGTACCTAACCTAACCGTCTCATCCTCTGTCATCCCCTTCTCCTTTTGTCTTTAATCTTTCCCAGCATCAGGGTCTTTTCCAATGAGTCAGCTCTTCGCATCAGGTGGCCAAAGTGTTAGAGCTTCAGCTTCAGCATCAGTCGTTCCAGTGAATATTTAGGATTGATTTCCTTTAGCATTGACAGGGACTCTCAAGAATCTTCTCCAGCCCCACAGCTTGAAAGCATCAATTCTTTAGTGCTCAGCATAAGTCATAGCAATTATCTAAACTCCAGGAAATTGCTGATTTAGAGGTTTACACTTCATCTACCCTACTGGGTAGGATAGGTCTCGGAATTCATGTGGAGGCTGTGCTAGATATCAAGTCTCTATATTCCAGTCTTACTTTTGGGGACCAGAGAAATGACCACAATGTCCACACACTCAGTGGATCCATTGTGAGCCATACAGGACCAGGAGTCCATATGTTACATGGCCTTCACCATGTCCCCACTGTCTGGGGAACATGTGACAACATTTGAGAGCTCCAAGGATCAGTGTGAACTCAGACTTTGTGTCCAATTGTCCTGAAAATGTTTGCACACTCACCCCTGGGGTATAGTTATCTAAATAAGTGTCATACACTCCTATGAGGAAGGTTGGGGGAATCATTACTCTATATGTAGGCCTGCTTTCAGTCACAAGATCCTGGAAACTCAGGCTTCCTTCAACCAGTGGATTCTAGGTTCAAGAGTTGTCTCAGGGATGGAAGACCCACAAGGAATCATTACTTGAAAAAATTTTTTATTGAAGTATAGTTGATGTACAATGTTGTGTCAGTTTCTGCTGTACAGCAGCGTGATTCAGTTGTACACACACACATATATATGTTCTTTTTCATATTCTTATCCATTATGATTTATTATAAGATATTGAATATAGTTCCTTGTGCTTTATAGTAGGTCCTAGTTGTCTATCCATTCTATATATACTAGTGTGCATCTGCTATTCCCAAATTCCCAATCCATCCCTCTCCCACGCCCTCCTCCTTGGCAACCCACAGTCTCTTCTCTATGTCTGTGAGTCTGTTTCTGTTTCATAGATAAGCTCTTTTCTGCCATATTTTAATGAAATCATCACTTTTCCCCTTAATATATATTTGATTGAAGTAGAGTTGACTTATAATGTTTCAGGTCAGGATCAAATAGTATAATAGTGGGTTGAATAGTAGCCCCTCTAAAAATTCACATCTACCTAGAAACTCAGAGTATGACCTTATTTGGAAATAGGGTTTTTGCTATGTAATTAAGTGAAGATGAGGTCACATTGGATTGCTGTTGTTGCTGTTCAGTTGCTAAGTCATGTCCAACTCTTTTTGACCCCATGGACTGCAGAGCACCAGGCCTCCCTGTCCCTCATCAACTCCCAGAGTTTGCCCAAGTTCATATTCACTGAATCAGTTATGCTATCCAACAATCTGATGTGTACCATACTGGATTAGGTGCAGTCTAAATTCAGTGACTGATGTCCTTATAAGAGGAGAGGAACATAGGGATGCAGAGAGAAGATAGCCATGTGAAGATGGAGGCAGGGATAGGAGGGATGTGGCCACAAGCCAAGGAACATCTAGGGTCAAGGTCAACAGAAGCTGGAAAAAGCAAGAAAGGATTCCTCCCTAGAGCCTTCAGAGGGCACACCCCTGCTGACACCTTGATTTAGCGCTTCTGGCCTCAGAATTGTGAGATAAGTGTTTCTATCGTTTTAAGCCATCTAGTTTGTGGTACTTTGTTATGGCAGCCCCAGGCGACAATATACTTGATATGCCTTTCCAGTTGTGTGTGTGTGCTCAGTTGCAAACTACTCTTTGTGACCTCATGGACTGTAGCCCACCAGGCTCTTCTGTCCATGGAATCCTCCAGGCAAGAATACTGGAGTGGTTTGCCATGCCCTTCTCCAGGAGATCTTCCCGATCCGGGGATCAAATCCAGGTCTCCTGCACTGCAGGCAAATTCTTTACCATCTGAGCCACCAGGGAAGCCTCTAAGAAATACACACTACTATATATAAAATAAACAACAAGGACATATTATATAGCATAGAGAACTGTTTTAATATCTTGTAATAACCTATAATGGAAAATAATCTGAACATATGTGTGTGTGTGTATGCGCTTAGTCACTCATTCATGCCTGACTGTAGCCCACTAGGCTTCTCTGTCCATGGGATTTTTCAGGAAAGAATACTCAAGTGGGTTGCCATTTCCTTCTTCAGGGAAATATTCCCAACCCAGGGATCAAACCCGCATCTCTTGAGTCTCCTGCTTGGAGGCAGACCCTTTACCTGCTGAGCCATCAGGGAAACCCATGTGTATGTGTATGTGTATATGTATATATGACTGAATCACTTTTCTATACATCTAAAACTAACACAACATTGGTAATCAGCTATACTTCAATAAAACAAAAAATAAATGAGAGAATTATCATATTATAAAGTGATATATTCATACAGTGGAATATTAGCCATATATTTAAAAGTACATACAATATGGATTCCATTTGAAAGTCCAAAACTCAGTTGTTTTTGAATTTTTTGTCCCCATGGGCCATACAGTCCATTGAATTCTCCAGGCCAGAATACTGGAGCAGGTAGCCTTTCGCTTCTCCAGCAGATCTTCCTGATCCAGGAATCGAACTGGGGTCTCCTGCATTGCAAGTGGCTCCTTTTCCAGATGAGCTGCCAGGGAATCCCCAAAGATCTACCAGAGATTCCATTTACACAGAGTTAACAAACAGGTAACACTAGTCTATGATGCTGGAAGTCGAATGGTGGAACTTTAATAAGGAGGCAAAGACTGGAAAGGTGTGAAGCTGTTCTGGCAATGTTTTGTTTAATAACTTGGGAGTGTGGAAATTAATGGGAAACGTCATGAAGATGGAGTCAGGAGGCCAGAAGGGGAAACTCTTAGGCAGTACCACTCACCATCAACTGCAGGAAGAACTGCCATTTACGGACCCCAGTGGAAGAATTATCAAAAAGAGACATCAATCACAGATCCCAACAGAAAAAGATGAATATTGCATCTCTGACAAGAAATCAACTAACTGAGAAACTGCCAGTGAGACACTCTGAACTGTCACTTTTCTCCAACATACTTTGACTCAGAACAAGCCCTTCCACCTTCCTCCTTTTTCCTCTGTAACATAACACTCCTCTCCTCTGTCTATTGGTCTTTTGTTATAAAGCTATGGCTTTTGTTATTAAAAAAAAAAAAACAAACTGTGGCTTTTGTTATAACTTGCCTGTCCTGAATCGCAAATCTCTGCTATTCCTGAATAGACCCTTTTTGCTGCTAAAAAATAACTTTTAAGGTCAGCAGGAGCCAGTTATATGTGTTTGTTCACTTTATGAAAATTTGTCAAAAGTACACCTAAAACGTGCACATTTATGAACGCAAGTCATACTTTGATAAAAATTTAAAATACTAGACTAGGGAATTCCCTGGTGGTCCAGTGGTCAGGACTCACCTTTTCACTGCCGAGGGACTGGGTTCAATCCCAGTTTGGGGAACTAAGATTCCTCCCATAAGGAATAAACCATAAACCACCACCAAAAACACAAGACTAACACGTGTCGTTTTCTTGTGTGTTTTTCTCCAGTTATCTTCAGCGGCGGTGCTGTAGGCACAGAATAGGTGCTAAATTGGATTTAACCAGGGCTGCGGTTTTATCAAGCAAGTCCAAAGAAGCCAGAGAGGGACAAAGGGGCTGAGGGTGGATTCACAGGAAGGCTAGAATGACTGGCGTTGCAAGAGGAGCAGGTGAGAATGTAAGCAAAATTGGGGACTGGCTGTTTGCCACTCAAGTGCCAATAAAGAAGCCAGATTGGTGGAAAGAAAAGTTTGCTTTATTTTGGATGCCTGCAAACTGTGTGTTGGGGGAAGGTTCTCCAGTTCAAAGGTTGCCTCCCCTTCCACTGACAATCAGTGTGTAAGAGCTTTTATAGGCTAGAGGGGGCTACATGCAGAAACAGCACAGTTAGCTCTGATAGTCATTTTTTCAATAGTTATCTTGAAATTGGTCACCAGTGGTCAGTGTCATCTTGATTGTTTCAAGCACAGTTTACCTTGAGTTCCAAATGGGGTCAATTTGTCCCCATTTCTTTGAGACCAATTCTCGGAATTGCGGCAGTTTCTGTCATCGCTACACTCTGGTCATCCTGTAGTTAACATCTTCCACCTGGTGGGGCTTTCAGTCTCTACAAGACAGCTCACAGGATATGGCTCAGAATATTATCTAGGGCCCTTGAGAAGGAACTAAAGGCCTTTGATTATGTTTAATGACTATTTTATTTAGTCCTGTTGGATATTTCAGAGAAGGCAATGGCACCCCACTCCAGTACTCTTGCCTGGAAAATCCCACGGACGGAGAAGCCTGGAAGGCTGCAGTCCATGGAGTCGCTGAGGGTCGGACACGACTGAGCGACTTCACTTTCACTTTTCACTTTCATGCATTGGAGAAGGAAATGGCAACCCACTCCAGTGTTCTTGCTTGGAGAATCCCAGGGACGGGGGAGCCTGGTGGGCTGCCGTCTCTGGGGTAGCACAGAGGCGGACACCACTGAAGCGACTTTGCAGCAGCAGCAGCATTGGACTATTTTCCTTCCTTTCTGCATTTTGTCACTTCTCTGATTACACCTACCCTTTGGCTAAAGTTTGTCTACAAACAAAAGTCAGACAGAGGACACAGCGGGAGCAAGGACCTTAGGGTCCCACCCTGTGTCAAGAAGGGAAGAGAGAAGGTGTGGGAGTTGAGGCCAGGGCGGAGGTGGTTGGGCTGGAGGAGTGAAGGTCTGGAGGAGCTGAGGCTTACTGGAGCTGGGAGTGGAGAGCTTAAAAGGAAGATGGTGGTGGAGTCAGACAGAATGATGTCTGAGACTGAGATTTCAGAGGAGTTGTCCCCACTGGTAAAGCTAAGGTCAGGGTGAGATCTTGAGAATGCAGAGCTGAGGCAATGTGGAGAGAAGTCAGGCAGTGGGGGAAGGTTCTCGCCATGGATTAGCAATCAACCTGCGCTACATGGGGAGTGGGCTTAGAGAGAGTGATGGAATTCCTGGAGGAATGAGAGGCTATGACAGCTTTGTGATCAGAAGGCTGCAACAAGGCAAGGTAAGGGAGTGCATATTCTGAAGACATTAAAGTTCAAAGAAAATGGTCTGGAAGCACTCATGAGGAAGGACACGACATTTGAGAAATTCTGAATTAGAAACGTCAAGAATCCTCCTGTTCACACAAGGGAATACTATATAGCAGCAAACATGAGCAGCCTGCTGCTTCGGGAAACACTGATGCTGTAGCAAGTGATCGCCTGCCCAGAGAAGGGGTGCCTTGCCTGGGGAAGAGCAGGATGAGACTTCCGGAGGGCTGGTGATGCTGTCTATCTTGATCTGGGGAGTGGCTTCCATAAGTGTATGTATTTTATTACAATGAATCAAGCTGTGCAATTAAAATTTATGCATTTGTCTGCTTGTACGCATTGCTTATAAATATCCAGATGGTACTGTGCAGTGTCAGGTATGATGGTAAAAAGCCTGGCACACAGCCAGGTACATACGAGATGCTCAGTATTTGCTGGGTGCATGAGAATAATGATAGTTAGTTATAATGTCAACCACCATGGACTGAGCTCTTCCTGTGGACTAGGCACTTCCCTTAATGATTTATTGCTTTATTTTCTAATATTTATTTATTTGCTTTTGGCAATGTTAGGTCTTGGTTTGTGTCATATGAGATCTTCCTCGTGGCACGTGTGCTTCTCTCTAGTGCAGGGGCCCCTGAGCGCTTGGGCTCACTAGTCACAGCATGTGGGCTTGGTTGCTCTGCAGTTTGTGAGATCTTATTTCCCTGACCAGGTATTGAACTTGTGTACCCTGCATTGCAAGACAGATCACCACCAGTAGAGAAGTCCAGTAGTAAAGTCCTGACTCTGTCAATGATTTACATGTAACTCACTTAATCCTCATAAAAACTCTATTAGGCTATCTATATCTACAGCCATATCTATTTCATCTCTATGTATATAATATTATCCTCATTTTGTGGATGAGGAAACTCAAGCACAGAGGGGTCAAGTAACTTGCCCAAGGCCACACAGCAAGGAGAGTCCTTTGGACTGCAAGTAGATCAAACCAGTCAATCCTAAAGGAAATCAACCCTGAATATTCATTGGAAGGACTGATGCTGAAGCTGCAGCTCCAATACTTCACCTGATGCAGAGCCGACTCATTGGAAAAGTCCCTGATGCTGGGAAAGATGAAAGGCAAAAGAAGAAGGGGGCGGCAGAGAATGAGATTGTTGGTTGGCATCACTGACTCAATGGATATGAATCTGAAGAAACTCCAGAAGACAGCGAGGACAAGGGAGCCTGGTGTACTGCAGTCCAGGGGGTCACAGAGTCAGATGCAACTTAGGACTGAACAACAACAACAGAGCAAGGAGGTGTCAGGAGGTGAGTTCATGCCCTGGGGCCTCAGATCCCTTCATCTTAATCTCCCTGCAAAACAAGGCAGCCATCCCACTATCAGTTATGACACCCCCAAGGGCATCCCCTAACATCGAATCCTTCTGTGTTTACTGTACTGCTAAGGAAAAGAGCAGCCCAGGTCCCTGAGTGACCTGGACACTTTGAAGTGGAGCTTCCCCCAGATCAGGCAGCAGCTTGGTTAGAAATCGGTCTTTCCCTGGGGATCCTGCAGAGAACAGGGTCATTTTAGACACACGCCCCCGGTTTTGGCATCTGCCCAGTGGGGCTGGCTGACGCACAGCATCACCCCTCTTCACAATGCCACATTGACAGGAAACTCAATGTAAGCATCTCTTGAAAATAAGGGCCCTTCGGCTCTTCAAACAGCAATTGATTTTTTTTTTTTTTGCTGTGTCAGGTCTTTTGGTGCTGCACACAGGATCTTCACTGAGTCATGTGGGATCTTTCCTTGCGGGGCATGGACTCTCTAGTTGTGGCATGTGGGCTCCGGAACAAGTAGGCCTAATTGCTCAATGGCATGTGGGATCTTAGTTTCCAGACCAGGGATTGAACCTGCATCCCATACTTAACACTGGACCACCCGGGAAGTCTCAATCAGCAATTACTTGATGAATGAAACAAACATTTTTCTCCAGGTTCCTTCAGAAACAAGTATGGATACTCTAGTATTTTTTTTTTTCTTTTTTGCTATCATATGTGTGAGACTAGCAGAGTGACTCTGACTTTGGGTGGCTTTTGTTGTAATCGTGGGATTCTCCATAAAAATTTGAACATGGGAAAGTTTATTCTGAATTTTAGCAAGCACTCTAGCTGTGGGCTGAAGCCTGACAGTGTAAGGATGAAGCATGTGGGAACTCAGTCAGCCCCCAGGTGCTGCTACAGAGCTCCTACTCAGAGACCAGGCGCCTGGCTGGCCTGCCAGGCCAAAGGCGTCTGAAGGTCTCTCTCTAACCTATTAACGTGCAGGCACCAGGGCACGGCTATAATGCTAGATTTAAAGCTTGACCTACTTAAGGTCCAAGAGATGATTTCTAAATGCTTCATTTGGAAAATGAATCTACATCTATCCTTAACTCATGGTGTTTTTTTAATTTAAACTTTTTTTTTTCCTCTGTGTTTTTCTTTTCCATGTAATGACTTGTCTTCTTGGCTTGACTTCTCAGATGAGGGGTCCTGCTTTCAAATGCTTCCTTTATTAGTTTTGGGATTCAATGGTAGCTCAGTTGGTAAAGAATCCGCCTGCAATGCAGGCGATCTCGGTTTGATTCCTGGGTAGGGAAGATGCGCTGGAAAAGGGATAGCCTACCCTTTCCAATATTCTTGGGCTTCCCTGGTGGCTCAGCTGGTAAAGAATGTGCCTGCAATTTGGGAGTCCTGGGTCCAATCCCTTGGTTGGGAAGGTCCCCTGGAGAAGGGAATGGGCTACCCACTCCAGTATTCTGGCCTGGAGAATTCCATGGACTGTAAAGTCCACAGGGGTCACAAAAAGTCGGACATGACTGAGCGACTTTCACTTTCTTATTCATTTTAGGTTTCTTTGGAAGGTTCACTCTGGGGTCAGAGTTCCAGGGCTTCTTGCTCGACTTTAAAGGTGTTAGGAATGTGGTGCACATGAGGTCGTGGGGTCTGCTCTCTAGACAGCCTCTGCAGTTCCCTTTGAGAGTCAGTCCTCCCTTTGTGAACCAGGGCTGTAGGGGTGTTGGTATAGGGGGTTGCACTTCTCTGTTTACATGTTTCCTCCTGGCAACAGGAGGGTTGTGTCCACTCACTTCAGCAGACAAGAAGCACAGTCACGAAGCGTCCAGCATCTCTTAAGAAACACAAGTCTTTCTTTTTTTTTTGACTGTGCCAGGCGGCATGTGGGATATTAACTCCCCAATCAGGACCTGAACCCTGGACTCCCTGCAGTGGAGTGCAGAGTCTTAACCACTGGACTACCAGAGAAGTCCCCAAGAAACCCAAATTTTTAGTAAAACAGCTCAATACTACCAACATTAAAAGAAACAGGGAAAGGACTTCCCTAGTGGTCCAGTGGTTAGGGCTCTCTGTGCTTCCACTGCAGGGGGCCTGAGTTTGATCCCTGGTCTGGGAACTCACATCCCACAGGATGCGAGGCACAGCCAAATAAATAAATATAAAAGGAATAGACAAGCTGTGGGGGGGGATTAGGGGGGCAGGCCCCCCTCTCCCAGCAGCATCCTCTGCCCAGTGCCCAGGAGGACAAGCAGTGCCTGGAGAATCCTGCAGTGTCCTTCTCTAGTATGAAGCCCAGCTTGAATGAGGGGGACCCAAGTGAGAGGGCTCTGTCCTAAGGCTGGGATCTGAATCTGTCTGGTCAAACGACCCTGGGCCCAGGAACTCAGGACAGCCTGGTTTCTGGGCTAGTTCACACCACTTGTGTGCTGCCCTTCTCTGTGCTAGGTGCTCTTCCAAGTGCTTTTTAAAAAAAAATTAATTTTCGGTTGCACTGGGTCTTTGTTGCTTTGTCTAGCTGTTGCAGTGCTTGGCCTCCTCTTGTTGTGGACCACAGCTTCTAGATGCGTGGGCTTTGGTAGTTGTAGCCCACAGGCTTAGTTGCCCTACAGCATATGGAATCTTTCCGGACCAGGGGCTGAACCTATGTCCCCTGCATTGGTAGGTGGATTCTTAACCACTGGACCACCAGGGAAGTCCCTAGTCAATTTAAAAAATAATATTTAGGTTTCTTTGTTGTTATTCAGTCACTAAGTCATGTCTGACTCTTTGCAACCCCATTGACTGCAGCATGCCAGGTTTCCCTGACCATCACCAACCCTCGGAGCTTGCTCAAACTCATGTCCATTGAGTTAGTGATGCCATCCAACCATCTCATTCTCTGTAATTCCCTTCTCTGCCTGCCTTCGATCTTTCCCAGCATCAGGGTCTTTTCCAATGAGTCAGTTCTTTGCTTCACGGGCCAAAGTATTGGAGTTTCAGTTTCAGCATCAGTCCTTCCAATGAATATTCAGGACTGATTTCCAGAATGAGCGGGAAATAAAGTTCATTAGAGTGGGAGACGCTGTTAGAACAGCGGGCCAGCTCAAGGGAGAACTGACATTGAACAGGGGTCCTTAGTCCACTTTTATACCCAGGGTACAAGGAATGGGATAGGGGTCTTGCAGGTCATTTGCTGATTGGATGAGGCATGTATACTGGGTGGGGGAAGAGTAGGGCAAATACCTTCTCCCTGTGGAGTAGGGGGAGACAGATTATATACTGTTCCACTAATAGTTGCAACATGGGGGAGGGAAGGACAGCAAGGGTCTGGCTTTTCTGTTCCTGCATTCCAACACCCTCCTTGGTTTTCTCTGCTCTTTTGTCCTTGGCTCACCACACTAACCAGGGACTGAACCTGGACAAGTGAAAGCCCAGAATCCTAACTGTTAGTGCCTGTGTGTGCTCAGTTGCTTCAGTTGTGTTTGTGATCCCATGACTGTAGCCCACCAGGTTCCACTGTCCACGGGATTCTCCAAGCAAGAATACCGGAGTGGTTTGCCACATCCTTCACCAGGGGAATCTTCTCAATTCAGGGATGGAATCCCTGTCTCTTACGTCTCCTGCACTGTTGGTGGATTCTTTACCTAACCACTAGGCATCGGGGGAATTCTCCCTTATTTTCAACCTAAGTAATTATTTTCAGTTAATTTTCAAAGAGATTATACCAATTTATATTCCACCATTGGTGTATGTGAATTCCTGTTGCTTCATATTCATTAGTCTATAGTGACATGCTGTTGCTGCTGCTAAGTCGCTTCAGTCGTGTCCGACTCTGTGCGACCCCTTAGATGGCAGCCCACCAGGCTCCCCCGTCCCTGGGATTCTCCAGGCAAGAACACTGGAGTGGGTTGCCATTTCCTTCTCCAATGCATGAAAGTGAAAAGTGAAAGTGAATTCCCTCAGTCGTGTCCAACTCTTAGCGACCCCATGGACTGCAGCCACCAGGCTCCTCCGTCCATGGGATTTTCCAGGTAAGAGTACTGGAGTGAGGTGCCATTGCCTTCTCCGAAACTCTGAGGGAAAGGACTAGGGGGTAAGGCCTAAAGAGAGGCCTCATCTGTTTTCACTATTTTTTCATAGTGACATAGTGACATGAAAAAATAATAAAAACAGATGAGGCCTTTCTTTAGGCCTTACCCCCTAGTCCTTTCCCTCAAAGTTTACAAGTGTCAAGTTTATGTCTTTCCAAAAAATTTTGAATAAATTTTTACATGATGCTTTTTATTACAATTTGTAGACAATATTTCGGGTCCAAAGAAAGTGTGTGCAAATTAAGTAACTGCTGCTGTTAAATATAATGCTGTTAGCAAATCTCTCTTGATTCATTCTTATAATATTTATTGCTTATTACGTGCTCTTCTAGGACCTTGGAATAGCACCATGAACAAGACAGTAAAAATTCCTGCCCTCAGGGAACATTCATTCTAGTTAGGCAAGAAAAACTAAATCGAGGAATAAAATAAATATTAAATGGTATTAAGTGCAAAGGAGAAAAATCAGCCAGAATAGAGGATAGGGAATGTGGAGGGCTTGTAACTTAGATAGGATGGTGGGGAAAGGCCTCGTTTAGAACATGGTATCAAAGACTTGAGGATGTGAGGTGGTGAGCCCATGTGTGCTTGAGGAAAGGGTGGCCCCAGGTGTATCTGGGGATTATGGGAGGAGTCATATCACTGAGGATGAGCAAGGGGGAGAGCAGGATCAGAGGCCACACATACGGAGGAAGGAATGGGCAGATTCTGGAATCATAGGGAAACATCATCACATTCTAGCCATTTAAAAAATTTAATTAATTTTTGGCTGGGCTGGGTCTTTGTGGCTTTGCACAGGCTTTCTCTAACTGTGGTGAAAAGTGAAAGTGAAATTGCTCAGTCGTGTCTGACTCTTTGAGACCGCATGGACTGTAGCTTACCAGGCTCCTCTGTTCATGGGATTTTCCAGGCAAGAACACTGGAGTGGGTTCTATTTCATTCTCCAGGAGATTTTCCCAACCCAGGGATTGAACCCGGGTCTCCACCACTGTAGGCAGATACATTACCATCTGAACCACCAGGGAAGTCCAACTTTGGTGAGGCGGGGCTACTCTTTGTTGCGGTAGGCCTCCTTCTCATTGTGGCAGCTTCTCTCTTTGCACAGGCTCTAGGGGGTGTGGTTTTTCAGTATTTTCAGCACTAGAGCTCAGTAGCTGTGGCGAACACCTTAGTTGCTCTTCGGGATATGGAATCTTCCTGGACCAGGGATGCACAGGTGTCCCCTGCACTGGCAGACAGATTCTTATCCACTGAGCCACCAGGGAAGTCCCAGACTTATTTTGAACATAGAGCTGGCAGGATTCACCCATGGGCTGGATGAAGGGTATGAGAGGAATTGTTAGCTTGAGCAACTGGAAGGAAGGAACTGTAATTTACCAAGAAGGGGAAGACTGCAAGAGGACCAAGTCTGGGGCAGTGGGAGATGTCTATTATATAACCACAGTGAGATGTGGCCTCAGCCAGGGACACACGAATCTGGGATTTAGGGGAGCGGTCTAGGCTGGAGACATCTGGTAAGTAGTTGTTCAATTGATAGGATTTAAAGCCATAAAACAGGATGAGCCCCCAAGAGTCCAAACATTGCTTGGGGGTTCTCCAAAGTTCTGAGAGGAAGGAATGGAGATGGACCAGCACAGCAAGCTGTACAGAGAGGCCAGAAGAGTAGGAGTATGTGGCAAGGAATAAGCATTTCAAGAAGAGAAGGATCATGTCAGCTCCATACTATTGAGAAATCAAGTAAAATGACTTCTGACAAAGGATTATTGGATTTAGCAATTTGCAAGGAATTAGTGACCTTGATAAATTGAGCGGAAGAGACAAAAGCTAGAGTGGAGTGGGTTCCAAATAGAACGGAAGTGGGGAAAGAGGAGAGCGGTTGTGTTTATAAACAGCTCTTTTGAGAAGTTTTACTGAAAGAGAGGGATGGAAATGGCCCCACTAGTTTGAGAACAAGTAGGGGAAAAAAAACCCTAAAATGGGGAGGTGACAGACTCTTCGAGATCAGTGTAAATCTCATGATGTTTTTGCTAAGGGACTGGGTCCCCCACTGCTCTCCTTTAAAGCAGAGCAACATCATAAACCACTGGCAATCACACACAAGTGGATTACCTCGGACTATGGTTTTTCTCCCTACGGAATCCAGGACACAATAAGTGGGTTGGCTGTTATCTTCCCTGGCTTCCTCTGGCCTGGGGGGGCCCTAGCACACCAAACTGCTGACAGATGCTGTCTTGGGCCAAAGGGTAGCCACATCCTTTTCCAAAGGTGCTGATTTTGCTCCAGGTTTTTTTGGCCTCACCCAGGGAGGGACCTGGCTATTTAATCCTGAACCATTTAGCCCAGTCCCCAGTCTAGGAATTTCCTCAGCAGGTGGTAGGAGTCAGGTTTTTGTGTCCTGGCTTTGTCCCCCAATCAGATTTTTAGCTTTTTGAAGAATATCTTCAAGTCTCACAGTCCTGAGCCCACCTACACATGTAGGGCGGGGCTCCAGGAAATTCTCATTCCTTTGTACTGACTGTCCTGGAATGGCTGTTTAGAGAGTGGGAATAAGCAGGGAAGGTGAGCAGAGAGTAAGAAAGGCTCTAACTTCTTCACTTGCTTTCCCTGATGAACTCATTTCATCTCCTCACAGGTCTGGAAGGTGACTATTATTACACCATTTTATAAATAAGGAATCTGCCTTGCCTACGACTGCAGAGCCTGCTAGTGCTCCTGGGTTTCATCACAATAAATCTATTTCAGGACCTATATTGGAAGAAGTTAAACAGGCTTGGTGACCCTAGATGCTTCCAGCGATTTAATTAGTATAAATGGGGGAGGAAAAGTAACAGCAACACACTTCAGTATTTTTGCATGGGAAGTCCCATGGACAGATAAGCCTGATGGGAGTGGGGAGGTGAGAGGGCTACAGTCCATGGCGTTGCAGGAGAGTCGGACACGACTTAGCCACTCAACAACCAACAATAAATAGGGGACTTGATTTCTGTGGGTTTTGATTTTTAAAAACCTGACTACAGAAGTAATTTGTGTTCCTGGTAAAAAGCTCGGAAAGAGTGAAGTCTCACAAGGAGTAAAAAGTTCTCCAAAATTCCGCAGGCAGAGTGATCACTTCTCCCCTGTTTCCTGCGCGGATTTGGTCGTGAATTGCACTACAGGGCACGCGTTGTGCAACATAACAGACCTTTAGGCCTCCTATCTACAGGACACGCATCGCTAACCAAAGGCTCAGCTCTCTGGGCAAGTCTTTCAGATATGATTCAGAGGTGGTTTCCAGCGGGCGGGCGGTGTGGACGGATCCCAGTTCCCGGCCTCTCCCCAGCAGCTGCGTGTCCCTGCAGCAGAGGCACTCGCTGAAGCCGATGGTTCCGGGCTCCCGGGTTGGTGCAGTCACGTGCCTCCCAGGTCGGCCATGAAGGCTCCTTTACGGTAAACCGCCTCAAATTTCCTCTCAGGTCTGATCTGAGAAAGCGCGTGCCGGCCTCGGCCTCCCGCTGGCCTTTCAGTCCCCGCGGAAGGAGGCCTCCGCGTACTGCCTCGCCGCGCGATGGGCGAGGCCCCAGGCCCGCGAACTGTCGGGCACGGGCGAGGGAAAGCCCCATACGAACACGCTCCGCTCGGGCCGAGGCTCACTCTCGCGGCCGCCCAGTCCCAAGTCGGCGCCGCCCAACCGCCGCCGAACCTTCTGGAAGCGGCGCCCCTCCGCGGCCAGAACCCGAGGCCGGGGGAGCCTACGCTGGCCCGGGGGCGGGGCGAGGGCATGTATGCGGGGCGGAGCTTCGAGGGAGGCAGCGTTCGATTCGCCTTTGGCGGTCAGGCCCCGCCTCTCTGGCGCCATGGCCCCGCCTCCCTCCTCCCCCTCCATGGCGCCACCCGGGCTCATTCATTCCGCGCCCGGCCTGCCAGACACCTGCGCGCTTCCTCAGCCGCCCGCCGCTGCCACAATGTCGGGCCCCGCCGCCGAGACCCCGTCTGCCATCCAGATCTGCCGGTAAGAGGG
>SJXQ01008116.1:218233-236935 GCA_006408695.1 Aepyceros melampus
TTCTCAGGGCGGGGGTCGGAGCGCAGCCCCCAGCGCCCCGCCCAGCTCCGCCCCGCCGGGTGCCTGAGCATGCCGGGGCCCCACCCCAGGTCCCACTGAGACCCCTAATTCGAGGTCGTTATCCGGGCGGTGGTGCATAGCCATCCGGATCCCCGGACATGTGCGGCGCAGGTAACCCACTCGGCTGGGCGGCGGCCAGAACCCTTTGAGCCCTGGAGTAGGCGCCCGAGTGGGCGAGGGCTGCAGTTACGCAGTCCTTGCAGTACCCTGCCCAGGTTTTGGTGTGGGGGAAGTGGCTGTTAACAGAAAAAGAGGAAATACCTTTCTCTTCTGACAGCTCAGAGCTAAGAACAGAGGATAGTCCATTGAGCCCAGAAGCATCTTACAGAATGGGGGTAAAGGGTTCTTGTCAGGGGCCCACCCCAGCCTTCCTCCTACAGTGCTTATGGGTAGAGGGCCCAAGGATGCCGGAGACCTCGAGCCGGCTCATTTCCGAACGGAGCAGGGTAACCTCAAGGTTACCTTCCATTCCCTCGGACAGAACGGAAGCGGGTATAGCCTGAGCTGAGGAAGGGCGAGGAATCTGGAAGGCTCTGCAGGCGCGGAGCCTGCACGCAGGGCCTGTGCTTCCTGCACCACTGACAGTGACAGCACCTTCCTGTTTGGGCTCGGCTCCTCATATTCTGAGGCTGGGCGTTACATTGACTTTGGGTTCAAGCTAAGTTAATTTCCTGAGGATATTGACATCTCGGAAGAGACAAAGGCTAGGCGCGCCGTGATGGATCCGTGGGGTCCCCTGAACCCAGCCCTACTTCTGACTCAGTCGGAGTCCTCCTGTCCTGACCTCAAGGTCAGTTTTGACTTTTCTAAGGAGAGGAAATCTTTGAGAGAGCCTTGTGCCATTAATTTGTTATTGGCTGTGTGGCTGTCCTGGCCCCACCTACTCCAGGTTAGGGGGATAGTAATCGAAGTAACTGATCCTAAGAGACAGGCCTGGAATCAGGTCCTTGGGGTCAGTCTCTACCTCATAATGGCCAGGTGACCTTGGAGCTCATCATTTGCAAAGGGTTTGTTCATTATTTTCGTCTGGTTTTGTGTGCCCGGCATTTCCGGGAGGGTGGATGACAGGGATCCCAGGAGACTCTTAAGGTCATCCAGCCACAGGGGGAGGGAGAGGGTACAGCTCCTGATAGGTCTTCTGTCTCCAGACCCACCTGTTTTCCACCTGCTCCCTGCAAAAGCAGATACTGATTTCAGTCTACTCATGGAAGGCTGGGCTTTTATTTATTAATACTTCATCAGGATGGTGAATAGCCCATCTATACATATACTTTTTAAAAAACCAGCTTCTAGTATAGTTAATAAACAGCTTTAGGCACTTACACATGGGCCCACACTTCTTGCTCATAATGCCTGCTTACCTGGTTGCCTCTCCAGTATTCACAATGGCACATTGTCTTGTATTTGGGACACAGGGGTGGGATCCCTGTTGGAGGTGAGCCTCAGGTGGCCAGCACAACTGTCAAAGAGAGTGGAAGGGGGTTGTGATGAGGTCCCTGGTCACAAGGGCTTGGCCCAGAGAAACCCCAGGACACTAGTGGAGGTAGCAGCAGGGTGGAGCCCTTTAAGGACATCTGAGCAGACACCCCATGTTGAAAGAGGAGCCTTCTGGCCTAGAGCAGCTCAGCCATGAATTTAATTAAGTGTCCCTGATTGCCTTCAAGGAGTAAAATCCCCTGAGGGAGGGTCCCCAGCTTAAGGAGTTCACAGTCTAGCAGGGAGAGGATCTCACAACCCCCACCATCCCAGACAAGAGTTGTCCATGTTCTTGGTTCAGAAGGAGGTGTTGAAGGGAGAGGGGCTCTAAAGGCTGGGGAAGGCAGTGCCAGGCCTAGCTGTGAATATGGCCTCTGCCTCTTGGAAGTTGCCTAGCTTTTTGAGCCTCATTTTATCATGCGTGCTCCAGGTGCTACACGAAGTGTTATCCAGGGCCTGGCAGAATAGCTTTCACCTTGTAAGTAAATGGAAGCTCTTTTTGTCTGAGAAGCGAGAGTCAGACTCAGAAAGCTGAGGGCCTGGTTGGCATCCCAGTTCTGCCTCTTGCTGGTGTGGGCTTCAGACCTCAGTGTTTTTGTCTTGTGCCTGTTGTCGCTGTGAGACAGTGCTGGGCAGTTGTAAACAAAAAGAGCGGTTTACCTCAGAGCCTGAAGTTTGGACAGCAAGCCACTGCGCTGTGCTGTCTTCTCCTTTTCTTTTCTGGATGCAACCAGGGATCAAACCTGTACCCCCTGCATTGGAAGTGGCGCGTCTTAACAGCTGGACTGCCAGGGAAGTCCCATGTACCCTTGTTTGATTGAGCCCCACAAGAAAGCTCTGCAACAGCATTTAAAGTCTCAGAAGAGCCTTTTTCTTTGGTTTTATTCTTAGTGATGCTAATTCATATTTTATTAACAAATTGCTTTTTCCCTTGTTTGACCCAGAGTTCTAGAATGTCAGATGGGAATGACCTCTAGAAACTCCCAGCCCAACTCTGTCATTTTACAGATAGGGGAAAATGAGGCTCTCAGAGGTTACAGACTTGGACCAGGGCGGCCTTGGACCCAGACAGCCAAGGGAGTGATGGCAACTGGTGGGTTGTTCCCTGTTGGGTGTTCCATTGTGTGTGTGTGTTTTTTGCCACACCTTATGGCTCGTAGGACTTCCCTGACCAGGAACTGAACCTGCATCCCCTGCAGGGGAAGCACAGTCTTAGCCACTGGACATGAGGGAAGTCCCCCACTGTCATGGTTTGTCTACTGCTCAAGTTCATATTCACATCTAGTTGTGAGGCTCAATTGTGGCATCAGCATGGGCCCCTAGTAGGAGCCCTTAGGTGTTAGTCTAAATGAAGTTGAAGGGCATGTCCCACACCAGGCTGTTAGAGAGTGATGGAGATGCTCTGCGTCTGCAGAGTGCCGGGCACTAGCCACAAGTGGCCACTGAGTGCCTGGGATACGGTTGGATGTGGAGGAAATGAATGTTTAATTACATTCGTTTGTTGCTGTTGTTTGGTGAGTAAGTAGTGTAAGTTCACTCTTGCGACTCCGTGAACTGTAGTGCACCAGGCTTCTTTGTCCATGGGATTTCCCATGCAAGAATATTGGAGTGGGTTGCCATTTCCTTCTCCAGGGGAATCTTCCCAACCCAAGGATCGAACCCAACCCAAGGTTCGAACCCTTGTCTTCTGCACAAGCAAGCAGGTTCTTTACCACTGAGCCACCAGGGGAGTCCCACATTTAAATTTGTTTAAGTGTAAACAGGCTGGTTTCCTGTGGCTGGTGGCTACCTTATGGGACAGTGTGGTAAGGAGAGGAATTTAAAAACCAGAATTCCGGTAGGTCTCTGATGGCAGGGTTTCCTGAGGGAAGCTTGGGGAAACTTTGTGGGGACTGTAGTTAGCTCCCCAGCAACAGAGCCAATGGAGGGAGACCTTGGCAGACAGCCTCCTGGGCAGGTAACCTGGAATCCTTTGTAGGTAGATGTGTCAAGTCTACAAGGTTTTCTTTTGCTTGCCCTGCTTTTCCATGTAAATCTGCTCCTAAGTGTCTTGAGCTCAGGGATTGCTTTGTTTTCTCTTGTACCAGGAATGCCCAGCAAAGCACCTGATGCCAATAAAGATGAATGGAATGGACCTGAATTTGAGTACAATTATACCTCATTTTATTGCGTCTCAATTTATTGTGTTTTGAAGGTTGTTGTTCATTGTTCAGTAGCTAAGTTGTGTCTGACTCTTTGGGACCGCATGCTGCAGCATGCCAGGCTTCCCTGTTCTTCACTATCTACTGGAGTTTGCTCAAATTCATGTCTGTTGAGTCGGTGATGCCATCCAACCATCTAGTCCTCTGTTGCCCCCTTTTCCTCCTGCCTTCAATCTTTCCCAGCATCAGGGTCTTTTCCAATAAGTCAGTTCTTCGCATCAGGTGGCCAAAGTATTGGAGCTTCAGCTTCAGCATCAGTCCTTCCAGTGAATATTCAGGACTGATTTCCTTTAGGATTAACTGGTCTGATCTCCTTGCAGTCTAAGGGACTCTCAAGTCTTTTCCAGCATCACAGTTTGAAAGCATCAATTCTTCTGTGCTAGACCTTCTTTATGGTCCAATTCTCACATCCATACGTGACTATTGGAAAAGCCATATCTTTGACTATACAGACCTTTGCCTGTAAAGTGACTTGTCTGCTTTTAAATACGCTGTCTAGGTTTGTCATAGCTTTTCTTCTAAGGAGCAACTGCCTTTTAATTTCATGGCTGCAGTCACCGTCCACATTGATTTGGGAGCCCAAGAAAAGAAAATCTGTCCCTGTTTCTACTTTTTCACCATCTATTTGCCATGAAGTGATGGGACCAGATAACCGCGTCTTTGTTTTTTGAAGGTTGAGTTTTAAGCCAGCTTTTTCACTCTCCTGTTTCACCTTCATCAACAGGCTCTTTAGTTCCTCTTTGTTTTCTGCCATAAGAGTGGTGTCATCTGCATATCTGAGGTTGTTGATATTTCTCCTGGCAATCTTGATTCCAGCTTGTGATTCATCCAGCATGGCATTTCACATAATGTACTCTGCATATAAGTTAAATAAGCAGGGTGACAATATACGGCTGGTGGTGGTGTTCAGCTGCCTAATTGTGTCCGACTCTTTGTGACTCCCATGGATTGTAGCATGCCAGGCCTTTCTGTCCCTCACCATTTCCCTGAGTTTGTCCAAGTTCATGTCCATTGCATTGGTGATAGGTACAGCTGGTAGATATGCCAATAAAGATGGATGGATGGACCTGAATTTTAGTACAGGTACCCCTCATCTTATTGTGTCTCACTTAATTCCAGTATGAAGGTACTGCATTTTCTTTGTTGTTGTTGGAAATTGAAGGTTTTGTGGCCACTTTGCATTGTCAGGTGATGGTTAGTGATTTTTTTTAAACATTTATTCATTTTTTTGGCCATGTTAGCATTTTTTAAAAACATTTATTCGTTTATTTGGCTGCATTGCGTCTTGGTTGCGGCATGTGGGCTCTTTGTTGCGGTACCTGGGCGCCTCTTGTTTTAGAGCATGGGCTCAGTAGTTGTGGTCCACAGGCTTAGTTACCCCAAGGCATGTGAGATCTTAGTTCCCCAACCAGGGATCAAACCCATGCCCCCTGGACTGCAAAGCAAATTCTTAACCAGTGGACCAGCAGGGAATTCCTAAGGGTTAGCATTTTTGGGTGATAAATTCTTTTTAATTAAAAAATTTTTTAATTGAAGCATAGTTACTGTATAATATTATACAAGTTATAGGTATACAATATAGGTGGGTTTCCCTGGTGGCTCAGCAGTAAGGAATCCACCTGCAATATAGGAGCTGTAGGAGACGCAGGTTTTTGATCCCTGGGTTGCGAAGATCCCCTGAGGAGGGCATGGCAACCCACTCCGCTATTCTTGCCTGGAGAATCCCAACAGAGGAGTTTGGCAAGCTACAGTTCATAGTGTCACAAAGAGTCAGACACGGCTGACTTAGCATGCATGCATATACGATATAGATATAGGATTTTTAAAGGCTATACTCCATTTGTGCAGTGTAGTCAGTGCTCATTCGTGTCCAACTCTCTGCGGCTCCATGGACTGTAGCCTGCAGGCTTCTCTATCCATGGAATTGTCCAGGCAAGAATACTTGAGTGTGTTGCCATGTCTTCCTCCAGGAGATTTTCCTGACCCAGGGATAGAACCTGCATCTCCTGCATTGGCAGGGGGATTCTTTCACTAAAACCAGCTGGGAAATCCTTACTCCATATATAGTTATAAATATTGGCTATATTCCCCATGCCATAGGTATAAAATAAAATGTTTTTTAAGTTAAGGGGTGTACACTGTTTTTTTAGGCATAATCCTATTGCACATTTAATAGTGTAACTTTTGTATGCACTGGAAACCAAAACAGTCCTGTGACTTGCTTTATTACGATATGCGTTTTACTAGAACTGAACTCATAATATTTTCGAAGTAGGCCTGTTTGGAATTTTTTTCTCTTCGAGGCTTTGTCTTTGGGTTCACAGCAGAGTTAATGAAAACACAGAATCTGAGTTACAGAAACCACACTTGAAGGTAGTGTTTTGGAACATTCCATAAAATGATGCCCAGTGCTGGCTTCCTTCCTGTGGAGATGTGGGTGGTGTGGGTGAAGATGCAGTCTTTGCAGCCCAGGGAGCCTGTGGTGGGTGAGGCTGTGCTCACCCACCATCGCACCTCCGCCTGTAACCTGGCCAGGCAGCCTGGCCTCACCCTTGGCTTGGCACCACCACTGACTAGCTCCCTGGTTTCAGTCAGGCCAAGAGTTGTGTTCCCCTGTGGGTTGGGCTTTCTCTGGGGAGGGGGTCCCAACCTGGGGTGGTGACTGTGTTGTGTACCTCCTGGTCCACTTCATTGAACTCTCGAGGTATCCTAAGGAGGAGGGTAAACTCTATGGTCACGCACTCAGGGGCTACCTATATCTGACCAACAGAGGAAGCTTGTTATAAATTCTGATTTCCTACATACAAATGATTTCAGTAGAAAATCAACAAAGTCTGATTTTAGAGCGTTTATGAGATACTTGGGGGAAACTTGACTAGTCCCTCGATAGTTAAAGATACTAAGGAATTTCTGGTTTTTTCATTGTCCTTGTCATGAGGCCTGTGGGACCCTAGCTCCCAGACCAGGGATCAAACCCACACGCTCTACAGTGGAAATATGGAGTCTTAACCCCTGGACCACCAGGAAAGTCCCTGTGAACTTTTTCCATAACTACCCAAAGCTAGAAAGAACTCACGTCTTCATTGTCTCATAAAGAGATAATGAAAAGTACTCGGCAACAGCAGCAAGAATCACTGATACACACACACACAAAACTCAAAGAGCTACACTGAGTGTCTGACTCCAATTGATGAAAAATTCTAGAAAAGGCAGAACTATCGTGATAGAAAGCAGACCTGTGTGCCAGGGGCCAGAGCTGGGGGGAAAGCAAGTGCAGAGGGGCAGGAGGGCACTTTGTGCTGTGCTAGAAATGTTCCGTCACAGCTGTGGTCCCTTACACAGGTGTGTGGTGGGAAGGGGGACCCCTTAAGGCTAGGGCCAGAGAACAGGATTCTTGTCTAACCACTCAGAAATGAACTGTCCGAGGAGACACACGAGCTGACACAAAGCAAGAGATGTTGTTGGGAAGGGGCGCCTGGGCGGAGAGAAGTAGGGTAAGGGAACCCAGGAGGACTGCTCTGCCCGGTGTCTTGCAGTCTTGGATTTCATGGTGATGAGGTTAGTTTCTGGAGTGTCCTTGGCCAATCAAACCCTCCTGGTGGCACACAGGTTGCTCAGGCAAGATGGATGCCAGAGATTAGGATTCTGGGAGGTGGTCAGACACGTGGTGTCTCCTTTTGACCTTTCCTGAGCTCTTCCAATTGGTGGTGACTTACTAGTTCCTTTTCCTTACGAGGCCCTTCTGTTGTAAAATAACTCACACAAATGATGACTAGGGTTGCCTGGCCAGGGTGGGCAGTTTCAGAGTGTGCTTCCCCTAACAAGTGTATACACTTTTCAAAAGTGAACTGTAGGTGATTTTACAGTACAAACATTGTACCTCAGTAAAGGTTATTATTATTTTTTAAAAAGCCATAACTACAATGCAATTACCTCACCTTAAGAAACAAAAAAGGGGAATTCTCTGGCAGTCCAGTGGTGAGGTTCCGCATGCTGTGAAGTGCAGTCAAAAAGAAAAGTGTTATAGACGGGGGCCTGGTGTGCTGCGATTCATGGGGTCGCAAAGAGTCGGACATGACTGAGTGACTGAACTGAACTGAACAATTGCAAATTTCAAAACGTTTCGAACGTAGCTGAGGAAACTTGAGCACTTATTTGATATTTAGTGCTATTGAGAGGATCTCCTTTCTGCTTGCTAAATGGGATGCTGCCCAGTTCACAAGCTGTTGAGTAAAGCCAATTAGAAAAAGTTATATTAATGAATTTGTATTATGTTTTGGAGAAGGAAATGGCAGCCCACTCCAGTACTCTTGCCTGGAGAATCCCATGGATGGAGGAGCCTGGTGGGCTAAAGTCCATGGGGTCGCAAAGAGTCGGACACGACTATGTTTATGTTTTAGGTGGGTAATTGTTTTGTGGTTCTGTTTTTATTTTTATTCTTTGGCCCTGTGGCATGGCTTGTGGTATCTTAGTTCCCTGACTAGGGATTGAGCCTGGGGCCTTGGCAGTGAAAGTGCCAAGTCCTAACCATCGAACTGCCAAGGAATTTCTGTTGGTCCGGTTTTAAAACAGAGTCTTCACCTCTTGGAGGAAATGCTGAGATATTTACGAATGCCAGCCTGTGCCCTCTGAGATTTCTTTCAGTCTTGTTTCCAAGTCCATGCTCACTCTGCACATCGCACAACAGGCCAGTGAATTCGAGAGATGAGGTATTGAGGCAAGGAAATTACTTTATTCGGAAAGCCGCTGACTGAGAAGATGGCAGGCTAGCACCTCAAAATAACCGTCGTCTTGGGGTCTGGATGCCAGGTTCTTTTATACATCAGAAAGAAAGAAACAACGAGGAACTAAAGTCAAAAGGCAGAAGAGAGAGGGAGGTGCAGTGGGGAAGTAAAGTGAAAGGGTCTTCAGTCTTGCAAAACATCTCCAAGGGAATGGCCAGCCTTAGAAGGGGTGTGTTAATCTCTTCTATTCACAGCTTGTTATTGTTCAGTCTTTCAGTTGTGTTGACTCTTTGTGACCCCATGGACTGTAGCACGCCAGGCCTCCCTGTCCATCACCAACTCCCAAAGCTTGCTCAAACTTATGTTCATTGAGTTGATGATGCTATCCAACCATCTCATCCTCTGTCATCCCCTTCTCCTGCCTTCAATCTTTCCCAGCATCAGGGTCTTTTATAAAGCATTGGCTCTTCACATCACGTGGCCAAAGTATTGGAGTTTCAGCTTCAGCATCGGTCCTTCTAATGAATATTCAGGATCGATTTCTTTTAGGATCGACTAGTTTGGTCTGGGACAAACTATCTCTCCAGGAGCTGAACAAAGGCTCTTTAGTTTACAGTCAAGCAGAGGGGCAGGGCCTTCCAGGCACGCCATTAAGTATGATTTTTTGTTTTTCATTAAGTATGATTATAATAACAAATGCAATGGAAAGCAAGTCAAAGAAACAGTTGCAATGTGGAGTCAAAATAGGCTTCTTCCCTGCATCAGTCACACCTGGAAGCGAGCCAGAGCCCACCTTTTGAAGCTGTTTGCTGGGGACCTTGGAACCTACTGCTTTCTCTCTACTGGGGAAAGCCTCTTAATGTTGGCAACATTAAAGAATAGGGAGGGACTTTTCCTGGTGGTCCAGAGGTTAAGAATTCGTCTGCCAATGCGGGGGACACGGGTTCCATCCCTAGTCCAGGAAGATCCCACATGTCACAACTAAGACATGGCACAGCCAAATAAAAAGAAGTAAAAAGGAGTCACAGCTCCAGACCTATTGCTCTGTTTTTGGGAGTCCGGGGCGGGGAACCTGCGTCTTCCTTGGCGCTCCGATGGAGCCTCACATGGCGACCGCGAACTTCCGCCTTGCGGTGGTGGTGTCTTGCTCCCCTGAGCCGTCTCTGGACCCTTGTGCTAGTTGGCAGTTGCCCAGCCTTCCTGTCCACCTGCTGTGCGGAGGCCCTTCCAGCGGGCGGGGGCGGGGGGCTGCTCCTGCCTGCCTGCCTGATTGATGGTCCTGGAGACGGAACCTTGGTGGGCGTGGATTATAGCCCCACCCATTTCCACCAGTCCTACGCACCGGTTGTGGTCCTGTGGATACTTTCTTCGTTTACTCATCAGAGAGCCCGGCTCAGCGACTTCATGCTGGGTCACAGATTCTTTCTATCTTGGGCCCTGCAGCCTGTGAGAGCCACGGCAGCTGCCAGCTGCTGGGAGGAGGGGCCATCCCGGGAGTGGGTGCTCAGCATTTCTGAGCGTCTGGGAGGTCCCTTGAAGGCAGAGAGGCGGTGGCTAAACCCAGTGCTGGCTCAGGGTAAATAGTCTGGGCGGCTCTCTGCAGGATGAGGCTGCTCACCCGGGCTCTCTGCCTCTGTGAGCTGGGCAGGCAGGCCGCCTCCAGGAGACCAGTCACTGCCCAGGTGTGTCTGGGGCCCAGGAGCTCCAAGAGGCCCGGGCAGAGATGCTGGGCTTCCATCCGGGCTGTTGGAACCAGATCTGCTCTGTCGTCTAAACTTGGTGCCATTACAAGGTAGGATGACAGGGACACTGTGTGCCCTGACGCATGCTGGGCCGTTGGTGTCCAGCCCAGGCCTTGTGACTTGGGATTTCTTGGTAAGGGTTTGGAGTGGACAGTGGGTGCTGGGTGTTGTGAACTGCGTGTTTTGTGGGATTGAGCATGTCCCTCTGTGTATGCATCCTCAGTGGAGACCTGGCATCTTTTTCCGCAGAGACCCCACTCAGCTTTGTTGGAGGAGGTGGGCTTTGAGAGCTTGGGATGAGCATGGAGCTCAGAGCACCCGGAATCGGAGCAGGCTGCTGTGCTGGCAGGTCTCTGCCTGTGCTCAGGCTGCCAAAAGGGGTTGCCAAGAGAGCTGGGGGCTGCAGGTGTCTGCTCTCCTCATCCCTCCCCTCCCCCCATTGAGCTGGGATTTTTTTTTTTTTTTTGATTTGTTGAGGGAGGTGGGGGCAGCTGTCCTCATGTGATTGGCTAATCCTCTGGCAATGTAGTGAACTTGGGAGAAACCTCCTCCAGTGGGCGGATTCTGGTCCTTTGTACCAGCTTTATTGAGTTGTAATTCTCATCTCATTGATGCATCATCCATTGAAGTATGCAGTTCAGTGGCTTTTTGAACATCCAGAATTGGGCAGTCATTACCACCACCAATTTAGAACATTTTTGTGACCTCTTTGAGAAAAGCCTTTTCTCTCCATTCCCCCTAATCCATTTTCCTTCTCTATAGATCTCCTTGTTCTCGACATTTCATGTCACTGGAGCCAAGGGATGTGGTCTTTGTGTCTGGTTTCTGTCGCTCAGCACCATGTTTTCAGTGTTCATCTGTGTTGCCACACGTGTCAGTGCTTCTTTCATAATACTCCACTTATGGATATGTACCACCTTGTTTAAGACTTCCCTGGTGGCTCAGCTGGTAAAGCATCTGCCTACAATGTGGGAGACCTGGGTTCGATTCCTGGGTCGGGAAGATCTTCTGGAGAAGGAAATGGCAACCCACTCCAGTACTCTTGCCTGAAAAATCCCATGGATGGAAGAGCCTGGCAGGCTACAGTCCGTGGGGTTGCAAAGAGTCGGACACGACTGACTTCACCTTACCTTACCTTACCACCTTGTTTATCCATTCATCAGCTGATGCATATCAGTGTCTCCAGCTTTTTGGCCTTTATGTGGGCATATGTTTTTATTTCTCTTGGGTGGCATCATAAGAAATGTGTATTTGGTTTTTGTTCCTAGGTCTTGGCACAGAGCTCCTAAAACCCTTAACATTCCCTGGATGGTAGTGAAAGGTTGTTGCTGAACCACGAAAAGATCTGGGATTCTTGGCCTCCAGAGGAGAAGAATTCAGTCCGGGGCCAGAGACGAGGCTTGCTCGCTCGGACCTTTTGTGTAGTAAAGTTTTATTAAAGTATAAAGGAGATAGAGAAAGCTTCTGACATAGGCATCAGAAGGGGACAGAAAGAGTACCCCCTTGCTAGTGTTAGCAATGGAGTTATATACTCTACAGTTAGTCATTACAATGAAGCAGAATATCTGGAGGTTGTAAAGACCTCAGCAGACCTACTCCCATAATTTACATTTTAAGATAACAGGATTAGCCAGAAGGTTTTTCCAGAGACTGTCCTCAAGCAGGATACATTATTGTTATATAATCCTAAGGAATGTAGAGGGGAAAAAGTTTGTCCTTTCTTTCTCCTTGAGAATTCCAGACCCCTCTCTCCTTGGGGACCTCTAGACTTCTTATCAACCTGCCTAGGAAATGACTCTTCATAGGGTGGATGGGAATGTCTTTTATCCTCCTGGCAAGTTCCTAAAACCCTTGGGAAAATGTTAGAAGACCTTGGATAGAGCATCTTTTGTATGCTAAGGAGATGGCTAGTGCTTGGTGGCCCAGAGATAACAGTTTTAGGAAGGGGCTGGTCTTTGGAATGAGTTTGGCAGTATTGGAGGGGTGGGACTTTTAGCCCCACCCAAGACCTAGGGGTTGGAGGAGAGGGCTTTGGGGGTTACATTAGTCACTAGAGAGTATATCAGTTCAATTCAGTCGTGTAGTCATGTCCAAATCTTTGCAACCCCATGGACTGCAGCATGCCAGGCTTCCCTGTCCTTCACCAACTTCCAGAGCTTACTCAAACTTGTGTCCATCGAGTTGGTGATGCCATTCAGCCATTTCATCCTCTGTCGTCACCTTCTCTTCCTGCCTTCAATCTTTGCCAGCATCAGGGTCTTTTCCAGTGAGTCAGTTCTTTTCATCAGGTGGCCAGGTATTGGCCATCAGTCCTTCCAATGCATATTCAGGACTCATTTCCTTTAGGATTGACTGGTTTGCTCTCCTTCAGTCCAAGGGACTCTTAAGAATCTTCTCCAACACCACAGTTCAAAAGCATCAATTCTTTGGCACTCAGCTTTCTTTATGGTCCAACTCTCACACCCATACATGACTACTGGAAAAACCATAGCTTTGACTAGATGGACTTTTGTTGGCAAAGTAATGTCTCTGCTTTTTAATATGCTCTCTAAGTTTGTCATAGCTCTTTTCCCAAGGAGCAGGTATCTTTTAACTTCATGACTGCAGTTGCTATCTGCAGTGATTTTTGGAGCTCAAGAAAGTAAAGCCTGTCTCCGTTTCCATTGTTTCCCCATCTGTTTGCCATGAAGTGATGGGACTGGATGCCATGATCTTCATTTTTTGAATGTTATTTTAAGCCAGCTTTTTCACTCTCCTTTTCCACCTTTATCAAAGAGGCTTTTTAGATCCTCTTTGGCTTTCTGTCATTAAGGTGGTGTCATCTGCATATCTGAGGTTACCATTGATATTTCTCCCAGCAATCTTGATTCCAGCTTGTATTTCATCCAGTATGGCATTTTGCATGATGTACTCTGCATATAAGTTAAATAAGTAGGGTGACAATATACAGTCTTGATGTATTCCTTTCCTAATTTTGAACCAGTCGATTGTTCTGTGTCCCATTCTAACAGTTGCTTTTTGACCTGCATACAGATTTCTCAGGAGGCAGGTCAGGTGGCTGGTATTCCCATCTCTTGTAGAATTTTCCGCAGTTTATTGTGATCCACACAGTCAAAGGCTTTAGCGTAGTCAATGAAGCAGAAGTAGCTGTTTTTCTGAAATTCTCTTGCTTTTTCTATGATCCAGCAGCTGTTGGCAATTTGATCTCTGCTTCCTCTGCCTTTTCTAAATCCTGCTTGAACATCTAGAGGTTCTTGGTTCACGTTGAAGCCTGGCTTGGAGAATTTTGAGCATTAAGTTGCTAGCTTGTGAGATGAGTACAATCTTGAGGGAGTTTGAACATTCTTTGACATTGCCTTTCTTTGGGACTGGAATGACGACTCACCTTTCCAGTCCTGTGGCCACTGCTTAGTTTTCCAAATTTGCTGGCATATTGAGTGTAGCACTATCACAGCATCATCTTTTAGGATTTGAAATAGCTCAGCTGGAATTTCATCACTTCCACTAGCTTTGTTCATAGTAATGCTTCCGAAGGCCCACCTAACTTTGCATTCCAGGATGTCTGCCTCTAGGTGAGTGATCACATCATTGTGGCTCTCTGGGTCATTAAGATCTTTTTGTGCAGTTCTGTGTATTCTTGCCACATCTTCTTAATATCTTCTGCTTCTGTTAGATTGATACTATTTCTGTCCTTTACTGGATCATAGTATAGGGTTAATAGCTGAGCCATATCTGACTCTCTGCGACCCCATGGACTGTAGCCTGCCAGGCTCCTCTGTGCATGGGATTGTCCAGGCAAGAACTGGAGTGAGTTTCCTTTCTCTTCTCCAGGGGATGTTCCTGACTCAGGGATGGAACCCTGGTCTCTGGCATTGCAGGAAGATTCAATCCTAAAGGAAATCAACCCTGAATATTCATTGGAAGGACTGATGCTGAAGCTCCAGTATTTTGGCCACTGGATGTGAAGAGGCAAGTCATTGGAAAAGTTCCTGATGCTGGGAAAGACTGAAGGCAAAAGGAGAAGGGGACAGCAGAGGATGAGATGGTTATATAGCATCACTGGCTAATGAACATGAATGGACTCAATGGACATGAATTTGAGCAAACTCTGGGAGGTAGTAGAGGACAGAAGACCAGGTGTGCTGCAGTCCATGGAGTTGCAAAGAGTCAGATGTGACTTAGCAACTGAACAACAACAAAAAACATAACCCTGAGTCCTGAGTCTTGTGAGGTGCTCCAGGGAACTATCCATCCTGAGGAGGGGTCATGTGCTCAGTAGTGTCCCAACTCTTTGCGACCCCATGGACTGTAGCCCCCCAGGCTCCTCTGTCCCTGGGATTTTCCAGGCAAGAACACTGGAGTGGGTTGCCATTTCCTCCTCCAGAGGATCTTCCTGATCCAGGGATTGAGCCTTGTCTCCTGTGTCTCCTGCATTGGCAGGCAGATTCTTTACCACTGAGCCTTTGGGGAAGCCCTAGGAGGGGTCAGGAATGAATCCAATTGTAGTGTGCCTGGCTAATGGCCAAGAGTTGGAGAAATGGCTGGTGTGAGGAATAACCCCACCCAATTGATGTCAGAGGTGGTATGAGTGAAAACAGCTCAGCAGTTCCATTCTTGGGTCCAAGGGTTACTCTGTTTAATCTTTGGAGGTGCTATCAGAATGTTTTCTAAAGCAGCTGCCTCCTTCTCACTCTCATGGGCTCCACATCCTCGCCAATACTTGCTATATGTAGCCACCCTGGCGGTTGCAAGTGGTGGTTCAGTGCGATTTCAGTCTGTCGCCACCCTGGCGGTTGTACAGTGGTGGTTCACTGAGGTTTCAGTGCGGATCTCCCTGATTAGTGATACTCCCTTGGGCTCAGTGGTAAGGAACCTGTGTGCCAACGCAGGGGACCGGGGTTTGATCCCTGGATTGGAAGATCCCCAGGAGAAGGGAATGACAACCCATTCCAATATTCTTGCCCGGGAGATCCTATGGACAGAGGTGCCTGGCGGGCTACAGTCCATGAGGTGGCAAAGAGTTGGACATGACTGAGCACACACACACACTTTTTCATGCACTTATCAGCCATTTGTACATTTGAAGAATTGTCTATTCAGGTCTGTTGCCTATTTTTTCAGTTGGCTTGTGTTTTTATTATTGAGTTGTAAGCGTCCCTTCTGTATTTTTTTTTGGCTCTGCTGCGTTGTCTGACAGGATCTTAGTTCCTTTCTTGACAGGAATTGAACCCAGGCCCTGGGCAGTGAAAGCACACAGTCCTAAACACTGGACTGCAGGGAAGTCCCTCCTGTACTCTAGATACAGATCTCTTCTCAAGTGTATGGGTTGCAGAGGTTTGCTTCCATTCATTGGGTTGTCTTTTCACTTTTGATTATTATCTCTTGCAGCACAGAAGCTTTACAGTTTTGATATTTCTGTTTGTTGCTGCTGTTCTGTTTGTGCGTCTGTTGTCCTCCTCTCTAAGAGGGCACTGCCAAACCCAAGTCCCAGAGCTTCCCTGTGTTTTTCTCTGAAGTGTTTTACGGTTTCGGCTCTTACATTAGGGCTTGGACCTTTTTTCAGTTCTTCCTCAGAGATGGTGTGAGGTAAGGGTCCAGTTTAATTCTTCTGCCTGTGGACATCCCTTTTCATAGACTGAGAGAGAGGTGCTGAGTGGCCAGGTTACTGGTCAAGGTCCCAGGCTGATTAGTGGTGCGCTGAAACCACAAACCTCCTGACTGTTGGCCTGCGGCTTCTTCCAGCTTCTCCCAGCTTGCTTTGAACTCTGTTTCCCAGGTTCGTTGATCCCTGATCCTGAGGACAGAACCCACAAATCCATGAGCCACAGTACAGCGTCTGCCCTGTGGGACTTGGTGTACACGTTCTCGTGCATCAGTTCTTTGAGAAGAGGACAGTCTGTGTGTGATCTGTGTATGAGATCTCTGAGGTCTGTGTCTCTCTGTTCCCACTTGCCTCCCTGAACACTACCCCTGCCCCCACTGATTTTTCTACCCCTTCCTCCAGCTCCCCCTCTCCCCTTCCTCTGGGTTGTTGTGTGACTTCAGCCTGTCCATGGCAGGGGCTGGCTCTTGCTTTCCAGGCCTCCCAAGGGACAGGTCTCCGCTGGGGACCTTCCCAGGGCCAGGCCACACAATCCAGTCCCCTGGGTACCTGAATCTGAACCGTCAGGCCACAGAGGTTCAGGTTTGTGGCAGGCCAGGGGCCAGCTGGCATGACTGGCCATCTAAGCCATGTTTCAAATGTTGAGAGTTGGAAAGTGAAAAGACAACCCTTAGAATGGGAGGAAATAATAGCAGATGAAACTGACAAAGGATTAGTCTCCAAAATATACAAGCGGTTCATACAGCTCAATACCAGAAAAACCAACAGCCCAATCAAAAATTGGGCAGAAGATCTAAAAAATCATTTCTCCAAAGAAGACATGCAAATGGCTAGTAAACATATGAAAAGATGCTAGTATCACTCATTATTAGAGAAATGCAGATCAAAGTTACAGTGAGATATCACCTCATACCTGTAATAATGGCCTTCATCAAAAAAATCTACAAACAATAAATGCTGGTGAGGATGTGGAGAAAAGGGAACCCTCTTGCACTGTTGGTGGGAATGTAAATTGATACAGTCACTGTGGAATACTGTATGGAGAGTGCTTTAAAAACTAGGACTAGAACTACTGTATGACCCAGCAATCTGACTACCGGGCATGAACTCTGAGAATACCATAATTGAAAAAGACACATGTACTCCAAAGTTCACTGCAGCACTATTTATTTATAATAGCTGGGACATGGAAGCAACCTAAATGTCCATTGACAGATGAATGGATAAAGAAGCTGTGGTACATATATACAGTGGAATATTACTCAGCCATAAAAAGGAACACATTTAAGTCAATTCTAATGAGGTGGATGAACCTAGAGCATTTTATACAGGGTGAAATAAGTCAGAAAGAGAAAAACAAATATCGTGGCTTAACACACATATATGGAACCTAGAAAGATGGTACTGATGAACCTGTTTGCAGGGCAGCAGTGGAGATGCAGACATAGAGAACACACTTGTGGACCCTGTGTGGGAAGGAGAGGGTGGCACGAATTGAAAGAGTGACATTGAAACATGTACATTATCATATTTAAAATAGCTAGCTAGTGGGAGTTTGCTGTGTGATGCAGGGAATTCAAACCTGGTGTTCTGTGACAACCTGAGAGGGGTACAGTGGGGTCGGAGGTGCGAGGGAGGGGACATGTGTATAACCTATGGCTGATTCATGTTGATGGATGGCAGAAACTAACACAATATTGTAAAGCAGTTATCCTCCAATTAAAAATAAAATAAAAAATAGAAAAAAAGATGGAAAAAACAAAATAAGCAAACCAAATAAGAAACCTTGAGAGTTGGGAAACTGCAGGTGGTGGAGTGTCAGAGAAGTCGGAAGATGGGAGGCAGCTGTCAGACTGGGAGTGGACGTGTCCAGGAAGAGAACTTCCTTCAGAGACTAAGTGTCCCTCCTTCTGGCTGTGCTGGGAGCAGAGCATCCCACCAGCTATCGGGTTGCAGCTGTGTGCCCTGGAGGCAGCATCCACTTCTTGAGCTGACACTTTGTTCCCATCTGCTCCCTGCGCCCTACCGCTTACTTGCTTAGCTCTCAGCCCCAGTGGACATAGGAATCACTCTTGCTTTACCGACGGGGAGACTGAGGGCAGGAATGACCTTTAATGACCTTGAATTTCCCATTCAAGGTCAGCACAATGGGCACCGGATGCCTCATTACCTGCCGTGACCTGCCCTGACCAGGCTAGATGTTGCTAAAGCGTGGAACTGGTTGATGGAGACAGCCCTAACCTGCAGCTGCCCTGGAAATGGCTGTTGCTTACTTTTGGTTTATAAGTGGGTGGAATTAAAAGGCTTGTTATTGTTCAGTTGCTAAGTCATGTCTGGCTCTTTGCAACCCCATGGACTGCAGCACAGCTGGCTTCCCTGTCCATCACCATCTCCTGGAGGTTGCCCAAGTTCACGTCCATTGAGTCAGTGATGCCATTCAACCATCTCGTCCTCTGTCGCGCCCTTCTCTGCCTTCAATCTTTGCCAGCATCAGGGTCTTTTCCAATGAGTCAGTTCTTTGCATCAGGTATCCAGAGTATTGGACTTCAGCTTCAGCATCAGTCCTTCCAATGAGTATTCAGGACTGACTTCCTTTAGGATTAAAAGGCTCAGGTGTAATTTATCTCCCATACTCAGCATAAGGCTGAGAGCTTCTCTGCATCTCAGGTGCCTAGAGAAAAGTGCACTTCCGCTGCCCCAAAGGCCAGGCTGTTGTGCTTGCTGACCAAGTGGGTCTGGGGAGACTTAAGTTTCCCCCCTATAGAATTTGGTGGGTACCCGAAGGGCTCCTGGTGTGTGTGCTTGTCTGGCACCCAGGCATGGGGCCTGGGAAACACCTGAGGGTAGGGATCTGGTCTCCTCACCAGTTCTGGCCTGTCCTGGCACATTTGGGCCCT